>JBBMOC010000002.1:1096480-1355766 GCA_037975185.1 Centropyge bicolor
TATATATATATATATATATGTGTGTGTGTGTATATATATGTATATATATGTATATACACACACACACACACACACACATATATATATATATATAAGGTTTGCAACAGCTCCATAATATGCAGATTTCTAGTCATGTCATTTATTTTGGTGATCTCCCAATAATTACAGAGGGAGCGTGTAAGTGAACGCAGTCATTTTTAGATATAACATGTCTTTTTAAAAATATGAAGCAAAAATAAACCTCTATCTCTTTTCCTGCCTCCGTTTTTCTGTTGTGTTTTCCCCATCGCCTCCTCCTCTCTCACTCTCATCACCCCACTTTCTGTATCCATGTCATATTCCTCTCCCTTCCCTCTTTCTCTGCCTCTGTTTTTCTCTCTCCATCAATACAGTCGGCCAATGACAGCGCCTGGACTGAGGAAATGGATGGTGTGTCTATTTTTAGAATCAGGGAAGGAGGGCAAACCAGAAGTAAGCAAGGGAGAGAGAGGGAGGGAGAGAGAGAGAGAGCGAGAGAGGGAGGAGGGATGTGAGCAGAAGATAAATCTGCATTCTACTGCTGCTTCTGGTCAGAGACAGTTGGAGCCACAGAGCGCAGAGGCAGCATCACTGGCTGGAGACACAGCATCATAAATGAAAAACACATTTAGCTGTAAAAAGGCTGCAGAGTGATATTTGAGATTACAGAAGCAGAGGAAAGGGGGAAAGACCAACTGGACTCGAGAAGGACAAAGGTGAGTGGGAAGGCAAATTGTGCAGGAAAAAAACCTTACATAATTAGTGAAAATGCATGAGGTGAAAACACACAGGGTGTTATTCTGTGCCTCAGTCTGGAGCTGCTGCTGTGGGACCATTTTTAGCAGCTGTATACCAAAGGTGTGGTCTAAATTTAGCAATGGTTACACCTTGGAAGAAACTGGGAGAGGCTGGCATTTTGGTTTGGCTCGCACTATTTTTGGCACGGAGGTCGAGACGAGAATATATTGTGGGCTACACTCAGGGTTATAACAATATGGGGTTGCATAAGAAAATATAAGCTGACACATTCTGTGGCTCTGCACGACTGAGGTGGCATTCAAAATAGTAATCTATTTATGCTGCCTCTCGCTTGCTCCTGGCTGGGATTGTTTGTATTTTGGGCTTGTTTGCACTGCCACTCCAAAGTAAGCAGGGGATGATGTCTGAAATGGGGAAGAGGAGAAGGAGGAGAAGGAAAGGAAGGGCTTGTGTGTGAATTCAAATTCAAATGATACAGTCAGGGGAGAAAATAGGCAGTTGTATTTTGAAACGCCTCAGGCTACTAACAGTTATTTATCATGTGAGCAATGACAGCAAAATTTTGTCATGGGAAAAAAACATCGGTCAGATGAGGTATTTGCATAAAGCACTGAAAACAAATAGCATGCTTCGAAATCTATGTCTTTTCCTGTTATTAGATACATAATAGAGTGCATGAATATAATCTGTTTTAGAATGAAGCAGAAACTGGCAGCCAAAAGCTTAATTACACTTGATCACAGCATTTCAATTTGAGCACTAATACTATCAGCGAGTCATGGGCCACTGTTTTTACCAAAGACAGTTACTTTGTTTCAATCTGTTTTGAGAGGAAAACCTCAAAATATGTGAATTTTCTGTCAAACTGGCATCAGTAGGAGAAGCTTTCCTGAGGCTTATATGTTCTGTATGTTCTCAGACATTTGAGAGGTTTTGGCTCACAGGCTTCTTCCTCCTCTTATTTTCCTCTCAGCCATGCGGCCGCGGTCCAGACTGCTAGAGTCCAAGAGAAGACTCCTGCTGCCCACGATCAGAGAGGGAACAGAGGAGACGGTGAGGGATCTGAATGAGGCCAACACGCTCCACATCGCTGGCCAAGGCCAGGCTGTCTCCTCAGAGGACTATCTCCTCTCCATCTGCCACCTGGCCCACCCAACCTTCCCCACCAGGGATGTTTCCCCCTCCAACATCCACGCGCGGCAGCTGGACCCTGCGAACCAGAGGCTGCGGCCGTCACGGCTCAGCGGGACTCCATCAGGCACCTTTGAATGCAACCCCACAGAGGAAGCACATGCCACTGATATGCAGCAGGGAGAGGGGACAGTACTGGACGGCGAGCTCACGTTTGGCAACTCTGACCCCCTGGAGTATCTTTATGGACACCAGAACAACCTCTCAGGAGGAGTGAGGAGCGCGTTTGCTGAGGGAAGGTTTACAAGGCAGCACAGGAGTGCATGGGAGGGCCAGGCTCGCTCCAGAGCTCACAGCATCCCCCGCGCATCAAGTCCTGACCTCCCACGCCAACGCAAGAGCAGCTGCCCCGAGCTACACACCAGCACTAATACATCTGCTCCGAACATCTCTCCGAAAGACAGCCTGTCCAGGTGGGAGGCCAGGAGAGGGAGCCCAGCAGACAGAGGAGCCGAGGGGGAGAGAGCGAATCCGACCGTCAAACAATCCCTCATCTCCCAGTGGATCGCTGACTGCAGGTCGGCGTGGAGGGAGGCGCGTGTGCGAGCCTGCATGCTACCCACCATTGCTGAGATATAGGGCGTAAAATGGACCGACACTGTGACAGAAGACATCAATAAAGCATCCTAATCTTTTTCTGTCAGTGCATGAGACATTGACATTAGGAGCCATGTAGATGTGTATTATGCAGATGTACGATTAAATACACATTTAAAAACATACAGAGGCAAGTGATTATTACCATGATTGTCCATCTGTAATGTTATATCAACGTCATTATTTACTACCTATGCTCGATGTATGCTGGTGATCATACAAAATAATCAAAATCTTTTTTTTAACCTTCCAGTGTTTTGTGAACTAAATATGAATCAATAAAACATTCTTTTGATACTCTCAACCAAGCTGCCTGATTTTCCTGTCGTTGTAATCTGTGTTTTCTTTGCAAGTGAAAATGATCTCTGCTCTCGGCTCTGCTGCTGTCAGGTGCTGGAGTTTCTATGGTAATCGTCGTGGGATGGTGCTCTGATAAACACAAGCTGAGCGAAGACGACGACGCTAACATGCACAGCTGTGGGTCATCTGTCGCTGCAGTGGTGTGACTACATGGCCTGTATGCCACAATCAGAAGGAGGAAAATTATATCATAAAGACTGGACTGATGAAGTTACTGATTCACATGAATACATTTCAACAAGTAGAAGATTCTGAATTTAGATGTAGAAAGAAAGACTATAGGATAAAAATCATGCGAATAGATTTCATCTGATTTGGTCCAAACAGATGTTCAACAACATAAACAACCCTTGGATGTAGTTGTTGATCTTAAACACAAGAGGGCAGGCTTACGTCATTCAATTGCACATTTTAGAACCCATTTTGTTGAAACTGCCTCATAGACAGGCCATGTTGAAAGTGTTAGTTTATCCAAATTATCATAAAAAAAAACATAGTCCTTAAAATACCACATCCCATATTCCTTAATTCCTGAAAAGTGAATTTTACATATAACCCTCCATAAAAGTTGAACGCTGTCTAAAATATAAATAAAACTGTTAGTTTACAAATGATTGCATTCTGTTTTTATTAATGTTTTTGGAATCAGTGTTGTATGTACAGTATGTCTGATTTGGATGTGCGGCTGAAAGTTGTTTTTTTTAATATGTGGAGTGTGTGTTTGTATTTGTGATTGATCTTATTTATTTAATGTACTCTATGTTTTACTGTAAAGCATTGAGTTTAGCTTTGCATGAAATGGGCCATACAAGAAAACTGACTTGTCTTGAGATGACTTTACTCATGTATTGAGTCATGTTAGTTTTGTTTTTATCCCAACAGATTTAAATATATCTGCCCCCACCCCAACATGACAACGGCGATTCAAATTTTGTTTGTGCTGATAAACAGATTGAACATTATTATATTGATGTTTGCTTCTTGAGACAATGTCCATGCTTCATACACAACTTTGATTGGAACTGAAAACTGTCGACAACATGTTTGAAGGATAATGCAGAGTAACAGGAACACTGTTTCTGGAAAGTGATGCTAGTGGTGCCATTCACCTTAACTGTATTGGGGTGGAGGCAGAAACTTTAGACAGACATAAAACAGGCTTGAAAAACATCCATAATTCAATATTAGCACAGTAAGTGGTAAAAGATGTTACTTGTAGTTTGGGTGATCATAAAAACATATTCTTCTAAAAGTGAAATGATCTAACGACTAATTAAATGTTGATATAAACACATGACAATAACAGAGAAGAAATATGTTCTTCTCCTCCAACAAGATGGACTGTGACTGCTGGTGGGAGACCATTTTGAATTTTGTTATGGAAGTGGTTTTGCACTTGCTGGTCCAGATTTGGCCAACCTAAATGTCATATTTTTGGTTTGACCACCAAACAAAGCTGTTAATGTGGTTGAATTGTTGGCTTGTTCACAACCTGTTTGATTGGCTGCACATGTGTTGCCATGTTGCCAACGTACAATGTTATCATAATGAGCTGTATTGAAGACTTCCAAACAAAGTTGTTGTGATTAACCAGAGTTTTTATTTAAAAAGCTAATTAGGAAGTGAACACTGAGATGTGAACAGGAACTGGAGGAAAATGTATGAACGAAGGGAGGAAACACACGCGACAATGATGGTTCCAGTAAGAGAAAAACCACCTTCACAATCACATGAAAAAAGTGTATTAGGGGATGGAAACTCTCAAAGACTCCCATGTGGTCGCATCGACTCGTAGCTCATTTTCACACTTTCCTCACCCTTCAGCACACCCCAGTGTAAGGCGAGACCATTTTTTTACCAACCTGACAGTCGAGTCAAGCGACAGTATTTTAAGACATTTTCACACATTTAGTTCAATTATGTAAAATTGTCTGAGAAATAATTTGTCTTCCTACTTCACACAAACACAACTCTACCCACGGCAGTCAGGTTTCATTATTCCTGCTCTGCCTTTGAGGCCTAAAAAACCCTTTTTCAATTGCATGTACTTGTGTGTTCTTATCTACAGCTATAATGTATTTGACAACTTGAAAACTGAATAATGGGGCCTTTAACAAATAGGGAATTGTCTCTGTACTGCGGAGAGAATCAACCACACTGTGGCCATGTAATGTACCTCGTGTGTTACCTTTTGACCTTTCTGCAGCAGTGGGTCACTTTCATGTATGAAGAAAGAGTGCAGTCAACTTAACTTAATAATGTACAACTTTGTTTAAACATCAGTATTTGTATGTGTGACCGTCTGAGATAAGTGGATGTGTGGTGGATATTGTAGAGTGGTTTCTATATTGTGCTATTTTATACATCCACTTTCCTAAATTCCAGATGGAAATACTGCACTTTTTACTTGTTAACATTAATTTAATATTAACTTTTGGTTTTAAATTTTTTTGAAAACACAGGATAAGCTCAAAAAATAAAACACATATTTAAAGACTAACCAGAGCTTCCCCACATTTCTGCCTAATGACTCATTATCAAAATGCTGTAGAAGCAATTCCCCAATTTCAGACGTTTCCTTTGAATAACTGTACGATGCACAAAAAGGTAAAACTGTCCAAATTTTCGCAAAAGGCAAAGGTTAGAAAAAAGTCTGAAAAGTCTGATCGTCATTAATAATCATCTTGTGACCCACAGATTCATGTTGTGACCTTTTGGAGAGGCCGAACTCTTAGTTAGGAACCACTGGACTAAACAACCTAACTGCATTTAAAATAGTTCAACTATACCCAGCAGCTACAGCAGTAAAATCTTACTGTCATCTTGTAGGTATCTAAGTTTATCTTTGTGTTTTTCATTATTTATTTTCTGTGTATTTTTTGTTTTATCTCCTGTGTTTTTGGTTTAAGATTGTTTCTTTGTGTTTTTGTTCAGGCATTGCTTCAGTGGCTGGGGGCGTGGCCTCAGGTGCTGAGGCCTTCTCTCTCTCTCTCTGTCACCTGCATCCAATTCACCTCCTCACTTGCTGCTTTGCAAACTCCACTCATTCTCTTCTCAAACTGGCGCACGTTCTCTGTCCTTGTTTTCTAGTGTTTCCCTGTCGTCTAGTGCTTCTCGTTTTTCCTTGTTACCAGTGTCTCCAGTCTTTCCTTGGCTTTGTCTTCACTGTATTCATCCCTACCTGCTCCACCTGCACACCTCCTGCCGTCCTGCCGTCCTGCCTCAGCACTCACCACTCAGCCTCCAACCACTGAAGCTTCTCCGTTCCACCTGTGCCTCGTCTGTTGTTTTCCTCCCTCGTCGTCATCCTCGTCTGTGTCTCACTCCTGGGTCCAGTAACCTAAACTCAAAACATCTGCTTCCAAATAGATGCATCGGAATGAATCATGTAATACTGTATCACAGACTGCAGTACGTGTACTTACTCTATATACTTTAAGTACATTTTGCTCTTAACAGTTTAACAGCAAAATTAAACTACAACTAAAAGGAATTTATTGAAGACTAATAGGAGTTTATGAATTTAGGACTTTTACTCATAATGGATTACTTTAAGTGTTGTTAAACTTAATAAACAAACTTACTTTTGTTATATTGGCACTTTTACTTAAGTTAATGATCCGGACGTTTAGCTTAGCTTTTTTTTTTTTTTACTTTGTCAGTCTAGTCACTTTGTATTTTATCATAGCTTTTCTGCTGCTCTCAGAAATCGCTTCTTAAATGAAATGAGAAGTACAACCACATCAGGCTTTCCCCCCAAAGTCTGCAGAGGAAGAGACTCTGCTGACGTTATTAGTTCCTGTCGGTTCATTCCGACACAGTGTCTCACACTTGTGTCAAACTTTGTGGTATTGGCTCATGTTTCACAAAAGGAAACATGAATTATTAAAGATAGTTATAGCTTGGCAATCCCCTTGCGTACCTAAACCAACATTCACCCCTTATGCAGTCAATAGGGCAACTGCAACAAACTACAGTTTTCCATGTGCCATGCTGTCCATATGTCTATTGCCACTGAAACACAGTCACAGCTTTTTGTTCCTGTGCCTGTGTGAGTGTATGAAGGAACAAGCTGTACTTTACTGATGAAAGCTGGTGCACTCCACAGTCCCCAGTAAGTAAAACCCATTAAATATTAACTGCAGGGCAATATAAAATATTCAGGCTTGCTAAGTGCAGCCTGTCTGTCAGAATGAAAATGGAGTTGAGCAGAGGTGGCAGCCGTATACTGTACCACTGCCGACCACAGCATGATTACCAAATACGCAGAGAAGTCAACCTGAGCTCGTGATATGACTCACACTTTTCTACGCTCACACTTCTTGTGTTCATTTGTGTGAGCTCTTTTTCTGTGACAGTAGTTTTAGAGAAGTCACTCTTGTTGACCACCTGACCGCTGTGGCCTGTACCATATGCAGAAAGAGATGAAAGTCCCTTTCACTGCTCTTGTCAAGGGGGAGACCCCTGTGCCTTAAATTAGCACAGCTTTGCTCTGGCAGATTCCTAAAGAATTCAACAAACTTCGTCTGTATTTCAAGGGTTAAGAAATGTATTTGCTGGAACATCAAGGAAAAATACATTTTTACTACAAAACATAAATCCAGACATGAAGATAGTAAAAAGTATGTCAGGATTAGCACTTAAGAAATGTAATGATTTTTAACACATTATAGGATTAAATGTCCCCATTTGCTCACAAACCTTTTCAAATTCATTGGATTGTTGTAAAAGTGCACAGTCACCATGCTTAAAATGGTCGGTTCTACCAAATTAGATCATTTTCACTCTTACTTCTGGTGGTTTCCAGCAACACAGTTTTGGTTTTACTTGTCCAGGTTTTGTCGTTATCCAGATATCAATCTGCTCTGACTTCAACCACTAAGCAGATACATATCTCAAAACCTGTAAATTAAGTAAAACCAAAACCCACATGATTTGCAAGACTAGAAACCATTATTTATAAGTGGGTAAGTGAGAATTGCTTTTAAAATGTATTCTCATTTTTGTAGTTTGGGTTAATCAACCCTATAAAAGAAGGCTGATTGTGAAAGTTGACATTTTGTGGAAATGTGACTTTTTAAAGGAATGTGTAAATATAGCAGTCATTTTTATTTTGCCTTAAGGGTCTTTCGTCATTCTCTTGAATGCTCATAATCACTCGTTCCCTAATTTATGACAAATGATATAGCTCGTTACATTTCATCAGCATTTTTTCAACTCTGTATTTGTGGCCACACTACAGGAGAAAAGAGAAGGATGTCAAAAATGGAAATGGAAAACAAATGTCTGATGGGATTTTGCTTTGTCCAAAAATGAAAGAGGACATAATACTGAAACTAACTAACAGGGGCCGTGCTTTCTGCTGAAATCAAGCATTTCCTTTTAAAGCTGTGGCCTTCATAGGGCACATCATATCAAATCCCTGAAGGACCATGATTCATTTTATTGTAGTTTTATAATGCAGAGTTGCACAATGAAATGTGTTGTGGCCCCTCCATGCTACACGAACATAGAATATACAGGGAGATTTTTTAGACTAAAGGAAATCCCTGAATAAACAAGCAGAGAGACATAATGAAGCAGATGCCTCTACAAAGGTGCACTACGTGGTACAATTAAGCACTTAACATCCCATCATGCTCTGTGGCACATATAAACATGCTGAGCAGGCCCAGTTGATTCTGATTCTGGTTCATTGTAAGAGCTCACAAATGCTACTCTGCTGGCTACTCTTTTACTGTTTCAATAGCAACAGTGACTAGAGGGACATCTGCATTTAGATCTATGCGGAAGACATCAGTGAATGTGGTCGCAACTGTGGTCTAACGGATACACTTCAAGCTTGTGAATGCTCTACATGAAGCTTTGTGAAAACAACCACAAGACCCATGAAGGATACCAACACTTGACATACGTGTCTGCAGAAGAAGTCTATGAAACACTGCTTCCCTGTGTTTTTCAAAGCAGTCCAGACTTGACTCAGACTCAGACTTGAATACAGGGGAAACCAAACAACCATTCAAAACACATGGTTCAACACAGGAGGGCCAAGTCCTCAGGTCAAGACTCAGCAGTTTACCTGCAGCTGAAAGAGAAGTGACACTCTTTCAGGCACAACAACGTACATATTTTGGACAGGGAGGACAGATGATTTGAAAGACAAGTGAAAGAGGATATTTATGTCAAAGTAGAGAAACCAGTCCTTGACAGAGAGGAGAAGCTTCACTTATCCCCCACCGTACAGTACTGTCCCTTCTTCTCTTCCCAGGAGATTTAACAACTATTCATCCTTGGCCTCATGTGACAACTCCAACAATGCTCCTTCACACTCAACCTCAGGTGACTTGAAAAACTCTCATGACGTTTGTTACAACCAAATCAGGTTGTATTAATGACCATGCAGAGGTAAAAAACCTGGAACTCCCCGCTGGGCAGTCAGAACTGAAGAAGCTGGATGAGAGGCGGAACATATAGAATGATCAGATGAAGCTATTAATATGAATTTTGTTCACCCACAAGCAGTTAAACCACGCAACTACATTGGAAATAAAAAATTTTTTCCTGTGTGAACAGATTTGGTGCTGCAGATACTGAACATGAAGGTGTTAACCACTGGTGCACATAGCACGCATTCAGAAGCTGACATGGCAAAGATCACAGCCCACACTTTGTATACTAACTCAAATATAAAGTTCATGTGAAATCATTTTTTAACAAGCCTCTCAAATTGCTGCAGAAAGGACATAACAATATCTTAAAATAAAGATATTAAATGTCTCATTCTTTTTTCTTGTTGTTAGGGTATTTTACTGTCATCAAGACACATGTTGTTCAGTTGTGTATTTTGTTTGATTGTTTTGTTAGTTTTAGATGAGATAATTGTGTGAACCACATGTACTAATATCAGCAATCAGCCCCAACCGGAAAATACAAATGTCACTTTCCAGCACTGTTGTGTTAACTTGTTATTGCAAACTGGTAAAAATGAGAAAAGAAAGCACATGTGACCCAAAAGCCATCATTAACTTAGATATTTTTCATATATTATTTTAACATGACCCATTCGTCTGGACCTTTGTTCTTCATGGTATCAAAATCAAAAAAGATTTGTTTGTAGGTCATGTGACTTACACACATGTTCCAACATGTTACAAAACTGTCTTTATATTCTCTTTATATATGTTGTCATGTTCTCATACATATTCTTTTAAAACCTTATATCAGGTTAGATTATTAGTCTGATATATCTGGTGGAAAGGACGGTGGAATGAGTGACAGTTTTTTTCTGTCTTGTGGTTTTTCAAGTTTCAGTTTCCAGTCGCGAAAAATTCCCTTGATGACATTATGTGTCCAAAGTGGGTACTTAAGACGACCCTCAGCCTCTAACTATCACAGTTCTTCTGTCAACAGACTTTGCTTCACAGCTTATCTCTTTAGCCGCACTTGTTACAGCTCCTTTCTATCACCTCCACTACAAGGAACGAGATTTCTTTCCAGCACCAGAAACCAACAATGTCCAGCATCATGAAAGTATTTCTGCTCCTGGCTGCCATGATCTGCATCTCTAAAGCTCAAAGTAAGTTTTTATACTTTCTCATCATTTACATTTTTAACATAGATGACATGTGGTTCAGTTTGTTAACATTCAGTAAGACTAGGGGAAATGATTTTTAGCGCATTTTGATGTTTTGGTAACCGTGAACAGAAATATGTGAAATGTGATTTTAATGAAAATAAATGTTTTGTCCCTCTTGTCTTTCTCTCTAGACCGAGAAGCGGGACAGCATTGTCTGTGTAATAGCTTCAGTGCATTAGGTGGCTTGAAGTCTGAAATAAAGGACGTCCAGATCTACCGAGCAACTGTCTTCTGCAACAAAGTGGAGATTGTGTAAGACACCCTTCAATCCATAATTGCAAAATGTTATTTACTATTTGTGCTAATATGAGACTTGTGTGTTTCCATCAACATAAAACCTGGAATGAGATTTTAATCCATTCTTAAGATTTATCAAAGGTTGATGTTTGGCTTCATTTGTGACAAAAACTTTACCTTTAAATCTCTCTTTGGTCATCAGTTCAGAATCAGTAACATATCTGTTTATCTTTGATATTTGGTCAAAAGCTCTACTCACCTCACCTCTCCTGTCCATTTCAACAGTGTCACCCTCAACAATGGCTTTCGTTGCTGCCTGAACCCCAAAGAGAGGACAGTGAAAAGGCTCTTTTCTTTCATCATGTGAGTATTTTTACAGACCTGAATCTGAGCCTCATCTCAATCAATCACCCAACTACTGATATTAATCTTTCAGTAGCTCACCATAACTTGATAATAAGTAACAGTGATGAACAAGCAGTGTCTTCTTCACACTGTTGAAATGTGTCTAATGTGTGTCCTTCCTGTTGTCATTTCAGAAAAAAACAGAAAAACCCTACAGCCAGTCCCACTGTGCTCAGCTCCACCCCAGCCAGCACCAGCACAATTGGCATCTGATGCTCTCTTTAACGCCTTGGATCGCTGAGAAGCTTGCATGACCTCAGACCCCCAAGAAAAGCACCTTTAAAGAATATAGATGTGAAATGAAAGTGAAATGAAAGCTTGTTGTCTATTTATCTTCTATTTATATGTGTCCTTACAATGTATCTTAAATTTCCTTTGACTTGTTTTCAGAAATAGATTAATGTGTGTTTTTTCTACATTTTGGTCATTTCAGTCCTTTTATAATAAAAAATAAAAAATCAAGGAAACTGAGTATTCGTTTTCTCCTCCAAGTCTGATAACTTGTGCTACATCAACAGCGCTACCCTGTGGTTCAGGGCTGCCAATGCAAGAAATACAGTATATGTGTCAGTTTACATACCCTGTGATCTCATGCAGTATTAGATTTCCATGCAGCTTCGACAGAGTTAGGAGGAACTCCTGAAAATATATCTGTCAGAATATCAGATTTCACAAAGAGTTAGGTCAGGGACTCTGCCCATGATCAGTCAGCTGCTGCAGGGTATGTACTAACTGTGTCGGGAGGCCTGTGCCATTTACTGACTGACAGGGTGATGGGGGGTTGTCTCTGGCTCACCAGGGTGTGTGTGTGTTTTATCTTTATGGATGCATCAGATGGTGAAGGAGACGATAGAGGAGATGGATGATCACAGCTACACATCAACATATAGACACAAAATATGGACATCTGCTGGTCTATATCCCCCCCCCCCCTTTCTCTTTCCATCTCTCTCTATTTCTCTCTATTTCTCTCTCTCTCACTTTCTCTCTCTCCCTCTCTCTTTGTCTCTCTCCCTCTCTCTCTCTCTCTTTCTCTTTCCCTCTCTCTCTCTTTCTTTCTCTCTTTCTCTTTCCCTCTCTCTCTCTTTCTTTCTCTCTTTGTTTCTCTCTCTCTTTCTCTTTCCCTCTCTCTCTTTCTTTCTCTCTTTGTTTCTCTCTCTCTCTTTCTCTTTCCCCCTCTCTCTCTTTCTTTCTCTCTTTCTCTCTCTCTTTCTCTTTCTCACTCTCCCTTTCCCGCTTTCTCTTCCCCTCAGTCTCTCTCTCTCTTCCCCCTCTCTGTCTCTCTTTTTCTCTCTCTGTCTATCTCTCTCTTTTTTCTTTCTCTCTTTCTCTTTCTCACTATCTTTTTCTCTGTGTCTCATCTCTCTCTCTTTCTTTCTCTCTCCCACTCTCCCTTTCCCTCTCTCTCTTTCTCTTTCCCTCTCTCTTTCTCTCTCTCTGTCTCACCTCTTTCTCTCTCTCTATCTTTACCTCTATTTGTCTCTCGCTCTCTCTCTTTCTATCTCTCCCAATTGTGTTTTCAATTTAAGTTCATCTTTGGTGTATTACCATAGACCCCTATATAGCGTCTCTAGTTTAATGAAAGGGAAAACAAAGGCTTGCAAACAAATCACTGAAGTATGAATAAAATTAAAATATATTTAAAAACATGAGTGAAAATGTAAACATAATTTATCTCCTTAAAACCCATAAAATCATTATCAGTGCACAAAGCTATAACTTTTTGAATTTAATCTGGGGATGTCGGGATGGACAGGTGTAATCAAACCAGGACCTATCCTTCTGTGTGGATGGAGCCCTGGGTTTGTTTTGATTGTTGCTGGCTTTGTAATTGGTAATCACGGTCACATAGGCACTCAAGAGTAACTTTGAACTGCATGATAATTACAAATAATATTACTTGTTGATATGAGAAATGCAGATCAGGATGTTAGCTTTGTCCCTATCACTCACATGTATTTTTAGGTAGTTATTACTATAAATAGGCACTAATTCTATACTCTTTCGCCTCCACTGACATTGTTTGAATACTTTGTTGTTTTTACGTTTATTTTAGTTCATTAACATTAACAAAACTTTGAGTCCTGTTCTCTACCAAATTCAAGTTTAGGACAATTCTTACAACCAGTTATTGGAAGTTTCATACGTACCAACCCCAGGGCTATATCCACAAACCAGCCTATAACCACTGGTGGACCCTGGTGTCTCCCTGTTTGGAAAAAAACCCTGAAAATGTGCCCTCTGTTGTGGGCAGAGTGCAATAAAAGGCGATGAAGTGCCTGACATGCCTCTAAATGGTTACATAGTAAATCTGTGTGTTTTGAATACACATCTGTGCCACATAATGAAGCAATTTAATCTTACCAGGGTTTGAAACTGTTTCACCATGAATGCGTCATGACACAGTTTTTTGGCCCTGACCCTCAGACAGCTTGAGTCCACACTGTTGCCAAGCATTAAATAACAGAGGGGGTGTCTTCACTCTAAGGCGTCCTCAGACACCATTAATGGGTCTTACTAGTACTTACATGTATCAGATACCAGAGGACACCAGAGCTGCAGGGACACTCTGAGATTACAGGGTCACCATGTCAGTAGTCACCATGTGTTCCTGCTCAACTCTCTGACGGGGGCGGCTCACATCGGTTGAGTCTCATAGGCTGTAATCCTCTACACCCATCACACGCATGGACACACACACATACACACACACACACACACACATACACAGGCATTCATTCGTTCCCTGGAGACATAAACTAACTTAACCTTAACCCCAAACACTATATGTCCAATCTTAACCTCAACTTTAACCATAACCTATTTTCTAATATCACCTATATCAAATTGCTGCATTGAGCGTCCATTATGTGATTGTGTGATTTTATTTTGTTTTTCCCCACAAAGTGAAATAAATATGCTTCATATATAAAAGATTACTATTTATTTATATTCTTATCAAAATTTTAAAACAAACCCTCTATGAAGTCTTACCAGAAGATCTCCTTTCAGTATGACATTTGAGGTGTGTGTTTTCCTCACAGTTGTTGGCATTTTCGCACATTAAAGTGTGACACTTCACACAGCTGTCTTATTGCACCACCCTGCCTTTGTCAGTCTGCGGGGCTTTAAGTTTACAGACGATCACTTCCGCCGGCTCCGCTGGCGGTGGTGCGTTCACGGTACCGTGTGCTCGTCTCGGCGCTCTGTGTTTACTCTTTGCATGTCCAAAAGTCATGGATGAAGCCACCGAAGAACAAACATACAGCAGGTGTTCGTTCAGTCTGCCAAAGCTGCGCGACTGTGAGCGAGAAATCTCTGCAGCTGTGGAATAATTTCACCGGGAGAGGAGAGGAAGCATTGTCAGGTTGAGGTAAGTGTTAAATATACTGCAGGGTGCATGATCAGCTGTTGTCCTTTGTGGAAATGCAAATATTTAACAAAAATGACAGTGACATTTGATGCATGTAGAGATGATGGGACATATCAATGCGTGGTTTAGTATTTAGGTGGCCACCATAGGCCACCCTATAAATAAATGTTTTGATTAGTGGAATAATAGTTTGCAGATAATTATTGAGAATATTCCCACACGCCCAGAACGTGACTTCGGTTACTGTTTTTGCAAGTCATTGTATTTGGCTCCCCACAGTGCTGAACAACAGCAGAGACATGTCAGCTGTCTGGAAACTGCATCAGACTACACAGCAATCTGCAAAAAAAAAAAAAAAAAAAAAAAAAAAAATCTAAATCTAAATCTGACACATTGCAGATTTCACTTTTTTTGCAGATGGCCTGTCATCATTCATGGAAGTGAGGGATGTGCTAATGAAAAGTGAGCTCAGACAAGGCTGATAAGGAGCAGTGATAAGAGAGGTAGACAGGTTCAACATAAGGCAGGAGGACTACTGAGAGATTCCTCTGTATTTCAACTCAATAAGGAACTAGCTGTCGAACAGATTCCGGTCTGTCCAACAGACAAAAATTTCCTTAATGCACGAAGTTTCATTTCCTTGTGAAAATGAGCCTGCTTTACTTCATAGTTTGTGCTGCTTTCGTGTGCCATGAGCAGACGAGAGGCTGGTATGTGAGCGTGACTCTGACATAAACTAATATTAATGACTGTGCTGTAACCAGACTCTCTGATTCTATTTGCAGCCAGTCAGACACTGTGTACTGTGTACATTAGCCTAAATACAAGTCTGATGTTTTATTCTCTGGCTTATCCAGGGTTAGGTTAATGAAAACATGCAGTAATACATGTATTTATTAGCTTCACTTCCTCTCCCAGGCTGTGGTGAGAGGACTGATAGAAATGTGTTGTTGCACATAGGAGCTTTCTATCAGTCTAATGATGTTGTAACTCTGTGTGACATCATGTGATGAAGTGTTCAGATTTGGACTCAAAGCAAAGAGGACCTCTACACTGTCCCCCTCCAGATCCTCCTGTGGTCAGCCTCTTGGATCTGCAGTAAAAATGGCCTCAAGACAGGGAGACTTTCCAGGTAATTTTAGATTTAGATACTTAAGAAAGTGTGATAATCTTCACATTTTAACTTAACAACACAGCTATTTCAGAGATGTCTTATAAAGAATAAAATATTTCTTCCTTTCTCTCATCCTTCAGCACTTGAGTCTGGCACATCATCCGGTATCTTTGGTGCCTTATCGTCTCCGATTGGAATGACTCGTCGTAATATCAGCTATGATGAGCAAATGGATGCCCCCATGCATTCACCACCTTCAGATTTGTCTGTGAACATCTTATGGAAAGACCCTGTTATCCCACAGCACAAGTTCAGGAACACTGCAGAGGTGCTTCCCTGTTTGTTCTTCCTATCTGATTGAAATTGTTTTGAAGTTTCAATGTTTTTTTAAGAAGTTCTTTGTGTACTGAAACTTCCTGAAGGTTCAGTGCATGCCTGGTCACATTTGATTTGCTCACCTATTTGTTATGCAACTGGTTTGCAAGCTAATCCTAACTATGTGAACTTGTGTGACTAGGAAACTGAGAGCAGTGGGAAGCTGCTGACTTCTGAGGCTGCAGCGCCTGCCAAGTCCCCAGTGCCTGTCGTGAAAGCCAAAGCCACCTCTCTAATGAGCTCACTTATGATCAGTAAGTCCACAAAACCAACTGAAGAACATTTATATGCGTATAAATGTCGACAAAGACACAGTTCCTTCACTGCATGTCACAGAATTATGTAAGCTTCATCAATGATTGTCCAAACAGACTGCCTGTCCTGTGCTGCCAAATATGGATAAACAATCTTCACAGTGTCAGGAGGTTATAATGGAGAGCAATACATTAAAACAATGACAAATTTTGTCTCAGCTGTTGACTGTATGTCCATCTTTAATCAGAGCACACCCAGGAGAACCTTCAGAAGTTTGAGTACCAGGCCGGGCTGACAGATACCGGGTACTCTCCTCACAAGGGGCTCTCTGTGGAGGAGACCCGCTTTCACCGGCTTGGCGATGGCACACTGCCGGTGAGTATGAGCATATGTGAGGGAAGAGCCCTGTGGTGAAGCACTGAAGCTTCTGTCTGTGCCCAAATATTAATAAATAAACAAATATCTCTTCACACCCAAATGTGTGACGGGTGTGTTACAGGGCAGCACAAGGTGAGGCTTAACTTACTGCTGCTTTATCACACAGTTTGGGCTGAAATGAAAGGTCTGACCCTCATCAGATGAACCTGATCAGGTATATCTGATGAAGTCTGTTCAGGCTGAAATGCCGAAACAAACCAGGAGTAAGCAAGACTCTGTAAGAGAGGGGTTTTTCACCTTTCAGTGTTTCTACCACTAGTGAACTTTTCAGTTCATGTTTTTTTATTAGATTACAATTGTTTGGAGAATTTTGGAAATGTCAAGACTGACAGTGCAGTGCACTAACATCCCATGAACACTGAAACAAGAATAATGTCTCAGTCATCAAAATATGACATACACAACAAAAAAATTTGGTGTTAAATGTTAACTAGCTGTAAGGAAGTATGAAGCTTGATCCGGATAGAAGGTTTACCAATAACTGTTTCCTTCACAGAGTCACAGAAGCTGTGTTTTCTTTTTGGTTGGGATTTGTCCTGTGTCCCTGCCCAATGTGGCCCAGCCCCCTTGTCCTACATTTCACAAGTGCTATCAACTAATCTGTCAGATGTGCAAAAACATTCCTCAGTGTTGTGATGTTGAACACTCTCAAGTTATCAAGGTGTCAAGGTTCATTTATTTGTTATTTTACAACACTGATTTGCACCATGCAATCTAAGTTGTAGCTGGTTCATACTGCACATATGTAGAACATATGTAGTTGTACAAATGTTTAAGTTAGAACACAATACAATAAAACTATATATACAGTTACTCATATACACATACTTCAAAACATATGATAATTTCTTATTCCCACTAAAAGAATATGTTGTTTGTTCTTACTCAAAATAGGCCTGTATTTTTGTGAGCAATGATATGATAATAACATATTGTTGTAATCTCTTGAGTGACTGCAGGATAAACAGCAACATCTTGGTAAACATATTACGTAATCAGACTGGAGCTTCTATGAGCAGTGTTGCCACGCAACGCCCTTAAATGAACCGAGCCCCCTTATTTTCTGAAACTGGCCAATCAGCGAGCTCCTTACAATAGGGACAGTGTAGAGGCCCGCTACGGTGTGAACGGACGGTACCGGCCCTTAAACTTGTTAAAACAGAAAAGTATGGACAAAATGAAAGAACCTATCGGACTGGATCGCAAAATAAATCTTATCATAAAAAGGTACGTGAAGGACTTATTGTGTTGTTGAGCTGTACATCCTGGTGTTCTGTCGAAGTCTGTTGTCCGCTAGCAAAGCGACGTCGTAGGCTTGCTAGCAAATGTAGCTTTCGAGCTAACCTAAATAAACAAACTACATCTGGATTTTAATTTCTTCGTATCGTGACCCATTAATTATCAACCTCTGTCAGCTTTAGTTAAACTGCTGTGGAGCTCACCACTGAGTCAGGAGCAAAGAGACTGAGGTTAATTTAAGTTGGCTACAGTACGGTTGGGGGTTGTGTGGCGCTGTTAGCTTAGCGCCTGCTACCTAACGTTAGCGGTACACTTAACGGCATTATTGCTAAACGAGAATGAGAATCTGCATAGGAGAAACAGATCACTGACCCGCTGCCATCAATGTAGAAGGTTGTGGAAGTTTTAACACGATTTAGGAAACCGTTAAGTCCTTGTGTATCCTCATGTTGTGCCTCAGTTATTAGCAAGTGAGCTAACTTACTGGGGTTAATTCGTCTTGCTCTCGCATTTGCTATGTTTACGTAAAACATATCCCACTCGAGTCTCACTTCTCCCAGCCGTGTCTGCCACTCTTTTATAATTACACGGCAAGGGCTGGGTTCACTTTGGAACATATTTTTATTTGGCTCTTGTCTGTCTCCACTACTCCACCACTTCCCAAGCCACACAAAAATAGATTCAACTGTCCAAATCTCGTTTGGTCCTGATTTGGAAGATCCAGCATTGATGAACTGTCACAGGATCACCCCCTGTTAATCATTTGCGCGATGGCCACTTGCTCATCTGAGAGGCTGTGCTCCCATTTCTAGTTTTTTCTGAAGCTTATTATGTTCTAGTTAAATGAGTGTATTGTTTACATTTAATTTAGTTAAGTGTCACTTTGTTGCAGTAGCTGATTTTTCTGCAGCTACCGTCAACAGTTTATTTTATCTCAATTTGTTTTATGGGCCTGTTTATATGGCTTGACCACTCAGAGCAGGAAATCCTATTGTCAACAGAGAAAGATAATAACCAGCTTCATGATACCAGTTATTCATGATCACCTTTATTAGTTTTAGTGAAGAGAAGGAGAGACCTCAGGACAACAGCTAACCATATGGAGGTTGGCTGCTAGCCAAGTTCTACAAACCTTTTTCCTCATCATGGACAAACTCTGAAACATTGAACCTCAATCCAACAGGCAACATGCTGCCAACAATATTGTTTTGTGAATGTTGTTTGAGTAATACAGGGTCTTAGTGCTCACCTCAAACCTGTATCTCATCAGTCTGCTTTCTGTTTCTTTTGTCTTTGCTGTTGGTGATGTGCATGTCATGAATGAGTTGTTCAAAAGGAACAACTCTTTTTAATGACTCAGGAGTGACAAGTCCACTAACTGACCCTCCTACCTCTTCCTAGCCAATGCAAACTGTGAGACCATATGTCATTCATAGTGCATCTCTTATATTACCTGCGCAATGGAAAAATATTATTTTGTGTATTTCGCTGGTGTCAGATGGCTATCTGACCTTGAACATTTTATTTTGTCTTTATTCCTTCCCTTTCGTTTTGACCTTCTGTATATTATTCTGTTTATTGCACAGGCGTCTGACCTTGTACATTTAATTTTGTCTTTTGTTGTATGCTATCAAATCTTTTGTACACTTTCCTACTACAGTTCCCATCCTTGTGTGTTTGAGAAGCAGTGAGAACTTTTTGTTTTTGTTTAGACTGAGACTCTCTGCACACACGCTGTTTGCTTATCTCCCCTGTTGCTCAGCGCAACTTCTCCAAGGAGCAACTTCCTTATCTTATAAATATGCTCAGCACACAGCTCACAGTGTCTCTTTGTCAGATACATGCAGGCCGCTAATGTGCTCTGTACTGTCATCTCACCTCTTCACAAAGAATAAGATATGCATAAAGACAAACTGCTGTTTCAGCTGAAATTTATTTATCTAATGATATATTTGGGGATTGGCCTAATTTTGATCCCATCAAAGTGATCATAATTTGTGAGAATTTGTAAAGTTAAGTACTCTAACCCTAAATGTCAAGGCAAGTTGGTTGATAATGTATTGGGTTTGTTAGAGTTAACAGGATCTAAACCAAGCTTTTGCATATTTGTTTGAGCAGAATAGCAGTGACGCGAATTCAGAGCAGGTTATATTGAGCTGATGGTTTTGCAGGTGTTGCAGGTAAAGTCACCAGTTGTCTAGTGAGTTTAATTTCATCAGTGATCTTCTCTCTCTGTCTCCTCTCTCCTCCCCTCTTTCCCCACCCACACTACATGGTCACAGGTGATAGGCTCTGAGGATCTGTGACGCACTTTATTATTTTTGGTCTGCAGGTCCAGGAAAACACTGCTGACCTCTTTCACTGTGTATTCAGGGTGTGTTTGCTCTTTAAATAAGATCAGTGTCATGTCTCTGACGAATCACAAACATGTGTTGTTAGTCTAACGTGAACATGAGGCAAAAGTGTCACAGCTTTGCTGCTTGTACAAAGTACACGAGTCAAAAATGAACAACCAGCCAACTGTGGTTCTGAATATTAAAACTTTTTTGAATTGCTTTGTAGTGTAGAGGACGATTGTGATATTCCTTCATTGTCTGTTTCATTGCTTGTTTTTTCTGTCTATGCAGAAGTTGAGAATGCCAAGCGGGGACTTCAAGGAGGACAGGCTTACAACATCAGCACAATCCACCCCAAGTGGCACCCCCTCTGTCACTCCCTCCGTCACCCCCAGTGTCACCCCCTGTGTTAGTCCCCACTCATCACCGGCTGTTAGTCGCAGGTAGGCATCATACTACCGAATGTTAAGCTTACGTTGCTTTTTGATCCAAACTCCAGAATTTTATGTTGAAATGGTTACAACCAGAACCGCTAATCATGAGATACTTCATTTTCAATATGGCCCATATGAGGTGCCATAGGCATATCCTTCCATGTTTGCCTGTATGTTCATGTGTTGTTCTTGCTTGGTGGGAATACAGGACCTGGTTCCAGCTGAGTCCTACACCTTTTCTTGCCACCCCAGAGCTCAATAGTCCCAACCTCAACACAGACATGGGAGGAAATGAGGGCGGAGGAGGAGACAGATGGAACTTTTTTGGAACTCGATCAGTGGTACAGAAGTCCCCCACTGACCCAGGCTCTGAAACCAGCACAGGTGAGATATACCTAGTCCTGCACCTGGACCTTGACAAGATTGCAGTATTCTTATGATGTTAATGCACAGTAGATGGCTGATTGTCATAGCAGTAGGTTGAACTCCATGCTTCGACAAACTGTGGTGAGGCCCACACTTTTTGTTTTTTCTCTAAATACAATGGTGCTGGTTCCACTGTCACAGATGAACTCTAGTTGCAACTGAATAGCTCTTGAAATCAATGGGGGTTTTACAGTGGTGAGGTTATGTTTAGGCCACAGTCTGAGATCCAGATGTAAACAAATCAGAACAAAAAAAATCATGACACAAAGTCAGACCCTCTCATCACTTGGATTACCCAAGCGTCTACCTCCAGCGCTGAAAAATGAAGCCAACATGGAAGTGCAAAAAAGCTGCAGTTCCTTGAATAATCACTAGGGGCAGGCTCGAAAAGGAAGTCAATTACAATTAATGTTTCAACCGTGACAAAATCTGGGTTTGGTTGAGAAATTTGCTTTGTTGCGCCTGAAACCACACCCTGTAGTGATGTCACATGGTCCTGGGGTTAGAGCATCAGTGAAAACATGATTTTCAGGAGGTGTTAAAGTTACTCTTTAAAATCAGGAAACTAAAGCTGCTCCCTCTAACGACTTGATGTAGGCCATTAATGATAACATCTTCCACTCCCTCTGTCTTTCTCTTGCAGGGTTCTCACTGCAGTCCTACTTCGGCATGCAGAAGTCTTCCACCATGGATGGCACCAACACCCAGGTCAACTTCAAGGTGGAGGACCCTGCCAACTTCATGCCCCCCAAAATTGAAATCTCGGGCATTGAGGCCAAGCGGGTGCCCCCACGACCACACAAACTTAAACCTCGGGACATGAATGTTTTAACACCTTCGGGCTTCTGAAGCCAGTGTAGTTCCAACTCTGTTCCACATCAATATTCCCCCCCCCCCTCCATTTATTGTCCTGCCTTCCTCTGACCCTGCTGCCTGCAAATTCATTGTGGCTGAGAGGAATGAGGACCACCTATAGTGTTGGCTCACTAGCCCCTGAGACATCACCGCACTGTTACTCCTCCCAGCGGACCTCCATAGATGGATTGCTGTCTTCTATTAGTTCACACCATCCCCTTCTATCTCTTCCAACTCATTGGTCCAAATAAAACTCCGTATGAAGTAACTTCATTCGTCATCCCTAAAGATGGCACTGCTTTGTATTATTATTGGTCTGTCACGTAAAGGGTGCATTGGCGTGCGTTGCCTTGCGGTCTTCGTTCCATCATCAGTCCAGTCAGGCAGTTTAGCATTGCCTCTCATACTAAAACTGGCCAGCTTTTTCAATTCATACTGCTCAGTTGCCTCATTTGTATTATTATTTTTTATTTTAAATAACGCAGATTTGTAGCTGTTTAGTGTTGCTCTTTGTTAGCAGAGTGTAGTGTGGTATGACTGATATTGCGCTTAAACTTGCAGCATGTTTGCTTTTGGCATTTTTGCCATCAGAGCTCAGCTTTTTTTTTTACTATGTGGAAAAATAATTTGACTTTGTGAGAGAGTGTGACTGCTGACATGAAGTGATTCTTTTTTTTTTATTATTATCATTTCAATTTATGCATTTTCTGATTGTTTTGCTTTAAACCCGCTATGTCCGTTCTAAATAGTAGGTGGTATGTTGGCTTTATCACATTTTTATATTTCATAACAATATAGTTTCAACATGCTATAAAAATACAAAGCATTGAAGTGGTCATTTTCAGTTCATAATTTTTTGTGTCACAATCCCTGCTGTTTTATTTGTTGAAGTTGAATTCCATTAAGTAATTGCACAAGGGAGATTGTCTCCCACTTACTTCTGTAAATAAATCTGATACTAACAAGCAAAATGGTTCTCTGGTTCCTTTCTTCATACAAACAAATGAAAATATATGTACAACTCTCCAAAAAAGTTGGGACACTGCGTGAAACATACATAAACTGAATGTGATAATTTGCTAATCCACAGCACAAAGACAATATATTTAATGTTTGCTTCATTGATTTTGCGGATTCTGAATTTGATGGCAGCAACATGTTTCCAGCAAGTTGGGACAGGAGCAACAAAAGACTGAAAGTTGTGGACTGATCCAGAAACACCTGTTTGGATCATTCCACAGGTAAACAGGTTCATTGGTAACAGGTGATAGTATCATGATTGGGTATGAAAGGTTCATCCTGGAAAGATTCAGTCATTCACAAGCAAGCATGGAGAAAGGTTCAACACTGTCAAACACATGATTGTATGAAGGAGATTACTACAAGGGCTTGGGAGCATGTAAAACCATTGTTGGTAAGTACAGTTAATGTGCAAATTATTGTACTCTGTTTTCATTTGTTTTACACTGTGCCCCATTTTTTTGGAATCAGTGTTTACATAAAGCCCATACAAGCACCCCTGCATGCATTTTTTGAATATGTACTTATGGTTGCTTAATCAGTGCAACGACAACACTGAAGACTAAAATCAAACTGAACTGCCATTTTTAGGAACATAGCCAGTCATTCAGTTTTTTTCATATATGTTAATTACGTATCAGGCATGAAAGTTCTTTATCGTGGAAAAAAACAAAACAACTGGCACCAAACTGAATTTTCCATGGCCTTGATATCAACACATAAAAGTGAAATTTGACCACTGTGGTGATAATGTGCTAGGATTTTTCACTAACTTTCAGCTACAGTTTTTGGCCAGAAGATGGCGCAATAGGTTCAGCATGAAATCACCAGGTTTTATTCTCATCGGCTGGACGTTTGGACTTGAATTGCTCAAACACATTTTGGATTAGAATTAAAAACAGGAGCAAGGTTTTCCCCCAAATAAAGTGTGATAGATAATCTGTAAATTGAAGGGCAGAGGTGGGAAGCATAAGAAAAACGTAAAACTGTCTGTTGACTCCTGATCAGTCTAATCCTACTGTTGTCAGAGAGACTGACACTGTCGTAACCGCATTTATACTGGCATCAACACCACATGATAGCTGAATATTTACTTGCCGACCTCCTCCTTCTATATCAAAGCAAACATCCAGGGCCTCAGACAATGAGCCGGCAGGTAGAAGCAACAGAACACAGACCGTCCCCTGAAGGCTCAGCCACGGACTGAATGAGTTTACGGCCTCGTTAAAGCTCTCCCAACTTATTGTCTGATGCTCTGTTTATTGTGTGCATGTGGTAGATTTATTACAGGGTGTGTCTGCTGCTCTTGTTGTTCTTAAAAAAACATACCAGGATGCAGATTCAGAGCATTTGTTGAGTGAAAGTCCAAATTTGCATCTTTAGATTTGGTGCTATAGGAGCAGAAGAAGAATAGAGGCAGAGGAACAGAAGCAAAATCTCAGTTCGAGGTGAAACTTTCTCCCATCAACTTTAAGCTTTAACTTTGAATTTATTCATAAATCAGCTCCTACAGGGAACAGTCCTCTGCTTAATTACAGGCCTCTGAGTGTCCACATCTGGTTTTCAGGTGGCACTGCAGGAGAGGAGGTGAACATCAAATGAGCACAGGCAAGTGCAGACAGAGAGCTGTCAGTCGAACCTGGAGGTGGACAGTCATTAGTGGCAAATAAAGTGATGGAGAGACAGTCACAAAAGGCAGAAAGAAGTTGGTGACGAAGAAGGTGCGGCCGAAAGACGGAGAAAGAAATCTGGTGGCAAAGTTTGTGAAAAGTCCAAACACAGATGGAGATATTCAGTCTTGGGTCAAATTCCAGTTAGAGGCATGCAACATGGCACATAAACAACTGGGCAGCGGTGACTGTGTTTGTAACACTAAACCAAAAACACACCCACAGCAGTAAAGCAAAGGCAGGAGACACAGTGGGTGGGGGAGTCTGGAAGTGAGAGAAATTGGGAAACAGGGAAATGGAGAGCAAAGGGTGGAGTGCCCCAGCAGCCATGACATAATACAGATGGCTCTCTCTGGGTCTGACATGACGTGGTTGCGTACCCCCCCCCCCCCCCCCGCCCCCCCCCCCCCCCCCCCCCCCCCCCCCGGGTCCCGTAATACCTCCAGCCTCAGACATTCACTTTAAAAGCAGATAGTATAAAAAACTTAAAAGTAATTTGAGGAGTGTGGCGATATAACCTTAACTAATGGGAACCTGAGGCAGTTCCATTTAGTAAAGAAGATTGTGAGATGCAGTTGGAAGCCCTGGAGAAAGACAGTGAGTTAACATTATTTTGCCACACTACTGTACCCAGTGAATGAAAGCACTGATCACTAATGAAAATATGACAACGTGCTTGATTTCAATTGTAGTTTTTTTTTTCTTTAATGTCAGTGAGCATGACTAATACATTTGATCTAAAAACAGATGAAAGACTTTGCATGTAATCTTGCCACATGTCTGTTTTCATCCCTCTGTAATATCCCTTTGCATTGTGTTGTGTGTGTGTGTNACCACCCTGCCAGAGAGACCACGCAGCAAAACAAACAACAGAGCCTCATCTGCAATCTGACACAACACACTCACTTACTCATCTGTATTTTGAAAGAGCGGTCTAGACAAATTCTTTCCCTAACAACCTCTAAACAGTGACTTTCAGTCCACAGACTATATTTTAATTCCTCACACCCCTGTGACACAACTCCAACTTCCTGGTCTGGCTAAACTATCGTGATGTGGACACATGAATAGCACACCATGCCAATGCCAGCTTACAGGAAAAACCACAAAATAGTTTTAAGATCATCTCGCTCTGATAACCCAGGTTTATGTGTGGTAGTGATACTCCATCTATTAAAGTGGAAATGTACACCGTGTAAAGGTCAGCTTTGAGGAAGAGTGTGTGAACTTTCATCGCTTTGTGTCACGCTGACTCCAGGAATATGATGGGAAATTGCCAACTCTTGGGTTCAGGGATTCGAGATTACACGTAATCGAGAATTGGAACTACATAAAGTAACTATCCTCAATTGGGGAGAAACTTTTTTGAAGGCCTCTTGGACATAAAGCAAATATTTCTTTTGTGTTATATCATCTGTAGTAATCTCTGGAGAAAAGAAAGTGAATTTCTTTTTTCAGGTTGAGAAATACTGTTGTGATAAGATAATATCTGCAAGAAACAGACATAGCTTTATTAGTGGAATAACATCTCATTCATAGTTCCATATACAGCATTTCCACTACACCCCCAACTTGTTTGTGCGGCGAGTGTCACCAACCACATCGATGAGTAATGCAGTGTTTTTCAGAGCTGATTATTCACACAATGACACAAAAGACTGGCAATAAAATTTGACAAGGGATTTGAAGGGGGTCCCTTTTTGACGTTGTTCTGCAGGGTGGGACCCGTTGTGTCGTACACTACGCCATCCGACTCCAGGAGCACATCTGGGCCTGATTCACAGCGAGCTGGCCCGGAGGTGAACCCACCGAGCCGAGAAAGACCTGAGCGGAGCAGACGGCCGCCTTCAGGTACTGTATCCTGTGAAAGTCAACATCAATCATGCCCACTACCTGGGGATAGGGTTACAGCGTTACGGCTATTAACACAGATGTAGGTCACCCACAAATCAAATCAATGTGAGTGAGTTATGCAATAACAAACTGCTGTAGCTCATAAATTTTGAAGACGTGACCTCCGTTACAGCATTTCCTTGTCCCTGAAGAGCCCCTGCAGAAACTTCACGCAGGGGGTGCAAGCATCAGAGTAATACATAAAGTAAACGTTTTCTCATTTTGTCTCATTTCACCCATATTTTAATACAAATTCAAAGCTTTGTTATGTGCAAAACCTTTCGCTAAAAATACAGCATCATATCTGACTTCCTGAGCACGTCTCGTATGTCTCTTTCCTGCTTATCTGAAAAGATCAAAAGGTTGTTAACCTCTGCACCCTGCAGGCAACAAACAGTCAATAACAAAAAAACAAAAGTGAAGTACAGACTGATGTTAAAAATTTAACTTTGTTTAAGGGCATCCATTCCAAATAATGAAGAGGGTAGTACATTGTTTTCATAGCAGTTTATGTTTTTAATGTACATAGGGGCTGTTGGGCTGAGCAACTGTTGTGTTTTGGTGCTGGTTTTGTATATTGTGCCTTTTGTTTGAAAAAAACAAAAACAATGGATATACTGGACTAAAAATGTTACCTTTTTTCAGCCTGTGATCAAGCTGTGTGTCTCTGTGCCGTTCATCAGGCATTCTCCTGCCATCCCCCACTGAGAAACAGAGAGAGAGAGAGAGGCAGAGTGTATTGCCGGGCCCTCCTGTACCGGCCGCCAGGGCCTAACATGAAGCAGATGTGGAAGGGGAGATCCCCCTACAAGGTCTGAACAGTCATCTGGAGGTGCTCCACTCACTAGAGCCACATCCGGTTGATGCACTCAGACCCTGAACATTCATTTAGAAGCTACACTCGCCCAGAGAGCTACCAATGTCTGACACTTCAACAGAAATAAGGCAGATTGTGTGTGTGTGTGAGTGTGAGAAAGTGTGTGAGATTACTCATTTCTGGGATGAGCTGCTATAGCGGATCAATTTAATGTCAAAGACGTGTTGTGCAATTGATCAAAGTACATATTGTTTCTAATCTAAATCATTAATTGTATCAATTATATCATAACATAAGCATTAGAAAAGATTAAGGTGTCTCCTTCCTCGTCTGTCCCCGTAACTTTGCTGTTTATGGACCAGTTTCATGAAAATTCACAGTTCACATATCCTTCCTTAAGTATCCCGCTGTCATATTCTATCTCCTACTTTTAGATATTTTTTTTTGTTGGAATAGGAAAATTGATGGATAACTTGATGTTTGTTTTTGTGTGATGTGGCTGTCAGAACATGTCTGACTGTGGTTATCATTCTTGTGGACTTCACCATCCTCAGCACACAGGTATGTCTGCTATGTGGTGTACCCTCTATGATATTTCTGGTACTGCCAGTGCATTGACACAATAATCTCGTATCCCATTATAATGGTTTAACAATAAAAAGATGATGTATAGTGAGCAAGTAAAATCATATCTTAACAAACTAGAAAACCAGAAGTGCAAGGTTAAAGTCTCCAAAGCTAGACGTGAAGATGAATCAAAATGTTGAAACTCCCTGAAATGCCTTGATTAGCTTTGGCAAAAACCTCGCTGTTTGCCCATCATTTTATATCATCGTAGTAGTTAGGGAACCTTTGATCTTTGGGGTGGATTTCATTGGATAACAAAGTCATGGTGCACACATAATTATACTTAATAAGCCTTTAATCCAGGAGAGGAATGCAGTTCTTTGGCTTGTGTCACTGATTCTCGCTCACGCACATCCTTAGCAGACCGGGTCGACTTACAGTATAAAGATCCTCACATGTAAAGTCATACAGTTGTGGGCTGTGCAAAATGGACATCATCAAGAAAAATATTCTTAATAGTTTGCATATGCACTTTATAAAAATACTGCACTACAATGAAGATGTAATTGACTAATTAAAGGAAAAGCCAACATGAAGGGTCTTCGTGAGGCGTTGGACCACTGTGTGTTACCACAGCAACTTCAATGCTCCTTGGCATTGATCCTACAAGTGTCTGAACTTGCAAACTTACAAAAAAATATTCCTTCATTTGGTGTTGTGATGATGGTGGTGGAGAGCACTGTCTAACACATCAGGTTCATCTGGGTTCACATCTGGTGACTCTGAAGGTCATAGAATACAATTCACATTCTTTCCATGCTCATCAAACCATTCAGTGACCCCACGTGCCCTATGGATGGGGGCATTGTCATCCTGGAAGAGACCACTCCCATCAGGATAGACATATTTCATTATAGGTCAAAGGTGATCACTCAGAACAAGTTTGTACTGATTTGCAGTGGCTCTTTCCTTCAATGGGACAAACAAACCCAAACCATACCAGTGAATTGCCCCCTGCAGCATAACAGACCCACTGGATCCCTTCACCTCAGGGGTCAAGCATTCAGGCCTGTCTCTGGGTGTATGCCACACATGCACTCACCCACTTGAGGAGAATATGGTGAAGGCTGACTCGCCACCACTGAACTCTCAAACGTGCATTCATCTTTGTAATGAGGACTTTATGCACTGCAACCCTACCATAAGATCCTTTCTATGTAATTGTCGATGGACTTCTCGCCGACAGCCTGATCGCGTCCTGCATTGACATTCACTGTCACTTGCCCAAAGTTTGCTATCAGTTTTTTCTCCTTACTAATGCACAAGCATCACAGCCATCAAATGTATGCTTTCCTCCACAATTTTCCGACTGTATTTACTGTTGTCTTTCCCATTGTTCGAAATATATTTTAGTCACTGTTCCCATTGAAACATGAGTCAGCTGAGCTCCTGCCATTCGGGAACCTTCAAAGTCACTTGCCACCTTGATACTGCCTTCAATATGCCTCTACACTCATTTACTCATTTACTAAATTAATTTGTCACTCGCCTGTATATGTACAAACCAACACACACAGTAATAGTGGAATTTAAGACGAACTTTTAGTGAGTTTTGTCAGGAATTTCCCAGATGTGGAGGTGGGAAAAGCTTCAAAACAAATTACTTTTTTTTCCATACGCTCACAATAGTCCACTTGTAAAATGGTCCGTCTCTGTTCTCCTTCATCACACTCACATATGGGCTGATGCGGCTTTAACAAAGCGAGGTGAGGCGTGTGACTTGGCAAGACGCTAATGCATTCCTCGGGCAGAGACGTGCACAAATGACGTGGTTAGAGACAACGAATGAGCACTCATTTAATAGGTCTCTGTCCTGATTTTGTGCATTGTCTTTTTTTTTATATACGTCTTGCTCTCACAACTTATCCACTCAGAGTCTGCTGGTACCTTTCCAACTGAGATACAGGCAGAGACTGAGATAAGCTGTGTCTCCGACCCTGTCTCTGCCTCTCGCTGACATCTTTCATGTGTTTTTAAATAAAGAAACCATAGTTCAAATGTTGTTTAAGTAAATCATTAACACAGGGTTTATACAAGAATTTAATCTCAGTATCTCTCATCTGCAAATGCACAAGTTATACACATGCAATAAATACATATAAACCTGCTCAAGTCAGTTAATTTCTATCATTTATTATTGCTCTTGATGTTGTCTGGCATCAGATCTGAGCTCTTGTAAGACCTTCGCACAGGGAAAACTAGGAGTACCAGTAAGTGATAAGGTTTAAAAGTTGTGGGAAGTGACTGACGTCAGTGCTTGAAGGCTTTTCAGTTGGACTTTCGGTTCATTAACCTGGCAAAAAATGTAGGAGCTGAAACTAATTTGTGAATGATATTCAAGAATAAATAAGCCATGTTATCCGGTCATTTGTGAGATCAGTGCTTTTGTTCTCTATGTTAAATGTTAATGTCTGTTGACCTTGTAGTTATTGCTGTTGTTACAACCCATCTGGGTGTTTTCATTTGATAACTGAGACTTCTTTTATATATATCATTATAAACATAATCTCTAAATCAAACTACACAGACTCCTAAAGCATCAAATATTGCAGACTCCAAGAAATAATCTGTGGTGACAAGGAAGCAACCTGTATCAGGCAGGATGGGAACAAATGAGGTGCCAGTGGAGTTGACCCCCTCATTTTCTGTCTTTAAATATGTCCAACTGATTTTGTGAATATCATCCACTGCATCTGCAGGTTCCTTGGGAAAACTAGTTTACAGTAACTTGGAGTCATTGAATGAAAATAAAGGAGGTGAGGTGCACTTTTTGTTGCTGTTCACCAGGAAATGAATGAAGTATAAATTAAGAACTAGCTAAGTAATGAGTCACTAAAATAGCAACATAGCTCCCAAATAACACTTAATCAATTTCCCACTGTGGGAGGTATATCTTATAGTAACTTATTAAGGACTGACCACATGACCTAAACCTTTTCACTCCTATAGGTCAGTCCTACCGCTTTGGGTTGCTTTCTCCATTGTTTCTTAAAGGTACCCTCCAAAATTCAAACCAAATGCAAAGTACATGATCGCCAGACAGGGAGCTATATTGTGGGTGGCTTATCCACCTGGGACAGTACACTTTGAATATAATGACCAACTGGGCTGTGGCGAACCTGAGTGGGCCAGTTTCCTGCCCACAGTGGATTTGGCAGATTACAGAGACAACCACAGTGAGCATGACACTCTGGGGCTTGACACAGGAAGTTGTTCCACACTGAATGAGTGGATAATTATAAATCACGTATGGGTAGAATCACAGGTTCATGTTCACAAACCAGTGAGACTAGATCAGGAATCTGGAAACCTGTGATCATTCCTGAATCAGGTGCCAGCGAACACAAACTTCATCAGTGCTTCCTTAATATTTTAATTCATTTATTTTTTATTTTTTATTTTGGCTCTTACATATCACTGATGCAGTTATTATTTGTTTATTGCTCTCTCATTCCCTCAATGCTCACCCAGCACAATCCAGTTAAATGTAAAGTTGCACCAATTTAAATAGATTCGTCACCATGTAAAAACAAATACTATTTTTATCAGTTAGATTCATTACAGCTGGTTTCAGGAATCAATGAATGCATCTAGAGTTCATAGACAAATAGAGACTTGTATTCAAACTTTTATGGAAATTATGGAGCAGGTGGGACCTGAAAGTCTGCCAGAGCAGCATTTAGGGAAAGCAGAAGTCACAGAGTACTGTTAGACCAGTTCTGTGTTGGTAGGTACTGTACCTTCATCCTCACCATCATGATTACTGCTAAATCATACAAACTGACTCTTCATTCACAGCCTCAAAGTTTGTTCCTAAAAATTGACCCCAAAAAAAGCCAGATCCAAACTTTGATAAAAAAAAAGAATGGACATGTGAAAATAACCATTTAAATGACTGTGCATATGTCAAACCTGGCTGACAGGTGAGCCGAGCCATCACCTGCTGTGATGTGTCTCACAAACTCTTAGCAATGAACTGGGACAAACAAACATAACATGACAGATGAAGTGGAGAAGTGGAGAATGACAGGACAGAGGAGGTGGGGCTGCAGTCAAGCCTGTCCAGGAAACTGCATTTAAGTCAAACAGTGGGAGTGTGCAGTCGCTCTGGATTCAACGCAGCAGAGGCACAAGCATCACTCAAGTTATTTCTTCACGGAAAGGCGTCCAACAACGACGGCAAAGCTTGAACCATGTGCGGTAAGTGTGCTTTTTTGTTTTATCGAGTTCGTGTGTTTGGAAACGTGTTGGGTTGGATCGCGCGCGTTACGCACGGGCGCATTTTACGCACAGTTAACCGCGAAGACAGGAATCCACATGTATTATGTTAAACAGTCGATCTCACTTAGTTTGTCCGATTTTGATTTTGATAGTTTTAGTTTAAATGAGCATAAACTTTGAGTCGGATGCGCTTCTGTTCTCGGATCAGAGTGGGAAGAGCTTTAAACTGCTACGTGTCAGTGTTTTCACTCATCGGTGGAGGCGACAGGATAGACAAGTCTTACAACTTACTGTCAGAGGCTAAAAAAGGAAACATGCACGTTGTGAACTACATGAAGCCGCATCCAGCAAAACCAGGAGCCGATCGCACCTTGACAGCCTCAAACTCTGGACACGTTCACAGCCCAGAGTCAATCTTTAAAAGTCCTCAACAGCCTCTCCTGGTGTCTCCAAGGAAGAGGCCGAGGCTGCCGGGCTCCGGGGGGGGGAGAAGGCAGTAGCCCTTCCCCCCTCCTTCCCCCCTCCTCTCTCTGCCTACCTGGCTGATCCAACACTGTGCGCAATGTGCGTCCGTCAATGGCCAGCTGTGTGCCTGCATGAGGAGAGCCGGAACATTCCCACACACACATACACACACACAGGGGCAGGTATAGAGGAGCAACACACCCAGCAGCAGCCACATTCTGTATACACAGTTATTTTAATCTTGCATAAGGAAAGGAGTCATGAGAGGCCACTTTATCCGGTCTGTTGTGACTTCTTGTCTTTCCCAAGCATATTCCTGTTAAGAGAACACTGCAGATGATAAAAAGAATACTGGACGTTCCCTCCTTTATGCTCTAAATAAGAAGGTGGATGTCATCTAACATTGTTCCAGCATCCTTTATCTGAACGATGTATTCATCCTTACATAGAATAATATGATATGATAATACTCACTCTCTACAGCTGGGTAAACTCTGCCCTCCAGGTTTGAGCATCTCAGAGGATTCGAGTTATGTTTCTCTTTCTCCCTCTCTAAAAGGGATCTTTGCCTACCTGAATTACCAAGTGCCTCGCACCAGAAAGGAGATATTTGAGACGCTGGTGAAGGGACTGCAGAGACTGGAGTACAGAGGGTACGATTCAGCAGGTAAGACACTCGGCTTCACAGAGTTGCCACGCACATACACGCACACACGCACACACACACACACAGCATGTACAAAAGCTTATAGTACTCCTTGGCAGCACCTGTGTGTCATGTCCTTCAATATTGAGATGGAGGCAAACTACATTCAAAGCATCAATGTTGACCATTTAATTTAATGAATTTAATGATCTGGAGTTCAATCCCTGTGAATCTTGTTTAACCGACAGCCAGGAGGTACTCTCCTGTTGGATTGGTACTTTGAACTGCGTGCCGTACATGCAGATCTTATTTTTGATGTGCAACCGCAATTCTGAAATGTAGACAAACAGGTAGAGCAGTCATAACCTAAAATTGCTTGACAGAGTGAGGTGGGTGGCAGGCAGGCAGAAATATATTCAAAAATCCAAAGAGGAATTAGACACATTCTTTTTCGGAATAAAATCCTTTAGCTGCCACTGACTTTTAACTCAGAACAACATCCTGCTACCTGGACATTTAGTAATGTCACACACACACATAGTGTTTGTTCATCCTATTTGAACAAGATGAACAAATCTAAGAGGTCCTTTCATGGTTCCTACACACCCACAATAACCAACACTACAGATACTAACATATTGAATCCTGCATCACCTCAAACCAATCTGCCTTTTCATGATGAAGTTCAATTATATTGAAGACATAATAATCTGTTTTGTTGGCCTCCCGTCTGTGTGCAGGCATCGCTGTGGACGGCCCCATCAAGACGACCACAGACATCAACGGCAACGCCATCTGCTTGTTCAAGAAGAAGGGGAAGGTCAAGGCTCTGGATGAGGAGCTTTACAGTGAGTTTATGCACATTTGATTCATATTTTTTTATGACAGATTTCCTGTGTAAAACGTTTCCAGTGTTTGTTGCTCAGTATTTAAATTTTTGATATGTTGTCTCTCTAGTTGTTAAGGTCTTTTCAAAAATCACGATGCTGTGTTTCTTACATCATTTTGAAGCCCTGCATTCTGTTCATGTCAGTAAAGACGCTGGTGTTGCATTTTTATGTCAGTGAAATCCAGCTAACTTAATCACATATGGATCAATGTATGAAGCAACGATGGATTAACATTCCTTAAATGATAATCTATCAAGAGTGAATTAATAAACTCATAATGACTAGATCATTTTTTTAATGGTGAGCAACAGGAATTCATGATACAGCCTGCTTTCATTCGTTAAATCCTCATGAGTCGTGCATTAGTCTAGCATGACTTCAGGACATGATTTCAACTCTTATTATGAAGTCTTACTTTCGTGCTTTGCTTGTTCAGAGAAAGACTCGCTGGACCTGGACGAGGAGCTGCGCACACACTTTGGCATCGCTCACACTCGCTGGGCCACACATGGAGAGCCAAATGCTCTCAACAGCCATCCTCAGCGCTCTGACAAGGATAATGGTAACATCTACAAATGTGCTTTCACGCATGCTCACATATACAGAACGGTGCATAGAGCATTTAACACCCATTCTTCACCATCTGTAAAATTATGCAAGACATACTGTAGGAATATCAGTGTGAATAGCTGTATCTGGTTTTCAGTGAGATACAGCAGCTCCGTTTCATAATCAGAAAACAACAAAAAAAGGAAAATTCAAGATCGACACAGACCTTTTTTTCCTCTCACTCTGAAGTTTCTGTTTTGAATCAATTCATTGGCATCCAATCATAAAAGCCTGCACATCATGGCTGAGGATCGAAATAAAAGTTTAAGATACCTGTAATTAAAACACCCTTACACACCCTCTGCTCCGATCACACCCACGTCTTGGCATTTGTGTGCCGTGTTTGTAGTTGTGCCAATAATGTACCTTTGTTTAAGTTCAAGGTATATCAACTCATAGAAGGCCATAGTGTGAGTCTGTATCATATAAAAGTTGGATGACCTAGCAATTTTTATTTGCACTATTTTATGGTTTATTAGTATATTTTATTTGGCCTGTTATTATTTATCAGTTATGATAACTTATCGGCTTATTGGTTTATAACCCTTTTGGTTAGATATTTGTCTCCTTTCGCTATCCTGCTCTGCCACGTCAGTGTGCTTAAACTGTACAGGTGTTATTTAAGTTGCTGCTAAATGCATTGCTTTGCCTATGTGCGTGAACTCCCATCGCTGAAATTCACATACATTCTCTCAGACAATAACGACCTGCCTTAACCATACACTTCATTGACATGGCAACATTTTTAGTTTCTTCGGACCTTAGGCAAAGCATGAATGCCATTAGAGTGTGACTGCAAAGTAGCCTAAAAGGAAAAAACATACCTGTGATTTTATTGCAACTTGACTAATTTTACAGGTTAAACAGGTTAGATTTTGACCTTTGGCCCTTTTGTCTAATCTGTTCACTCTTGCTGCCTTTCCTCAGAATTCGTTGTCATCCACAATGGCATCATCACCAACTACAAAGAGCTGAGGGAGTACCTGGTAAGTCACATTATCATCAGGAATCTCACTTGTACAAACAAGTGAGTTAGAGCCCTGTTCAGTGCCGGTTTCAGACCTGCCCTTCAGGTCGAGCGAACATTGCCATCGCGAGAAAGCTCTTCTGTCACTGTCTGTCAGATGAGTCATAAAATGATATTCTATGACTGTGGGGGTCATGTTCTGTTTACATGTTAAACAAATGTAAAGTTAAGACTGAATCATTTGTTGTGTATATTCAGCAAAGGGCCAACAAAACGACAGACTTTTTTTTTGATAGAATAGCACAACTCTTGGCTGACAACACTAATAAAGTCTGTTCAAGCTAGACTGTTCTCATAAAACACTGAATGTGGAATTACTTCATCAGCCTGTGCCTCCTTACCACCTACCTTACTAGGTCGAGGACATTTACATTCAATTAACAAGGTGGCTGTATATGTCGGTAGTGTTGTAGTATGAAACACAATTTCTGGCTTAAAACTGACAGCTTTTACTTGTGTTACATGTTGATATTGGCACAGCCCTGCCTGTTTTACAACAATTAATAAATCATTTTATTATATGATGGTGACAATGAACATTGCACTACACGGTCACCAACCTTAAGCACTTGATGAGAAGCAACCAGAAAGAAAGATGAAGTATATCCTCAGTGTATTAATGTTTATATTAATATATACTGTGTCTCATCCCCTCCCCAGATCACCAAAGAATATGAGTTTGAGTCAGACACGGACACAGAGGTGATCCCGAAATTGATCAAATATGTTTATGACAACCGAGAGAGCGACAGCATCACCTTCTCCACCCTGGTGGAGAGGGTCATTAAGCAGCTGGTGAGTCGCTCCCACACAGCAACACATAAACACTGTGTTAGCATGATGATATCTCTTAGCTACCAATTTTGAAAAAAAGTTACAAGAAATTGTTCTTTTGCAAACAAACTGTGAGCCCATGTATTAATCTCCTTCATACAATCATGTGTTTGACAAAGTGGTGAACCTCTCTCCATCCTTGCTTGTGAACGACTGAGCCTTTCCAGGATGAGCCTTTCATACCTGATCATGATACTATCAGCTGTTACCAATGGACCTGTTTACCTGTGGAATGATCCAAACAGGTGTTTTTGGATCAGTCCGCAACTTTCACAGTCGTTTGTTGCTCCTTGTTGGAAACATGTTGCTGCCATCAAATTCAGAATCATCAGTGAAGTTGATGAGGTCAAACATTGTTTCCAGTAAATGATCGTGTTCTGTTTGATTTATGTTTTACAAAGCATCCCAACATTTTTGGAATCAGGATTGTATTTCAAGATATCCAGTTCTATTTCTTTGTTCTGTTAGGGAGACACACCACAGTTTTCTTTTTTTGAATTCAGCTCTACCTCAAGAGATACACATTTTCATAACTGGCTTCCTGGTAACGATGAACTGTAGATGAGTCATTGACCGTTCACACACAAACACACACTCATTTGCTCATTCTGCAGTGGGTGAAACTGCCTAAATTTCCTGTCCATTAAAACACTGTAAACCATCACAAAAACAGTCTCTATAACAACCGCCCTAGCAGCATCACGAATGACATCATCACTCGTAGACAGAGATTTTTTCGGGGTGAGGTTGAGCAAGACTCTCTTTTCCACTGTGTGACGTTCATGCTTCAGAGCTTCACACTGCTGGTTGGAGCGGGTGTTTTCTCCTGAGAAGAACTGACGAGCAAAAAACAGCCCTTTTGGATTTGGAGTAATAGGAACCAGATAGTTAGACCCACTAACAGCCTCATGACCATGACACCCCTCCCCAAGTCTCCCTCTCCACGCTCACCCCCCCCCCCCCCCCACCACTTTCAACACCACACACAAACACACTCATAGCCGGTTCTGTGTCTAACCTCCACAGGCAGCATTGCAGTCAGTGCTTTCGAAACACAGCTGATGTTATACAATAGAGGTCTTATTTCTCTCAACCCCACCGCCCCCGCCTACCCCACTGCTTCCCAACGCTCACCCACACCCCCACTGCAACTACCATACCCCCTGAGGGCCAGAAGAAATGTTTGTTTGTGTTCAGAAAATGTTTCTCTTTAAGGTTACATACAGGACTCATTTAACCTTTACATTTTCCTTTTTTTTTCATATTTTGAAAAGTTCCCCTCACAGTGTGCCTCAGTATTGGTGTATTTCAGTCTTTTGTCAAGCTAATGTAAACTCAGTGTTTCCTCTGCTTCTTTCTGTCTCAGGAGGGGGCCTTCGCTCTGGTGTTTAAAAGCCGTCATTTCCCTGGAGAGGGTGTGGCCACCAGGTTAGAGCACGTGCACACACACACACACACACACACACACACACACACACACACACAGCTCTGACATTTCGCTCCGGTCCAGTCTTTGTGCAGTGATGAGTGATGAGTCATCCCTGATATCACCTCTATAAAGTAATGCTAATGTGATTTAAGGATTCCTCAGAATCAGTCATTGGGGCTTATCTTACATGTGGCATGTTGAGAAAGTGCTTTGCTTATGATAACGGACAGTGGTGCCGTATTTCAACCGCACGTGTGTAAATTCCCGTCCACCCGTGTGCGTCATCGTCTTAGGACCCAGGCAGAGAGGGGAGCAGAGCAGAGGTTGAATCCAGGTTCCCCCTCTCCCTCCTGGGCCTCCGGCCTCTGGGCTGCTGGACCTACGCCGGCTTCTCTGTGACTCATTAATAAGGAGACTAGAGAGTTTCCTGTTTCATCTCCTGGAAATGCCCCGGCCAGAAAGACTCCTGGTTAATCACTTTTCATCATTTTGTGTTGCTTTATACCTTCACTGTTGTGTGAGCTTTCATGGATGAGGGGAAAGAGAGACTGTTGCTGCATGGGAGTAAGATAGGAAGAGAGAGAAACAAGAGGAGGGCAGGGGGCAATAAAATGAAAGGCGATAAGAGGACCGTTACTTGTGGTTTGTGCAAACAGGTTTCCTGGGAGTTCCAGTGTTGGCAAGGCTGTTTCTTTACACACTGGCTGCTAAAGTCACTAATCTTTGACATGTCATTTGTCTATTGTGCGCTTGTAGTTTTGTGAAGAAAAAATTGCCATAGTCGATAGTTGAGTGTTGCACAGCTTTGACTAAACTCAGTTTAGTTTTGCATCTAATGTGTTGAATAGTCAGTATTGTCTCCCAGGATGAAGGAATGGAAGAATGTTTGTAATTATCTTGTGACTCTCTTCGCCACCCGTCGTGTGTCATTAAGGAGCAACCTCCCGGCAGGACTTTTACTCATTTCTCAGCTTCTCTCTCTCTCTTTTTTTTTTTTTACATTTTCTCAATCTATTGTTCTTCCACTGTCTTTTTTTCCACCAACCTGTCTGTCACTTCATTACTCCTTACTTTTCTTACATCCGTTTCCTTTTCGTCTCTCCCTCCCTCGGGGCAAATATTGCATTGGATAGCGACCACATGTTTCTGTTTGCAAGCCTCCCTTTTTAAGCCCCACGCCCCTTAAAACAACCAGCGGTCTTATGTCAATGTAGCCAAGCCTCAGAGAAAGGCTGAGCAGAGAGAGAAGAGGGATCCAGACAGAGAAAGACAAGAAATAAGGCCATTTGGACACAGTTTCTCAAGAGTTGGTGTTATATTAACTAACAGTGAAGAGGTCTTGGTTTTTGTTGTCACAAGGTGAGTGTGTCAAGGTTTTATGTATTTTAAGATTAGTCTCCTCACACCCTCCTCAATCACCTGTCAGATCTACATGTGGTTGCCCCTTCTCCGCCTCCACAGCCTATAGGAGAAGCCCACATGGAATCAGCAGCCAATTAGGAAGCAGTGACTCAATCCAGGAAGTCAAAGCAAATCCTGTAAGGATGGAGATGAATGGAGGATTGTTTTACCTGTCTGATGTTGAAAATCAGACAGTTTAGAAGAGATTTGGAATTAAGTGGGAGGATGTCTGAGCTCCCGTCTGCTCATGGAGAAACTCAACCTCAGTTTACAGAATGATGTAAAACCAATACAAAGATTACAAAGGTGGTGCAGGGAAGAAAAATGAATAGATCGTAAGTGCCAAGAAATTCTGTTTAGCTTGGAATATTACAGTAGGATAGGATGTCAGGTGGGCTCAACATTCATACAAAAGCACCATGTGAAAGTGTGTGTATCTGACAGTGTTGTGTGTCTACAAAGCCTAATCCTCTCTCGTCTCCCACCTCACCCACGCTTTCTCTCCCTCTCTCTCTCTCCATCTCTTCCTCCCTCCGTTCTTTTCCCGGCAGGAGAGGAAGCCCATTGCTCATTGGTGTGCGAAGCGAGCATGAGCTGTTGACCGAAAACATCCCCGTCCAGTACAACAGTGGTGAGCTCTGTTCCTCTTTCTGTCTCTGCCATTATCCGCTTACACTGCGCCCGGAGTCTCTGTGTAAAGGCACACCGGCACAGAGAAATCCTGTAGGTAAATCAGAGAATTCTACACCTGAGAGAGGATTCATAATTTTATGGCAGATAATCACCTGACAGTATCTGCGTCTCTGAGCAGCACCAAGATACCAAAATAGTTTTATTGGCCAATTCAGTTTGCAAATGAAGGGATTTTAACTTCTGAAGGTGCTTGCCTAGTCATGACACAGCAAAGAAGTATCACAAAAAAATTAAGATGTTAAATGTGGATTTCTCCAGACTGACCACCCTAAAGATAAGCCTAAGATAAGCCTTTATTCGTCCCACAGTGGGGAAATTCACAAATAAAAATAAATCACTAAATGGAAGTTATGAAATATTGCACTGTGCAGCTCTATCTCTTCCTGCTGTTCTAGAGATATATTGGAGAGTGGAGAAATAGTCTTTCATAAAACCACTTTTAAACACATCTTAAAAGGATAAAGCGGGCAAAGCTCCAAACCAACAATGCATTAGTTCATGTCTCAACACTTCCTGGCTTCACCAACCTGCCTGTGGCTCTCGGCACCAAGCCCATGCTATTCCACTGAAATTGTAAATGGGTTATGAATATAGACTTTCATTTTAGTAAAAGGTTAAATAGTTTTATTTAGTTTTAAGCAAACTCAAACTGTAGTAAATATTTGGGAGGTACTACTTTCAGCCACTCGATATGCTCAGCTCGTGAGTATTTACAGCAGCAGCAAATCAAAATAAACTTCAGTGCTTGAGTTCATTGTAATGAAGGAACATGTCGCCGCCTGCAATGTTGTGCCTCATTCATGTGTTTTTAATAGTTGTGTGTTGTTGTTGTTGTGTGTGTTAATAAGCTCAGTCAGACTTTGGCTACACAGGTATATTTGTTAGTGGGATGGATTCATTGTTGGTTATCTTATCCTTGCATGGATTTTCACTCACTGTGCCACAGAGTAAAACAGCAGGATTTGCAGAAAGTAGCTTTATACAATAGCCTCAAAACATACATCCTATCAAGGGAGCAATTTGTCTGTCTCCCTGGAATACAGTGCAAGAGCTCTCTTTTGGTTTTCTCAGATGTTCTGTAACAAATCCATGTCGACTCAGTGATGCTTTTGGCCAAATGCACGAGTAATACAAGATGTGTGTTTTGTGTTTCTGTTCCTCATTGTGCAATAATTCTGTTTAAAAGCCTTCTTAGAAAGCCATGTGTGCTGCCAGGGATTTCTGTGTGCAGTTTTAGAGGCTAGCGGTCCTTTGGAAATTCATTCAGATGCTTCCCTGCGAAGAATGTGGTTCTCAGCAATAGAGGCAGAGATTAAGAATGTAGGAGAGGGAGTTTCTCTTATCTTTCAGCTCCTCACAACAAAAGCATCCGTCGGTTCCGGCAATGAAACAACACCAACAATGCATGCTGGGTTCCTGCTGTGCACAGGACTGTATCTTCACAGCCTTATCTGTTTACTTAAAATTTATGGTTCTCAATGGCTCAAGTGAGATCAGTCTAAAGTCCAAAGCAGGGGTTGGTGGTTTGGGGCCAAGAGACAACCAAGCCGGATGTGTGGTTTCATGGGTTAATAAAAAATCTTTCAATTCTCAAAAACATTTTATATAGCAAGTAAAATTACAAGATATCTCCTTTTAAAGACAAAACGACATATAAAATACCATTAGAGTGTTATTGTAAGCTCTAGAGAGCACATTTGTCTTTTCTTTGCCTGGGATCCTCTGTAATTATCATCTTTCCATTGGCATTTTGTTGGCACTGTAAAGTAATCTGTTCCATTTTAAAGCCACTATGTCTACAATTTGAAATTTCCCAGCAGTAGCATCAGTGAAATCACAGCCAGACACTAGTGCATTCTGTTGATAATTAATGACAAAATTCAGGAAAATAGAATCAATCTGATTCCAAATAATATTCACGGATGATTGCCACCAGTCACACCAGTTTTATATCATGTTCATTTGTTAACACAAAGCCATATGTGTGTTTATTCATGAAAATAATGTAAATATTGAGTTCAGTGTTCCACCTCAAACGTTTTCTGATCTTGCCATAAAATCAGAATTTCATGACATAATGAACCAAGTTCGACAGCAGTGACCCGACTGTATTTGGAAGGTTAGAGGAAGAATTCAAGTGATGAGCACATCTTGACCATTTTAGTCGCTCAAAGTCACTGTGCGACCTCTGACCCTTGACCTCTGACTTCTGACCCTGCAGCTCACTTCCAGGAGAAGAACAGCCATAACCGTTCTGACTGCTCCACCGCCATCAACTCTGTGGGGGATGGCAGTGCTGTGGAGTATTACTTTGCCTCTGACGCCAGGTGAGATACCAGTTGTCTGTGTGTTTTGTGGCGAATCTAGTATGGGACAGCCACTGAATTTTGTCATTTTATTAATGTCACAAACACATATGAGAAAAAAAAATCTTAAAAAGTTCATGGTAATTCATCACATGTCTCCATCTTATCTGCCCCACAGTGCCATCATTGAGCACACCAACAAGGTGTTGTATATGGAGGATGACGACATCGCCGTGGTGACAGGCGGGAAACTCGCCATCCACAGGGTGAACCGGCGGGCTGGTGAGGATCCAGTGAGGGCGATCCAGACCCTGCAGATGCAGCTGCAACAGATCATGAAAGGTGAGACAATGTTTCAAAAGACAATTTGACCATCTGTAGGATATGAGGACAATACTTTTATTTTATGCTAGATAAGTAGTTTAGCTTAAAAGGAAATGATTAAAACATATGACAGAGGTTTTAAAGAACACCCTGCTGGATACATTGAGATCGTGCCCTGTGCATGTACTGGTACCAATCAGGTCTAGTTTGTTGGCTTATAGCTGCTCGCCCTCTGCTGGCTGAAAGTGAAAACATCATACTAAAAGACATAATCCAGTATAGACCTACCTCCACATACCTGTTTTCTGTCTGAACTCTTTAATTTGATCTTTGTTTGTGCTCGTCCCCTTGCAGGCAACTTTGATGCCTTCATGCAGAAGGAGATCTTTGAGCAGCCGGAGTCAGTAGTCAACACCATGAGAGGCCGGATTTGTTTTGAAGCCAACAGAGGTGAGCCGTGATCTTACAACCTGCCCTGCCCTTCTAAGTTTAACCCTTTATAGGGCAAGTGACTGTTTTTGGTGATTTCCGCACCATTTACAAAAGTGAAAAATTGCGAAAGATTTTACAACAGAAATTAAGTTTTCTTTTGTCCTCCAATAATACTCTAAGGTTACATTTTTGAATTTCAAAGTATTTCAATGAGTGTCCTATAAAGGGTTAATGATATGTAGTGCACATGAAGATCTTGAATCAATATTAGCAGAAACTAATTCAGGATCTGCATAATAAACACCACTGATCTGAAGGATCTCTTGTTTTCTTCTTTGCTTCCTTGCTACACAGCTGTGACTTGTAAACATTTTATGAAAGATAGCAAAACACTCCTTGGGTAAATTTGTTTAAAATGTACACAGTAGTTATTAATGATTATCATGAATTTCCATGAGGATCTGAAACCTGCAGTGAATCAACAGCATACTGGTTTAACTGGTTTAACTGATGTAGCTGTCTTCTGTTTCCTCAGTGGTTCTCGGTGGGCTGAAGGACCACCTGAAGGAAATCAAGCGTTGCAAGCGGCTCATCATGATTGGCTGCGGCACAAGCTTCCACGCTGCAGTAGCTGTGAGAGACAGTTATGATTTTAAAAAAAAGTTGAAATTACTGTTTGTATGGAAATTGATCATGATGATGTTGATGATCTAACTCCTGCTTTTGTTTTCTTCATTTTCAGACCAGGCAGATCCTCGAGGAGCTGACAGAGCTCCCTGTCATGGTGGAGCTGGCAAGTGACTTCCTGGACCGCAGCACGCCTGTTTTCAGAGACGACGTTTGCTTCTTCATCAGCCAGTCAGGTAAAGAGACCACACACAAAAAAAAACACTGTCCTTGAATTCAGTCTTGAATCTCTTTTATTTTTTGTCTTCTGGGGTCACTCTTTTAGTTTTGTTGGATTTTAATTCCTCAAAAAATAGTAATTTGCGATATGTTTTTCATAAGAATATTCTGACCATGAAACTTGCTACACACTGTCAGATCCTATGTGAAACCTGTTCTCAGTATCACACAGTAGTAGTTTAATTTCTTCCCTCCAACAATGGCCTTATTGTGTTGTCATTCTGCATTGTAAGCATATCTTTTCACTCCCTCTCCCTCAGGAGAGACAGCAGACACCTTGATGGCATTGCGCTACTGCAAGAACCACGGTGCCCTGACAGTTGGTATAACCAACACTGTTGGCAGCTCCATTTGCAGAGAAACAGACTGCGGAGTCCATGTGAATGCTGGGCCTGAGATAGGAGTGGCCAGCACCAAGGTATCACTTGTACTGTATATAGGTTTATGACCTCTTTTCATAATCTAGCAACAGCAATATGCAAAACAGGCATGTTTTTCATAAAGTAGTATTTGCAACATTAACTTCATGATAACATTCATCTCTTTAAAAGGCTGCATGATAACACAGAACTGTGTTATTTGCTAGATACACTCTTCATCACTGCTTAAGTTTATATGAGTGTTTCTTGTGTGTGTGTGATCCAGGCCTACACCAGTCAGTTCGTGGCCCTCATCATGTTCGCCCTGATGATGAGTGAGGACAGGATCTCCCTACAGACGAGAAGACTGGAGATCATGAAAGGCCTCAGGGTGCTGCCAGGTCGGTCCAGTACACACCAGTAACACAAAACCATTGTAGTCTCAACATTACAGTATCTTTAAATGTCGACTGACAGATGCTCAAATGCTGATAAATCAAGCCAACAAATAAAGTTATAAAAATATCCACTCATATACTTTCTGTGACTTACCTTCATCTACACATTCCTCATTCCTCTGCTCCCCTAGAGCTGATAAAGGAGGTGTTGTCCATGGACGAGAAGATCAAAGCCATCGCTAATGAACTGTATCAGCAGAGGTCTCTTCTGGTCATGGGCCGAGGTTTCAACTACGCCACCTGCCTGGAGGGGGCACTGGTGAGTCAAAAATGGTTCAGTAATCTGTCAAAAAAAAAAAAAACTGCACATCACGACTCCCAAATAGAGATAGTTTAACTTTTTTGATTGTGGGCCATATAGTGAAATATACAATTATACAAACAATAGTAAATGTGTAGTTTTACACCAGGTGCCATAGAAAATTCATTTTCAAATTCACAGCACTACAAAATAGTTTAACATTGGTGTGTCCACATATTACAAAAATATTTCCATATTTGCTGCTCTTGAATATAATTTCAATGAATTCAATACTTGCATGTCCACTTCCAATATTATGATGTTAGGTGTACATCTGACAGCTGAGGTGAATGTTTTCATCCACTGATACCCATTGGAGGTTAAGTGTGGACTTGCAGCATTCTCTAGTGTTCAAACTAAGAAGTGCAATGATAATAGTTTAAGATGGCAGTGACATCTGGTGTTTAAACTATGATGTGCTATGTACATACAGTGCAATTAATTTCAAATATGCTCAAGTCATATTCTCGTTTTTAAAAAATATTCACCATGGGCTGCAGGCAACCCACGGCCCTTAGTTTGGCTACCTACAATAAGATTAACAATATTATATAATATAATAAGAAAATAACAATATTTACTAAGGAAGGTTTTATTTTTTTGTCCTAATGCAGAAAATCAAGGAAATCACTTACATGCACTCAGAGGGCATCCTGGCTGGGGAGCTGAAGCACGGCCCTCTGGCACTTGTGGACAAAAACATGCCAGTCATCATGATCATCATGAGAGACGGATGCTACACCAAGTGTCATAATGCTTTGCAACAAGTCACTGCCAGATCGGTAGGTCCTGGAAAAGCATGTTCTGCAGGCAGTGAAACACATGCCTGGACAGATGCACTTTGCAACAAAAAAACCAGAGGAATTGACTGGCTCACAATTGCTTGTGACTCTCTCTTCATCAGGGTCGGCCCATCGTCATTTGTTGCCAGGATGACCCTGAGTTGACAAAGAATGGCTACCAGACCATTGAGCTGCCACAAACTGTGGACTGTCTGCAGGGCATCCTCAGTGTCATCCCCCTGCAGCTCCTGTCCTTCCACTTGGCCGTGCTGCGAGGATATGACGTAAGTAGTGATCAACATTTTGACTCAAGCTGTCTGTACAAATTCTCACTCTATGCGAAAAAAAACCCCTAAAATTATTCTTCATTTAACATTTGTTTTAAGTAATAGAGTAGTAAAGTGATTTTCATCTACCACAACTTGAAGCAGATGTGAGACGTTTTTTCGGATAATTTTATCATTTTATTACTGAAATAAAACACAAACAGTGAAATATTAGTTCGTTATCTTTTTGTGTAATCTTATCAGGAAAAAATCCTCATATTAAGATATTGTAGCTCATGAGTGTCTTTTTTATAAATTTTATTAAAACACAATATCAATACATTGACTTATTGTGTGTAATTGAAATATCTATCAAGTCATTTTAAAAAGGTCAGTAAATTATATCAGATATCAAGATTATGCTATGAAAAATTAAAACAATATTAATGTTGTCTGTTCCCCCAAACTGATTCGGAATATGAAATTTAAATGAACATATATTCCAAAACATCTTGTCCTTGTATAATTTGCTATTCAAATGATCTCACTTTCATTTGCATATGACTTTTATATTGTTGCGTATTGGTTTTAATGCCATGCTCCTGTACTTGGCAGTACAACATAAAATGTGTGTTTTTAATTTGATAATAATTATGATTATCAAAATATCATTTCAACATTTCAGTGGAATTAATTTACATGCAGCACAAGACTATGCTGGTAGGTTATTTTTTGCCTGCAGTTAATTAATTATTAATATAATGTTCAGTGGTTATGGAGACCAGCTTACCAAGCTGCACTTACGAAAGGCTTATGTGTATCTCTAACTCTCTCATCAATATGGACAAGCATTACGTCTTTCCATAGTTTACACACACACAGTCATGTGTGATGTCTTTCCACCCTTGACTTTTCTAATCACAAGGACAGGAGTAGGTCAGTGACTCAGGCATCAATATGCATAGTGGTTTCTCTTTTTACACCTATGTGAGAGCTGATCCTCTCTCTCTCAATTTTAGCCACCTTTTTCAAGCTTGTTAATGTGTGTTTGTTTTAGTGTGGAAGGGAAGTGTATGCTTCCTCATTAACACACAGTGAATGCACATTATGCGACACAGCACTTAAACCTAAATACATATGACACATTTCCAGTGTGCCATTTATTACTTCTGCTGTGTCTTAAGTGCAGTATCAGATATAATTTGCTCTAACAAAATTCTTTCTCTTTTTACAGGTTGACTTTCCCAGAAACTTGGCCAAGTCTGTGACCACAGAATAATTACAGTTCGTAAAGCACATGAGTGGAGAAAGGAGACTCATAGATTTACAGTGCAATTGAGTGACTGAACGTCAAGTGTGTGTGTGTGTGTGTGTGTGTGTGTGTGTGTGTGTGTGTGTGTGTGTGTGTGTGTGTGTGTGTTTGTGTGTGGCAAGGTTGGGGTAAAGTAGGGGGCTGTGTATGTGTGTGTGCAGAGATGAGGGTGTGAGTGACAGACGAAAGACGGAGGTATACGGTACAATGACTTTTTTTTTAAAAAAGAGAGAAATGTGAAGTCAGACCAATACACTGCTGAGGAAGTGCCAGTGCCATTGAGGCCTCGCGGAACAATCTATGAAAGCAACATTCACACATCCAAAGCAACATGCTGTGCCTTATGTCTTATCTCAAGTTGAGCCAAAAACACATAAAACAGGCTTAGCAGAAAAGCATTGATATGGTATATTGAAGTGTTTACACTTGTGCAATATGGGGACCAAATGTTCATTATGAATGTACACAATCATGAGTGAAGTGATTAATTCTCTTCCTGTTTTATTCATTTCTTATGTCTATTGGGGCCTTCTTACCTCTCTTTGCATAATGAGAAATGTAGGAGTTTAACAGTTTTATTCCAGAGAGTTCTGTGAATTATGGAATTCTCATTTTTTATGTCATTGCACATTCATGGCATCATGGTGCCAGATGGGCCATTAAAACACAACTTCAATATTTTAAGTAAAAGCTACCAGAAGGAAGTTTCTCAATCTAACTTTCACTTTTACTTCATTCTCTTGATATGTTTCTGCTCCACTTTGTTGTTATTTCATTTTAATTTAAATGTCTATATTGTATGTCTATTCTGTTTAACAGAACTGCAATTTCCAAAGTCATCTCATGGTAGTATATGAACCTTTTTCCACAATTTCTTTTTACCTAGTCTTGCCATACAGTGGAGCGTTTCCATAAACTAGACCATGAATTATTTAAAGAGCACCCATGCAGCAAAAAATAATGTACCGTGACTTTCAATAATACTTGTTGGTCAGCCATTTGTATGAGTTTATGAGAATGCTAATATTCTGTATTTATCTGATTTTTTAGGGACTTAAATGAGGGTTTGATTTATATCTTTAACTATTATTGTATTTTATACTGTTTGTTTTATAGATATGAACAGGCACTATCAATCAATAAATAAAGCATTCTATTCAAAGTATGAAATTGTTTTTCCTTATTTCTTCTTACCTGCAAGTGTTTGTGTTTATGATTTAAATCAAGCTGTATCACTATATAATTCTCTATTGTATATTATTTGATGCTATAACAAGAGGTGGTACCACATGGCCTTTATTTTAGTCTGCTTAAGTCCAGTACCACTTGTACTGGTAATGTATTTGGAACTGCTGTGTTTGCTGATTAGTTAAGCAAATCAGTATGTGATAATTGTGCACACTCAACAGCAGAATGTAACTACTGTAAGTGAAAGTATTTACAGTACTTCAGTGCAGTTTTGAGGTACTTGTACTTTACTTGGGGAGTAAAAACATGTCATGCTACTTCTAAACCACATTTCAGAAGCAAATAATATATATTCCACCACATCTTTCTGACAGCAGTAGTTTGCAGAGGCAGATTTTACATACAAAAAAATGTACAATCTATAAATTTTGAGGCATTAACGATGAGGCAAATAGATAAAATTCGCAAATTTTCAACCAGTTAGCATAGCAAAAAATAATTTTCATGTTAATGCATGATTAAAAATAATCCAATAATACATCATAATATAAGCTTGGCAGGAGTCAATCTGCTTTATAATGTGTACTTTCACTTTTAATAGTGTGAGTAGACTAATTCAGTATTTTGCATGATAATTTGTATGAATATATGTGATTGAATGTCGGGAAGAATTTGATTACTTCTCCCACCACTTGTCTTTATTCTGTCTATTTTAAACAATAACAACACAGCAAAACGTTTTTCCACAAACTTTTTTGGGAGAAAAAAAAAGTTTGCGCCCACGTAATCGCTGCGTGGTGACGTCACCTCGCCTGCTCGCCCCCCGCTTGTTGTGGCGTCTCTTCCCTCCGCGCCGCCGCTGGAGTTAACAGGGAGCCGGAGGAAGCTCTATCCGTCGTGACAGCCGGTTGTCCGAAACTTTTCCAAGTCCTGGCTGTGTCCTGAAACACGGAGAGCGGGTTTCATCTGTGTTTTCGATGCATGGGAGTGCTCTGGGGACGGCGAAGGGAGAAGGTAGGTGTCGCCGGCCGTTCGTCCGTCGCTTCAGCCGCGGCCCGACTACCGCAGAGCCGCCGAGAGAAGTGAGAAAGACGGAGGAGAGCAGGCCGGAATAACTCCATGACCCACCACTTTAGACATGAAATTAACCAGGGTTTATGTTGGTGTGACTTAGGCTATGTGAAGCGATGGTTTCTGGCTGAGTTAAAGCAGCGAGTGCCGGCGGTGCTGCGGCCGCGGTGTGTGTGTATGTGTGTGTGTCATACCCGGGTGACTTCATAGCTCCGCGTGCGCGTGTTTCACATCATGAACACTGCATATGGAGATTATGAAATACCTCAGCTGTACACCTGTGTTACACCACATGGCTGTCAGTGGACATAGCTTACATACAGACCTCGGCTGATGTAACTCCAGCCAAATGAATGACATCTCTGTAGGCCGACTGTGCTCAGGTTTGTAAACCAATGCGAAAGCAGGTGTAGATGTGATGAAAGCTAAAGCTAGTGCTATGTGTCTCCTCCATCTAGTTCATATGGCATCTCAGACAATACATCAGGCAGCATGTGTGCACGGGATTAGGTTGTCATGTCTAAAGTCTGAAGCATGTCAAAGAGTAAACATGATGGCATGGGTTGTGTTAGCCAGCAGGGCAGTGGGATCACACACACATACACACACACGGACACACACACACACAGTACAAGACACATGTGAGAGACATGTGTATACTGGCATCTTTTTTTCGTCAAAGTGTCTTGAGCATCCTTCATCCCCTTCAAGAGACTGGTCAGTCTCAGCACGCATCTTCCAGTGCAGCAGCAGCCTACATGTAGTTTTAGCCACCCCTGTGTGTTTTGTAACTCTGCTCCATCAGGGTGAGATGCTGAGTCTCTTCAGGCCATGCTAATCTGATATCATCGCCAGCTCACTGACTGCCATCCAGCTGCCAACTGAGAGCCAAGGCCACGTCAGACCCCAAGGCCAGGCTGGACTGAGCTGGACAGTGGTCATGATGAGATTTGGTTAAGGATGGTGATGTTCGTGTGAAGGTCATTTCTCCTGTCGACTCCTTGAGAGAAGTGCTTGTTTTAACTATATCGCATGCCTCCTTTATGACGATTTTACCGGAGAAGAACAAGAGAACATTGTTCCTCTTTTTCTTCAGCATTGCTATCTTGTATATTATTATTCTATTCTATTTTATGTTTATTCTAAATCATAAGCGTGTGACAAATTATAAGTGCAGCAATAAATTGTGCACAGTCTCAGTCTTCAGTACACGGGCAACATGTTCTAATACATTGTTTGCTTTACTGAAGCGTTTTGTAATGCTGTAAGATTAATAAGGGTTGCACATTTAGGGCAAATATGAGAATTGCATTTGTGTTGGTTTGATTTTGACTAACTCAGTGTCTTGGTAGAACAGTTCTGTCCTTAATTGTAGAGTTGGTAGTTTGACCCCCATTGTACTCCCATTGTACTTGCGTTGAAGTATCTTTACACTGACCTCCAAACTGCTTCATATCTATGTGTATGGAGAATTGTAATCGACTTTGGACAAAAGCCTGCTGAATGAAAGCAATTAATTTTGGGCTCTATGAATGTAAATGATTTCAATGTTACATAATAATGAATTATCCATCTTCAGGAACAAAATATCCAGTTGTTTATCTTTATTTTTATTTTCTACATTGAAGAGTAATGCTAATGACAAAAAATAGTATGAAAAGTAGCCGCCTTCGCTGTTGGCATTCTCTCAACCATCTTCATGACGTAGTTCTAAGGTGTGTAAACCTTTGATTGGGACTGTATACAATCATTTTTGCCCTTAAACATTCTACTAAAATATTGAATTAACTTTACTTATTCTAATAATCAAAAAATAAGTTTTTCTTCCCATAAAACCTTCAGTCTGTCTTTTTAGCAAACAACAAATAAAATTGGATCAGAAATTCTCCCCAAGAGAAGGCAACCAGCTAAATTATTCCTACAGAAAACAGCGTTATATTGAGAGACTGTCTTTTCAGGCAAAGTGCTCTCGCATGCACTCTTAATGATGTTCGGGAAGCAGACACTGGTTAATTACGGCTTCCCTGAAGAAACGTCTATGATCAGTAACTGCTAGTTTACTAGGCACTTAATATTGTGACTTATCAGGTTTAATTAATTGTTCAAGCCAACATCAGCCTGATTACATGGTTTATTGTGTGTCCTATTGGTATGTGCCTTTTTGTGGTATTTTGCCTTTTCATGGGTGTGATTTCCTCCTTCAAGTGATGTATTGTAGATAATGGTCTCTAATAGCTGTATCATGATACTGTCATTACTGAGGTCAAGCATTGTAAGTGCACCACTGTGATTAAGGGTGTGATCACAACTTGGAATATGTGGAATAAGTGGATAAGGTTGTTTGTCCATTCTGTCTTTATTTCCTTTTAGTCTTTTTGTCCCACTCATAGTCTACCTGCAGTGGCCTAGTTTTCCCTTGGGGACATTAACATTCATCTACACTAATCGAATCCTCTTTTGAATTGGAACAAATTCCTCAATGCCTGCTGGCCACAACTATCACAAGTGTCTGCTAGTGTCTGTCTGAGTTTACATGCAATTTTCCCCACACTTCAGTTGTTCCCTGTCAGTGTGTGTATAACTGTGCTGAATCAACAGCACACAGCCTATGCTCCTGCCTAGCTTGGCAGCGAGTGAAGGTTTGTACATAGGCTGTGTCTGCTGCAGCTGAAATGAGTTTTTGGTTATGATTAATGGCCCCTTCATAGTGTTCTTCAGCTTGATGTGTGTGTTGTGAATTAGTGCACCAGACGTTGAGGTAAGAAGATAGGAGAGAAAAAAGTGCCACTGTTAGCCAATGCAGCTTCCAAGCTAAAATAGCCGTGTGTATTTCCCTAAGAGGGAAATGTGTTGCAGGATATTTGTTGCCCACATGTCCATGTGCTGTGTTGAATTGGTGTCCTAGAATCCATGCTGCCTGCATGTTAAAAGAAACTTCAATTTTATTCTAACTGAGCACAGCCAAGGCTTTAGCAGTTTGTTGTTGCTTCACTAAACAAGTATGCAAGTGGGGAAAGCTCTGCTTGCATGTCATAATCAAAATATTCATCAAAAATATGTCTGTTAGTGCATTTCAGTCACTCATAGGGGATATCTTTGAGGAGGGCACAGGGAAGATGGAAGAAAACCAGAAAAGGGCAGAGGAGTGAGGGAATGCCAAGAGCATAAAGGAACAACAAAGGAAGACAAAGCCAAGGTAAATGGAAAGAGTGAGAGAAGCACAAAGGAAGTAAAGGTCTTTGCTGCTCTCTCCCCCTGGGTGTAGTGAGAGAGCCAGCTGGACGCACATGTGAGAAGGAGGAGGAAAAGCCGGGGAGGCAGAGGAAGAAAGTAGATAGAGATGAGAAGGATTCATTTTTCATCTGAGTAATGGTGCGCTTGCATACCCACACCTACCACATCTGAAGGCTTATTTTTGTCAGTGTTTTACAAAGCAACACAGAAAGAGACTAGATGGCATGTTGGAGAGAGATTAAGAACCTGGGCTTATAAAACAAGCAAACAATTCAGAACCAACCAACAAAGGAAATAAACAACAAGCCAAGATGACGGGAAGAGACTCTGTGGGATTAGATAACACAATCAAAAGAAGACATACAGTAAACACAGTGGGAATTACCTCAGCGAGATGCATAAAATAGCAAGGGAGATCCCTGCTGCTGTAATGAACATAAACTGAATGATGAGGGAAAATGAGAGGGTTTTTATATAGAGCTTGTATGTTTGTTGTAGCATATGCCAATGTGTGTGTTTGTAGAAGGCAAAGGAGAGACTGTGTGGAGTTTAGTAAATTGATTTTTTGAATTTATTTTTAATGTGTTTAACCAGAAGACTGTTAGAATGATTGAGGCCAATGAAGATGGTGACAGACTTCACTGTGTCATGACAAACATCATCATTATTATTATTATAATAGTTTCTGGAATTTTGACAAGGAAATGTTGTCCCGTTTTTAGCTGATATAGGATTTCAGATGCTCAACAGTTCGTAGTATTTTTTGTTTCATGATGCACCAATATGTTTTCAATGGGTGACAAGTTGGGACTGCAGACAGGCCAGTTTAGCACCCGGACTCTTCTACTATGGAGCCATGCTGTTGTTTTGTATGTGGAATGTGATTTGGTGTTGTCTTGGTGAAATATTCAAGGTCTTCCCTGAAAAAGACAACGTTTACATGGCAGCATATTTGGCTCAAAAACCCTGTGTGTATTGTTCAGTATTAATGGTGCCTTCCCAGATGTGTAAGCTTCCCATGCCATGGGCACTAATGTGTCCCCATACCATCACGAATCATATTTTGATTTGTCAGACCACAGGACAGTTTTCCACTTTGCCTCAGTCCATCTGAAATGGGCTCAGGTCCAGAGATGTCACAGGCGTTTCTGGAGCATGTTTATACTGTATATGGTTTTTTCTTTGCATGGTACTGTGCAACACTGTATTGTCTTCACAGAAAATGCATTTTGGAAGTGATTATGAGCCCATGCAGTGATTTCCACTACAGAGTCATGTCTGCTTTTAATGCAGTGCCGCTTGAAGATCATGGCCCTGCAGTATTAGTTTTCAGCCTTGTCCATTTTGTACAGAGATTTCTACAGATTCTCTGAATCTTTTAATGATATTATGAACTGTAGATGATGAAATCCCCAAATTCTTCTTTCCTGAGGAACATTATTCTGAAATTGCTGAACTATTTGCTCACAGTCTCTCACAGACTGGTGAACCTCTTCCCATCTTTACTTTCTCTTTTCATACCCAGTCATGTTACTAACCTTTTGCAAATTAACCTAATTAGTTGGGAGATGTTCCTCCAAGTGCTTTATTTTATTTTATTTATTTATTTTAAGCATTTTATGCAACTTTTCCAGTATTTTAATGTCTCTGTCCCAACTGTTTAGAAATGTGTTGCCGACATCCAATTTAAAATGAGCATGAAACAATATAATTATTCAGTTTCAACATTTGATACATTTTCTTTGCACTATTTTTGATTTAATATAGAGTTATTTGCAAACGATCCAAATCAGTTTTTATTAACATTTTACCCAGCGTCGCCAACTTGTTTAGGAATTGGGTTTAAGGCTAATTTTACCATTGAAGGTTCAGAGTTAGTTGTCCTATCTGAGTAAGTTTTTTTTTCAACATTGACACATGTATAAAAAAAATAATATTAACTTAAGGTTGCAGCAGTTAATTTATTGATACGAGCTGTTAGTTGGTCTCCTCGACTTTCTGATATAGTTCACTGCTCACTCACTGCACTTACGCTGTCAGTGTCAAAGCTGAGACTGAGTATCTCTACAATTCAAGCCATTTGAGGTGATATTCTGGCTCTATGTGATCACAACCTTCGCACTGCTGCTTCTGTCTTTTTAGCACGTTGTCTCTCTGACTATGAGAACCAGCGAGTGCTTGTGTCCTTGATGCCTGTCAAACAGAAAAAGTCAAAATATCAGACTCCGTTTAACCTGTGGCTGTTTTCTGAAGGAATGACAAATGGCCATGACTGCTCACTGTTGCATAGCTACATAATTGTGTGTCCTCACCCACAAATGCACAAACACTGGCCAAGAATAATACTCCTCCTCCACTTCCTGCTTGAAGAATCAATACTATAAACCCACAAAACACATCACGTGTTAACATCTTTCAGCATGTATCAGTTACTATGTGCTCATCCCATGCTGATGGCTGTGCACATGCTTGTTGTGAAGCTGGATGCAGATCAAAGAATAATGATCGTGCTCAAGCTTAATGCTGCCAGCATCAGTGTGTGTGTGTTATGTATGTGTTTACTGAGCATGAGTGTGTCAGCATGAGTTTAGAGATGGCAGTGAGAGCCTCAGGAACTCCAAGCTGTCAGCTGCCTCTGTTCTCCACTACACACACACACACACACACACACACACACACACACACACACACACACACACACACACACATATACACACACCAAAACATTTACAGCCTGGGCTTCAGCTCCAACCCACTGTTACCTTTGTCAGATGAACAAACTGGGCAGAAAGCAGTGATAGATTGTTTGGCTTTGGACTGGGCTGCAAATGAAGGGAGTGATGCCAGGGACTGACAGATGGAACCATATTAGGCCCTGCCATTCACTGTGGATCACTGGAGTGATTCAGTGGACTGAAAAACAAAAGGTTTCAAGTTCCTTTAGTGCAATAACCTCATCACACTGATGTAAGATTATTAATGTGCTATAACTGCACAGTCATTTCAAAATAGGAGAGTTTATGTATAGCTGGATTTCCTGGCATGAAGGCGGTGGTGCTGTTTGGGTGTTTATCTGTGTTTTTTTTGCCCCCTGCAGACAGTGCCGGTGGTCCTGACTGTTTAGCAGGATGAGTGAGGCGGAGGGCCAGTTCTATAGCGTTCAGGTGGGAGACTCCACCTTCACGGTACTCAAGCGCTACCAGCAGCTCCGCGCCATTGGCTCCGGGGCCCAAGGCATCGTCTGGTGAGAGGCTACATTTTTATTAGTATGTTGGTGATTGTGTCATCAGCCCAGGGTGTTGTTAATATGCAGAGTTCCTCCTAATTGCATAAACATGACGCCTATTTCACACACAGGAGGACATGCACAGGTGCAAACAATATAATTAATGATGACTGACTTCCATTAGTTGCTCCAGTGTCAGGGTACTGGTGTAATGGATCCTGGCTCACTGTCACACTGTCATGGCTTACTGGGAGATGTACATCTTTTAGTAACACCTGTGCTTTCCCTACTATGACAAGTCAAAATGTCTGTTCTGAAAAAGCCTGTTATGGTAATATTGGTTCGTCTGTCTGTCTTTCTCGTACTTTGTTAAATATTGGGGGTTTTATTATCTGCATGTTTTGTTTTGTCCAGCCCCTTTTAATGTTTAAAGTGAGGGGAGAGAAAATATCGTTTACCTCTTTAACCTATTTTTGACAAATGACAAGTCAGACTTTTTCATCATTAAGTTGTTTGTACGTCAGAAAACAGCTTTGCTCCGCAGGATTCCTTTATTTTCTTATCTGTTAACTTTTGTCTCCATCTGTTCCCTCTTCTCTACAATGTGTTTGACCAGCTCTGCTTTAGATACAGTCCTCGGTATACCTGTGGCAGTGAAGAAGCTCTGTCGGCCCTTTCAGAACCAGACCCATGCTAAGCGTGCCTACAGGGAGCTGGTGCTGCTCAAATGTGTCAACCACAAGAATGTAAGACTTAGATTTAAAGGATTGGTTAACATTTTAAAGTAAAGAGTTTAGTCAGTTTATAATCCGGTGTTCATGTGAGATTTCAGTGTGTGGAGTGTCAGTTACACAAATCAAATGAGTATCATCCAGAGAAACAATGTTTTTAATTCATGATTCCCTCTTTGTGTTTTCCCTGTGTATCTGTTCTGGACTACAGTGGATAGACAGTAACACAAAGAGGGAATTTTTTACTAAAATAACTTTAGCATTTGAAGATACCCACTTGATTTAATTGATTCAGACTGCTGAAGCCTCACGTTAGCGTCAGCTAAAGTTTGGAATATATTTTGCACGCAAGGAGGACTTTGTGGACTTTGTCCCACATCTCTTATAGCCTATTGGAGGCGTGTTAGGAAAGGAGCACTTGACGACCAGTATGAACAGGAAGAATGAATACAGCAAGAAAAAACAGTTGCAGTGCTCAAATGAATGCCTCAGTATTGTTTCAAAGCAGAATTGAAAACTATTCTTTAATGTCACCTCTTTTTCCTGCCTCGGAAATATGTGCTGTGTGTTTGATACAGATATGAGTACTGTACTGTAACATAATAAAGCACTTAAAACAGACATTATTTAATAAATTATGCAGGGTAGTTAAAAACTGCTCTCAGTAAAATTAAAATGAAGTTTGTATCTTCACATATTCTCATGTATTGTTTCATGAGAAACTTAAGTTAAAGAGAGTTTAAAAATTATATCCTTCTGTCATTTATATATATAGCCAAAGCACAAAGACTAATTGTCTGTTGAGATAAAAAATAACATTGAACAAATGTACAGACTTGAGAAAAAGAGAAGGTTAGCTTGCTCCAGTGTGAATGTATTTCCTTGTTTAAAGTGAGAGAATCCAGAAATACCCACGAAATGTGCTGGCCTCAGTTGGCTAGCTCTCTGCAGTGAAGTGGATGTAGATGGGAGAGTAACAGAGTGGACTAATGGCCTGTCTCTCTGCTTGCAGATCATCCGTCTGATCAATGTGTTCACGCCTCAGAAGTCCCTGGAGGAATTCCAGGACCTGTGAGTGGCAGGGAAGGGTTTTTTGGCTGCAGTAATCTACTCTGCTTTCTGTAGGATTCAGAGACTTTTGATGAAGCGTTTGCTTTCTGTCATCCTCCTCTGTTGCACTGCTACTGTTTCTATTATATGCTGTCTCTGCATCAAATGCTTCTTTCTGTTTGTCACTTGGTCCTTTATGAACTTCTGTACTACCTGATCTGTTTTTTGTTTGTGCCATTTTTCCTTCTTCACTTGTTTTCTTCTGTATCTTTTAGGTATCTGGTGATGGAGCTGATGGATGCCAGCCTATGCCAGGTGATCCACATGGACTTGGACCATGAGAGGATGTCCTATCTACTCTACCAAATCCTCTGTGGCATCAGGCACCTGCACTCTGCTGGCATCATCCACAGGGTAACAGGACAAGGAAGAATTTTGCTGTGGTTTGAATTAGTTAAAAAGGCAGACAACGTTTCAATGCACTGCAGAATAATCTTAAAGAGTAACTTAATGTGAGGTAGAAAAGCAATGTTTCATTGCCATCGGTGCACCTCTAACCACACCCAACAATGATGTCACAGTGTACTGGAACACCCTGGAGTACATCTCTGCATCATTGTTGTAAGGTGCAGGGGGGGAGGGAAAACCACCATCAGATGTCCAATTTTCAGCTGATGTTTGAGCTGCTGCTCATTATTTAGCCATTTGATTAAGTAAAATTTGAACTTTTGGCAGAATGTGGAGTATTTTCTCCAAAATAACTGACATCCATCCCAGTTTTGCTCAAGCTTCTAAGCAAGAGTAATGTTTTTGTGTGTGCATCGACAGATTTATAGATTTTCTCTCCCCTCAGGACCTGAAGCCCAGTAACATTGTGGTGAAGTCAGATTGCACTCTAAAGATCTTGGATTTTGGCCTGGCTAGGACAGCCTGCACTAACTTCATGATGACCCCTTACGTGGTGACGAGATACTATCGAGCCCCGGAGGTCATACTGGGCATGAAGTATAAGGAGAATGGTAAGGACATCCCACACACCAGTATTAAAACAGTAGTTGTAAAGATCTTATTTGTCTAAAATATTGGCATGAGCTGAGAGGAATGGATGAGACCTCATTCTGTCATTCACATTCTGTCCCAATACGATTATTTTTAAATGTAATGAAATAGTGTCTTCATCACATAGTTTGTCTAACAGACTTAACTGTTTACATACACAGCAGCATTTGAGTAAGCAAAGAAGCATATCACAGCTGAACAGATGGCGCAGGCTGAATAATAATACATTCACTCGGAAAAGTCCTGCCTGAAGTGCACAGTCACAAGTCTTTGATCCAGCATCAGTCGGGCTCTAGCTGATTATTAGGGATACAAGCACAGGCAACCAAACTCATCCACTACTCGGGCAACACACACTCTTGTTCTTTGAAATCTGCTTAAAGCAGAAATACCGCTTGTGGCTATATTTAATTTTAGTTATTGATGACGACAGAGTCCTTACCATGGCCCTACTCTGCTGCAGTGGACCTGTGGTCAGCTACATAATGGCTGAAATAAAAAAGTCCTCTTTCCTGGAAAGGACTCCATCCTTCTCCTTTTCAGTTGCTTTCTCTAAGTTGAGACGCAAAACCACTAGGGGACATAGATTAATATTTTAATAGATAGTTTTTTAATCATGAATAGTTTCTTTACTTCATGCCACATGTCCTAGTGAGAGAAAGGCAATAAGAGACACTGGTTTGATTAATATTTTACAGTTATTTCACTGCCAAGAGCATGACTCTACAGAGAGCCCTGCAAGTCTACAATAAGTCCATTGTATTCATTTGGATAAAATCTCAGCCAAAGAGATGCTTAAGGCACAGTTTGTGCTACAAGTCAATGCATTTGTGAAATATGTCATTTGTTTATTGAACACAGTCAGGTTGTCTTTTCTAAACTAGCTTAACTCCAAAGTAATGCATGAGACATGAAACACCACATAGAGGTAGCATTACAATTACGATTACCTGGCCTGACGAGAAAGTCCTTTTGCTCTGTACAACTACTCTGTTGCAACAGACACGATGAATAATGTAGCCTGTCCAAAGTTTAAATCTATGATTTGTGCGTTGTTTGTAGACTTGACCTCTGTGTGGTCTGGAGACATTATCTGAGTACAAAGAGCTTTCGGCTTCGCTGAAACTGAAATAGAGGGAAGAGACGAGTTAATGGCTGTTTACCACATCTACATGCTCTAAAGTAAACAGTCAACTCAGAGAGTGAGAGAGACAGGCTACATCCTACTCTGCTCAGCGTGCACACAGGGAAAGTGATGAAGAGAGCAACAGCTGTGTAAACTGATAAGCAGAGCTGCAGAGGCGAGGAGAAAGGCCTGGAAGGCTGTGTCTGGTTCCCAAGCCAGAGAGAGAAAAGAAAGGCAGCCTGAAGATGAATATGATGTAAGCATCAGGCCACAGCTAGGGAATGGACCAAAATACTGAAAGCTGGTATTCTGCATTTCAACGTTTGTCATTCAGATTTAAACTATGGAGTGTGTTAGTCATCTGTGCAGGCCCTATACGTCATTTTGTTCTATATTTAGTGTCTATAATATTATTTGGATGATATTATGTGATCATTATTTAATACATTTTCTGTGTCTGTTTCCTTGTGTGTTCTCTGTTCCCAGTGGACATCTGGTCAGTGGGGTGTATCATGGGAGAGATGGTAAAGGGCAGCGTCATCTTCCAGGGCACTGACCGTATCCTTTACCACTCTTACTGTCTCTGTGCTGCTCATTATACCATTTTTTCCATCTCTCACCCTCAATCAAACCTCCATTTATAAAAATATATAAAACATATTGGACACACATTTCCCTGTTATGCCCTTCAAACATTATCTGTTGAATAGGGTCACTCAAGATCTCCAGCACACCCCAATTTAAACAGAGCTCTTCATGCGTTTCCTGCCCTCTTCAGTGATTATTAATCTGTGAAGTTGTTTTTCAGATGCCCTTAATTGATAGAGGGAATCAAATTGAAGCGATTCATTTCATTTGCATTTATATTGACTGTTTCTCTGTTTCTAATGGGATTGGTCACCTCTTCACTCACCAGCTCCTTTGACTGGCACAGGCCATTTGCACCTGAGTAGCTGGGAATGGATGCAGGGCGCAGTGTGATTCTAGGATAGATTGCTTTTCGTCAGGCATGTAACCGCCTTTTACTGCAATTGTCAGCAAACCCACTGAATCTGCATTGTAATGTCTTATCTGATCATCTTGTCTGATAATCCTCTGACTGTTTGTCTAGCACTATTTTCAGGTTTCATTTCCTCTATAACTTTGGTTTATGACTAAATATAAGGAAAACTCATAACATTCCAATCAGCCTCACCTGTACTTTGTGTTTCACGCTCATTAGCAAATGTTAGCATTTGAAGATGAAAAATTGTTGAGTTGGTGAATATGGTACATATTATACATGCATAACATCAGTATCAACATTGTCATTGTCAGCATAGGAAGTACAGCATCACAGATCCACTAGCGTGACTGTAGACACTTCATCTTGTTTTGCTATTTCCTGCACTGGGCATTGTGGATATCTGTACACGCATGCATTCACTCATGCAAAGTGCATCGGTTTCATGCATTTGTCTCTTGATTCTGTGACTAATCAAATGTTCCTCTCATTTGCTGACATATGTTCATGCCCATAGTGTGGCTGAGTTTTCCATAATAAGCGTGTTGCAGACATCGACCAGTGGAATAAAGTGATTGAGGTTCTGGGCACGCCCAGTCTGGAGTTTATGAACCGATTGATGGAGACCGTGAGGAACTACGTGATGAACAAGCCGCAGTATCCTGGTGTCAGCTTTGCTGAGCTTTTCCCAGACTGGGCCTTTCCTTCTGATTCAGAACATGACAAACTGAAGAGTAAGTATTTTTGGATACTAAGATACACTTGTTTTACTTAACATCGCATAGGTGCTTCAGAAGATTGTTGGATTTTATGTTTTTTAAATCTCTTACCAAGGACACTGCCATAATGTGTTGATTTTATTAAAACAGAGTCTTTAGCAGTATATTGATGTAACCAGACATTTTTCAGCAAACCGACAGAGATACAGAAGCTGAAAACTGAACCCCTTAGACAAGTAGTTCAGAGAATGACCATGCAGGTCAAAAGTTTCTCTGCCCTAATCTGTGGCATTTATAGTTACAAGATCACATCACTGAAGCCAGAGAAACAAGTTCTGACATTCCCAGAGATGTTGCTCAGCACCACAAGGGGAAGTAATCAGTTCTCATGGAGACTGCTTAAATAAAATGGTGTCATGGGTCCCTTTTCCATAGTAAGACTACCCTTCCTCTGTCACCTTAACAGCGGGTCAAGCACGGGACCTGCTTTCCAAAATGCTGGTCATCGATCCTGAATGCCGCATCTCTGTAGAGGAAGCCCTCAATCACCCGTACATTCATGTGTGGTACGACCCGGCAGAGGCAGACGCGGTGAGGAGACTCTTCCAGTGGTGGCACACTTCCATCAATGCAGTGGCTGTGTGCGACCTCGCTGATATATGTATTGCTCTTTGTTTCACAGCCTCCTCCGCAGATATCAGATAAGCAGCTGGAAGAGAGAGAGCACACCATCGAGCAATGGAAAGGTAGGATGCACTGCCCTCTAGGGAAGTCTGTCAGCAGTGCAGCTTAACCTCCTTGACATTTTACTTGAAGTTACAGGAAACCAAATCTAACCCTATTAAGAATCTTGCTTCTTCCATGTCTATAGGACTATAGACTGTACATGTGATGTTTTGTGCCAAGCTTTTGACGTTACAAGGGGTTTTGACGTTAAAGAAATCCTGCTGTCCTGGAAAGTTTGTTTACACTGACAAAGTGCACTGTACCTGAGGAACAGATGTGCTTATATCTGCCTATATGCACTCAATTCATTAAACAACTCTGACGAACGAAAGACAAAATACACACTGTATTTCACTCTTTGTTTACATATATACAGTATTGCTTTCCATAAGATGGATATATAATTAGATAGATAATTAACATAAATAAAACTACATATTCATAAGTTGCATGGCACCTAATGTTTCCTGTTTTTCTACAGAGCTCATTTATGAGGAGGTGATTGACTGGGAAGAGAGGAACAAGAATGGACTGATGAAAGAAGACTGCTCAGGTATGCACATTCACTATCTTTGATTATTATCTGTAATACTGCTACACACTGCTGTAAGCAATCAGAGCACAACTAGCTTGACTGGATTCCTTCTTTACTCTTACTCTATCTATTATTCATACCTGTACAAATACCTAAACTTTGTATCTGCTGGTTCTCTTCATTGTGTGTGTCATGTATCAGATGTGGTGTCAGGTTCCGCCTCCCAGTCCTCATCAGCCAACGACATCTCGTCCATGTCCACAGAGCAAACGTTGGCCTCGGACACAGACAGCAGCAGCATCGACACACTGACGGGACCGCTGGACGAGAGTCAGTGAATACAGTCCATGGCCACGTGTGTCTGCCTCTCTGCTTGCCTCAATTCTCATTTACAATATCAAAATATCAACTATCGCCTTCCTTTCTTCTCTTCACTCCCTCATTTCCTACATTTCCTGATTTGCATTTGTTTTTTTGTTTTTTTTCGTCCCCTTTTTATCCTGCGTTTCTCTTTAACCTCAATGAATAGGTCTATTTTTCTATTTTCTTTCTGTGTGTGATGTGATGGATCTTTTTGATCCTATTCAATTTCAGACTTTCTTTTTGGACTGCTGCCTGGAGGCCAAAGCTATCTATTCTGTCTGTTGGGTCAAAGGTTTATCTCTCTCTTCCTTGTGGATATTGTTTAACTTGATCAAGTATATATGATGTATGCATCCATATGGATTTTCAGGTAACCAGGAGTAGGTGTCGTTTGTTCTGTATACCTGTATTTTAATAGTTTTATTTTTTTAGCAAATATTAAGTTGAGACCAGAGGTTATTGTCATCAAATTCGAGCAGACACGTGCTGAACATAGACCACAGCTGCCAGCTGCTATCATGCATGTTTCGCCTATAAGAACAAAAGCTAACCATAAGTCGGTCGCATCGACACTCTGATGTCCATCTGATGATCAAACACTCATCCAAAGTTTGATCCTTTAGCTAGCTCGCAGTATTGCAGATCTCCAGTGTTTGTTTTTTTTTATTAATTGGCTTGACTGATGTGGATTTTTGAGTTTTTTCTCCTGACAGCCAGGGGAAGCTGTGGTTGCAGTGTTACAGTTTTATTTCCTGATATAATGTACTGTATGTAAAGATGTCATGATCTGACACTCATTGTGGCTGTAGACTCTTTCACTACTAATAGATAAGGTGTACTTGTTTTGTTCCGAAACTCGACATATATTGCAATCACCCCCATTTGACATAAGGTACTAACTAACAATGTGTATATCAAAAGAGTAGATCATAATCCTGTAAATTTGGGAGAGGCAAAAAGATACATGTAGTATTTATTTTTGTGTTCTTGCAAAATGTTGCACACAATCACACCGAGGCCGATGTAACTTAAGCCTCTTGTCAAAGCATTTCATCAACAAATCAGTGCATTGGCTGCTCCTTTTCAAACCATTCCATTAGTACTGGAACAGCAACAATATGAATCATGAATCAGACATCATGTAGATCACATGTAAAGGCAGTAAAACACACATAACTGTGTTTAACTTGCATGACGGCATTAAAGATGCCAATAAGATACCGTAGTTGTTGTTATAAAGAGAAATCCGTTCAGGTCAGTTATTTTCCTTAAAGTACCTTGGTGTTCTTGGTTCTGAAAGCCTGTTTGATGCAGATGTTGTATGTTTGTTTTTGGGTTTTTTTGCCTTGTAAGTCTGTGTGTGTTCGTATGTGTGTGTGTGTGTGTGTGTGTGTGTGTGTGTGTGCGCGCGCGATATCAAAATGTACTGTGCAGCGCTCTCCTTCATTATCTCCTTTGAATCGTCCTTAAAGACAGCAGTCGCCTGGTTGCAAAGGCAGCGTCTGTGGAGGAAGTTGGCCCCTCAACAAAAAGCAGACATGTTGTGGTTTAAAATGAGGATGTGACTGTGGAGTCTTGAATGAATGAAAATCTGGACCTTGGAACTCAAGACGGAAACTTAAAAACGAAACCTCAGAGCTGCTTTTTCGCAGAACTGATTGCACAGAGTGATGGACATGCAGAAATATGACACTATGGAGTCACTGAGGACTTAAAGCACCATGTTGTACACTATATTTTCCTTTTATAAACCATGATCTTACTCATGCAGTCATGCCTTAAATGACCAGAGGAGTGGCCAATTCACTCCCAACAATGTTATCAGATAAGGACTGAGCATCCTGTGTGTTTACCATGATGTAAAAAAGCTCCATTGTATACACTGTACATCTCACATTTATGTTCAGTTTGTTTCTCCTTTTATTTTCAGAGATGTCCTGTGTGATTGCAATGACCACAATATAATCACTTGGCCAACATCTTTTGCCCTTACGTAACTAATAAAGTGGACATCAGTGATTCATTTTCTTTTAGTGATGTTGTTTTGTACATTTCTCAGCTTCTAAGTGAAGGAGTAACTTTACATAACTTAAATCTTTCCCAATAAGGAAAGGAAACATTCCACATTGATGTTGACAAACTAGATTCTAACTGGAGTTGAAAGACTTGTGCCTTTGTCCTTCACTTTGCACACACTGTTCACAGCATCTCACACAATCCTTAATTTTTTTTTTTTTTTCTCAAAAGCTCTTGACGATACATTCTGTCTTCTTGGCCTCGTTGTTGAGCTCTCCGAAGGTGTCGAAGAACTGCTCCATCTCCTTCTGCAGAGTGGCATTTTGTAGTTCTGCGGCAGCTCGGGCCCTTTCAGACTCCACGATCTTAGCCTGGACGACCTGGTACCAGTGCCGCTGCTGTGCCAGGTTTGTTTTCAACCGAACAACTTCCACCTGCAGCTCTTCATTTCTTTCCTCTAGGCTGGCGGCAGAGACACGAGGAAGAAGGGAGAAAGACAAGAATATGTCAAAATGGCTGGATTGGGCTTTTCTACAAATGAGAAGGAGTGAGAGGAGATATCAGCACTGCATTTGTCGGTCAATCTTGAACATGTACTCATTTGGTTGTGATGTTTAATGCCTAATATAGTTGGAACAGATGGCTTGTAATGTTAAATTAAATTGTACCGCTAAATCCAGCTATGTATCACCTTGCTGTGCTCTGTGTCAGGCTAAAAGAATTGTCATTTCCTCTTATCCTCGCCGACCAGCACCATTGACCTCACACTGAGACTCGCTCTATCTATATCAGTAATAAATGAGGTATGTGTTGTGTCTAGGTCAGCAGCATGGCCCCTTAAATTAGCCCTCTCTCCAGTGCCATGAGCTGTTCCTATAGGTCAAACACACAGGCTGTGCTTTCTTTCAAAACCAACTCGCTATTTACCAACAGGAAACATTGGTCATTTGTATGTCAGTGGAAAAAAAACGAGTACAGTAAAAGTATTGGTTTAATATGTGGCATTGAGATTATCAACAGAAGTGGTGACACAGGATGGGAAATACTTAGGATTTAATTAGTTCTCTTCGTGTTCTTTACACTGCACACCATGGGAAGCTTTAAAGGAATCTAATAACAGTTGTCAGTGCGCTGCGAGCTAAACAGGAAACAGGGTGAAGCTGGGGGTCAACTGAGGCGCGGGAACAATGTAATACCCTTCACTGGAAATACACCAAGGGCTGGAAAATTCTCATAGGCAAGTCAGTGAAGTGAGAGTGTAATACTGAAGCCGAGAGCATAAGCACATTACGTTTCGGACGTTTAGTCTGTCTCGTACATGCTGTGCCTAATCTCTGTAAAGGGATTGTGTGCATTGTGCAGCAGAAATGGAAATGCAAAGACAAACCAAAATGAGCATTACCTCATTATCCGTGCCTCGTACTCCTCCCTCTGTCTGACTATCTGCTGTTGGAGGCTAGTGAGGAGGCTGCGGAGGGCGCTGGCCGAGGGGTCAGCCGGGGGGACAGGAGGGGGCACCCTTGGGGACCAGGATGGCTGCTCTGGGTGCTGGGCTCCAGCTGGGGGCCACTCAGTTTGAAACAGCTGAGGGGAGCTCGCTGCGAGAAGCTGTTGGGGAGGTGAGGTGAGGCGCGCCATCGAGTCCCCTTGCTTAAATCCACAGGAGCCTGAGTCCAGCTCTGGCTCCTGCTTCTTGTCTTGGTCTGGATTCTGGTCCTGGGTACTGGAACCGCTGTCAGCAAGGACGATCTCACAGGAGGACCAGGGGCTCTTGTCTTCACTCACTCCCTCGTCATCCATCAGTCCCTGGATGTGCTCAGGGGCCCACGTTCGGTACATGTGCTCCTGGAAGCTTGTTTCCATGTCAAAGACCTCCTGGAGGCTGTCAGGGGTGACAGCGTCGGGGAGGTTGTCATACAGAGAGAGAGCGCTCCTGTGCTCCTCGCTCTGTGATGGATTGGGGCTGTGGTTCAGATGAGCTCTGTCCTCAGCTCCCCAGCTGCTTCCCTCTTCTCCTCCTCTCTCTCCTCCTCTTGTTCTGTTCACGCCTGGATCCAGCTCTGCTTCCCAGGCCTGTCTTCCCAGGCCTGCTCTCCAGCTGCAGAAGCTGTGACCTGGCCAGGCGCCAGTCCCTCTTCCCCCACTGACCAGTGTGGGAACCTCAGCTGGGGCCAGACCAGGCAGAGGGCTGCAGGGGCCTGGGAGTCTGGTTACAGCCGGGCACACAACTCTACTCTCCATTTCCTTTTCCCCGTCCCTCCCTCGCTGGGCGAAAGGTGGGCAGTTGTCGTACAGGGGGTCCGTGGAGCAGGAGCTGGCTGTGGTGGGGGTCTCAGTGGGAAGGCAGTGCAGCTCCATGATCCAGCTGGGCGCATGGGGGTGCTGAGAGCCTTAGATAACTACCCTCCCCTCCACTTGGGATTCAAGCCTTGGACTGTGAAGTTGTCAGCGTAGTACAGAGCTCGTGCCAAGTGCTGATGCGTCGTGGGGAGAGGAAGGTGTGGGAGCCCTCCTCTCCTTTGGCTGGCTCTCTGCTGTGAAGCTGCTGCCTAACGGTAGACAGGTTATAGTCTGTATGTGTGTGTGTGTGTGTGTGTGTCTGTGTCTGTGTGAGTGTGTGTATGTGTGTGTCTTTAAGCAGGACTGACATCAGCTGTTACTTTAGCACAGCTTCTAAGGGAGGGACCAGGGTGTAATAGAGTCTGGCTCATTCCTAAAGACAGTCACACATAACTGCAACCACAGAAATAGACAAGTGGCCATGGGCACAAAGTGTGAAGCAACACACAATGACCTCCATAATCTGTACACAATATTTGTGTGGCGAAATCACCCAAAAACATAAAACATAATGATTCGATATAATACAAGATTTTGAACATTTAAAAAAATGCTACAGTTAATAATAGGACTACTCCGACTTTAGCTTGCATGGATTTCTTAGGCTACTTCAGCTGGGTCATTGATTTCCCTTCTCTGTTTTAATGCGCTCTTCATTAACACTGTTGGATGTGTTATCAGCCAAGTGCTTGTACTGTAGAAAGAAGTTCTCACTGTGCCCTCAGCCGAAGTGTTCATGTATTAATCTCCTTTGTACAGTCATGTGTTTGACAAAGTGTTGAACCTCTCTCCATCCTTGCTTGTGAGCGACTGAGTCTTTCCAGGATGAACCTTTCATACCTGATCATGATACTATCACCTGTTACCAATGAACCTGTTTACCTGTGGAATGATCCAAACAGGTGGTTTTGGATCAAGTATGTTGTTGTCCCTGTCCCAACTGTCAGAAAGGATTTGCAAATCATCACATTCTGTTCTCTTTAGGTTTTACACAGCATCCCCACTGTTTTGGAATCAGGGCTGTAGTGTAACCTGGTGGGTGCAGATTTTTTAGGAAAATTTAACCTGATGTTGAGGGAATTTTTTGTCTTATTCCAGAAGTACAAGTTAAGGACACAAAGAGATGACAGGAGGAACCTGCATGAGAGAGAGGAAAGGAGAGAACTAAATGTCTGCAGGCTGACACCAACCCTCACTAGTGTCGTGGTCAGTGTGTTTTGAAACCACAAGGTGGAGCTATAGACAACAGTATGAAAGACCTCTTCTTTAAATGGGCGGTGCACATTGCAATCATTTAAGACATTTTGAAGACAAGGAGGATGTTTTAGAGCTGTGTCGTTCAGGGAGTATTATTTGATTTGGTTGTGAAAACAATTTTTTTTACTTAAAATGATCATTTTGTGAGTGTTGCCTCCGATGCATCCTTTTTCAACTGGATCTCTCTAAAGGTTCCATTTTGGTTTGGAGTTCAAGAGAGACTTAGTTGGTTTTTGGAGCCTTTAAAGATCAGATAAGACCTATTGATCCACTATCGATCAAACAACTCGGTGAACTCCCTCATTAACATGATGCTATGGAGCAACTGCTATCAAAGGCACTTCCTTATGATCAGAGGAAACATCCATACAGACTCTTTGTCCTCAAATCACCTTCAGTTAATTGCTGCTCAGAGTATAGAGGATGTGCCGCCTGTCAGTGCCTCATTCTGAGTGCGCTGATTGACTCCAGGTTACGGAGAACAAAGTGTTCCACCAGATCCTTGGAGTCTCACTGCAGTGCCTCACGAATCAAGGACGTGCTGCAAACTTCATTGTTGCACGGGCACATTTAAGCAGTCAGTTGTCCGTCAACACTGATAAAACCCCGCTCTTATCTGCCCTATGTAAATGGCCCTGCGTCCTTCAAGGCTGCGCAGACAGAGGAGGAATCACAATGTTTGTAGACATGATTTTTAATGTGGGCAGAGTTTCCTCCTTGTGCTGCCCTGAACTAGTATGAGGAGCATGTAAGAAGTGTTGTTGCTCAAAGTGAGAAGGGGAAAGGCTCTGAAATGTCCCTTCTGACATGTAAAGACAACAACCAGCTGGAATACCAGACATGTGCTTTAATCTCGCTCTCGTCCCTCTGGGGCTTTGCCCTGACCTCCATCTGCCATTGAACAAATGATGGACAACCTTTCCGTCTTCACCCCCTTCGCCCCTGACACCCCGTGACTTATCGCAGCTGGATCTCCACCACGCAGAGGTTAAGCTTCCTCCGAGACCCCTTATCGCCCCCGGCCCTCTCTCCCTCCCTCCTCCTTCGTCCTTCTCCACTTCCTGTACATCTGCGTAGTTGTTTGTAGCCATGACGACAGGATCCATGGCAACACAGATCCCCATGGTTCTAAATAATAAAGGTGGATGGATGAAGGAGGAGGAGGAGAAGGAGGGGGGGGTGGAGAGAGGAAGGACACTGTGGCTATTTTAGCAAGTGTCTCGATGGAGAGTAATTGAGGAGGGCCCTTGTTAACAAGAGACTGGGTCTGCTTAACAGGCGAACACACAGCCAGCTTCTCTTTGAACTGCTGATCTCTGCTTATATGGAGGCGTAATATAGTCCAGGACACAAATCCATCACCGGCTATAAAACTAAGACAAATCAGGGAAAGTGTGGCTGCGGACGCTGTGCGGAGGAGTGACAAGAAGTGGAGCACATAGGCAGCAGCTCGGACTGTGGAGGAGAGAAGAGGGATAAGAAAAAAGAAGCAGACGGTGTTTGTCTGTAATGCAGTGGTGTATTCCTGCATGCAGGTGTGTTTCTGAGAGATTAACATCCCTGCCTCTCTTTCCTCTGATCCCCAACCTCTGTGTCTGTGTCTGTGTGTGTGTGTGCTTTAAAGCTGCAGTGCTACCTGAGCAGATTATATACCATTTCTTTGCTGTTCACCCATGTTTTATGAAGACAAGCGTGGTCTCCTGTGCAGCAGTCACCTCAGCTCTCACCCAGGAGTCACACTTTGATGCTGCTGGAAATATGTGGCTTCAGGATGAGGAGCATTTATTTCAATATCCTGAGCTGCAGAGATGAACAGTTGTGGAAACAACACAGTCCATGAACTCCACTGGAATTTTTGAGGTGCTTGTATTTGACATGTTGACATTTCATTGTAAATTTGCTCGTTTGTACTTTATTGCTAATATTTTACTAAAATTGGAAATGCAGTAGTTTTATTTGTAATAGAGAATTTTCTATAGTGTGGTATCGCTCATTTTTCCTTATATGAAGGAACATTTCCTCTACCTGTGGAGACAAAATTCAATATGTGTATTTGACAAACAATCTGTTTTCAACAATATTACATCATCAGAAAATACCCAGTTTTTTCCAAGAACTTTTAGTCCATGTTTCTATCTGTCCTTTCTTTCAAATTAATTATAGTCCACTTATCACAATGCCAAGTGCTACTGTAAGGTTCCATCTTTAACATACTTTTTATACAGAATGAAATTCATTTGAGATCCACGACAATGTATAGCTCCCTCTCTAGTATGATAATTCATTTGCGTTGGTGACAATATCTTGGATACCTGTTTCGATCTTTTTAGAGAATCTAGTCATAGTTGCCACACGGAGCCATCATCAGTAGTTTCAGTGACCCCATTTATTTTATTTTTTAAAAGGTGATAACCTATTCTCATTCCTTGCAATTTGAATACAATAGATTAGCTTCCTGATCCATAAGGAGAGTAACGACTGTAGATGATGTAGATTTATGTAACTTGATTTAGTGTCGCTGGAGGGATGAAGACTCTCTCAGAGATATTCCCTCATTTGGTGTCTTTATGATGACGGTAAGAGAGCGCTGTCTAACACACGAGTCAGAAACCTTCTATATGTGTTCACATGGGTGACTGGCTCTTCAACGTTCATCTCATGTCCAGACTTTAGCTCAGACCCTGACAAACAGTATCATCACTCATGCCATGAAGCGTGTGTGCCTCACCCTCATCCATTTTAAACAAGTGTCTGTTTCAAGGTTTCATTTAACACAGTGGATTATTTGGGAACACGAGCAACACGTCTTCAGGCAACGAGAGGCACATGCACGCACACACACACACACACACACACACTCCTGCTCTCGCTCAAACAATCCCACATAGACTTATCCATCCGAAATGTGCGTCACTGCCATCCGTGTGTGGGTAGGTTCTGTTGCTGCCATGCTGAATTGGATTATACTGCTTTTTAAAAAAAAAAAAAACATCTCACCACATTCTGAATTAAAGCACATTTTAACTTGTGACACGTTCGTGCCTGTGTGAGTGTCCACAGGCTCTACAGTTTCATTATAGCTCATGTCATTAACATTTTGATTAGATAGCTCTTACTATCGTCTCTTGAGGCAGCTGTGCGATATAATTATCCACCCAGTAATACGATGGTGTGCATTTGTTTAGCAGGATTTCTTTCTTGTCGTGGAGCGTCACGCATTTTGACAGTCAATTAACAGACCTGGCAGAGTTAAAACACAATGACTTCTTTTACACCAGGCAGGACAGGAGCAACACCTTTAACAAGCAACCTGTCTTTTTGACTGACGGCAGCCCCGAGGTACTGATGCATGTGCTTTATGTATATATATGCAACCGCCACTTTGCATCACGCAGCTGTCGGCCCACAGCAGGCTGAGACAGATGTTACACTTTACTCGAGCTGAAAATGAAATGGAGGGGAAGAGAATTTCAGTGGAAATCCCCTTTGAGCCTGGACACTATTAGAGTGTCCTGCTGTCAGATTCCTGGCTGAGCAGAGGAAGGGCGATACGTGGAGTAAAAGCAATTATTACACATAGTTTGGACGGATGGAGAGAGAGAGAGAGAGAGAAAGAGAGAGGAGAGTTTTGAGGAGTAAAATCATGGAAACAAAAGGACAAGGAAGAGAGAGAAACAAAACAAACAGAAAAAAAGTTAGATGTGGAGGGAAAGGGAAAGGGGAGAAAAAAAGGAAAGCTAAGAGGGATGAAAATATTTGTGTGAGTACGAAGAAAACAGAACAGCACGCGGGCCAAGACGTGGAAGGTAAAAAGAAAAATGCCACTGATTTGATGACTTATTCAGGCTTTCTCTCCAGCTCTCTTCCAAGGATGCCTTTGAAAAGGAGCATGTTTGAAGTGTCTGCATATGTGATAGTCCGTCTGTCAGTGGGAGGTGGAGCAGGGGGTGTTGGAACAGACAGAAAGACAGACACAGAGCGTGAGGAGGTGAGATAGCGAGGGAGGAAGGAGACGGAGAGGGATTGGCGTAAATAGAGAGGATGTGAGCGAGGAATGTCTTCCGTATCAGTGCTCTCCTCTATACTGGCAAAGTTAGAGCATGAAAACAGGTTATTAAAAGAGCTAAAACTTATCTCTCACACTTGATTAATGCAGGAAAATATGCTACAGGAAGGCAGGAGAGCTTGATGGGATAGAAAATGCTTTTATATGAAGGCAGAGGCAATGGAACAAGGAGGAAGGTGGTGGAAGGATGCAGCATAGGAATGTAGGAAATTTTTTTTAAATGAGCTAATCGATACAAAAATGAACAATGAGAAGAAAACAGCAACATGACAAATGATGCATAAAAGGCAGGAATTGATGTAATTACACCTCAGGAGCTGCAGGGGCCGTCAGCTTTTCCATGCCCTTGTGAGGAGGAAGGACATGTCCGACCTTCTAGCTGGCGGCTAATGGGCAAACAGAGGCCTGACAGTTTCTCAGTTTAACAGGACGATCTGGGCTCACAGTGTTGGCTCCCAGGCCCTCGCTGTGTGTGTGTGTGTGTGTGTGTGTGTGTGTGTGTGTGTGTGTGTGTGTGTGTGTGTGTGTGGCTGAGCACACATTTGAAACAAGTCCAGTTTGCACAGGGCACCAGGAGAGCTCGGCTCATTGGCCAGCCCTGCGGTCGCTGTGGGAGACGGTCCTGGGACGGCTGATTGGGTCTGGGAGAGCAAACAATGAGGATGATGGGAATAGCCAATGTGAGGGTCAAAGGTCAGCAGAGTGGATTACATGTATGAGCTGTCCTCAGTGTACCCTGATATTCTGAAACACACACACCAACAGACCACAAGCAGAACTCAGAGCACCTTAATCTAAATGAATAGCAATTATTTATGGGCACTTTGTTATTGGCTTTTCCCCAAGTGTGTGTGTGTGGGTGTGATAGTGCTGAGGCAGCACTGTGTGTGTATTCTGTCCAGGCCTTCATGCAGCATGTGTAAGACACTGGTTTTACCCATGGTCCCTTTCTATTTATAGTCTCAGAGAAAGCCACAGCTCATATTTATTTATACAACTGATACACGTACCGATAGCTGAACTGAGGGCTGCAGATAAACAGAAATATGTGTATTTATGAGCTCACAGTCAGTGTGGCATCATAAAGGGATGCAGGGGGACTGCAGTGTTTTATGGATGTACTTTTGTGCATCGCTCTGCTTTTACAGGGGTTTAGACAGGAAGGGGGTTACTGATCATAATGACTCCATGGGTGATGATTGTGTTTGCACTGGTGGTGTGTGGCATGCGTGTGTGTACTGTAGATGTGTTTCTGTTGCCAGAGCTGCCAGGCCCCCATCCCCCCTCTGAGAACAGAGGAGGAAGGCCGTTTCTGTGCTGTTTACACTGTAAACGGTCAGGAGCCGTGCATGGCTTTCATCGTCATAGCAGGCGCACAGAACCACTGCTGCTCTGCCTCACATCAACATATAGACCTGAGTTTCCCTCAAAGGCAATTTATGATTTATTACAACTTGGATCTTATTGTGAAAGTTTTGGCTCCTTTATCTCTCCGTTATTGTACAAAAATAAAGGCTGAGATCTTCATTTGGAAATGTTATTTGAGGTTGAGCCTGTGACCATTAGACAAGCACAGAAGGTCAAAGTTGATCCCAAAACTTGAAAATGTTTTTAGCTCAATCTTAATTTTTAAGCAAAATTGAAGATTTTCTTTAAAGCAAAATTATGCCAGAACATCACTGTTGTAAACAGCTGCACAGATGCTTTGGTTATGATTACATTATGATCATTGTCATTGATGTCGTTTCATTCCCATGTGACATTGCTGTCGCCAAAATGAGGAATCTGAGAAAAGGACACAAGGTTAAATCTTAGTGGGTGGAAGCGAATGAAAGAACAGAATAGTGACATTTTTTTGAAGATTTTCTGCTGCTGCATGTGAGGCCACACGACAAATGAAACACCCCGCAGCACACGTTAATTAATCACACTGTCTTTAATTCACAACAGGCTCCATGTGCCTGCCTCACACTACATACTGCAAGTTATAATCACATATGTCTCAATCTAAACTTAAAGCCTTCATTTATAGTTCTAACATCCTCACACCTGCTGTGTGCTGAGAGGAATTTATATGTTAATTACTGCAGAGAACATGGATTTTTTTGGTGCTTGGTTGCCAGCAGTCATACACAGGGTCTCTCTCTCTCTCTCTCTCTCTCTCACACACACACACACACACACACACACACACACACACACACACACACACACAGATCGTTTAGGCTATCACAGCTCACTCGAGCTCCTGGTCAGTTTATCAAATATGTTTGCAGCAGAGCGACTACAGGGGGACCCGACTCTCCATTTGGTCATATTGACAACCTGAGCTGAATGTGAATGATGCAACTGTCAGGACAGGAAACCTTTGAGGAAGTGTAACCTAATCCCTGATGTAACCATAAATACAATTGCCTTGCTCATGGCTGGACACTGAGGTCAGCAAATGTTTCCTGATCAAAAGTGTATTGTCAAATATAGAAAGCACAAAATCAGATAATGTTTTCCCTCCACTGCTGGCTCCTGCTTGTTATCCCCAGCTGTCTGTTTTCTTTGCTGTACGTCTGTTTCTGCTCCCCTGCCAGTAGTAGCTGTTGTGCAGAGAGAGAGAGCGGTGAGCTAAAGGAGAGCAGAGATGAACCTAAAGAAGAGCCAGAGGCATATGCTCTCCCGTCTCCATTTCACACCAACGTCTTCCTCAGTGGGAGTGCTGATGATCACATACTCGCCTGTCTACTTCTGCGCGTGATTCTGCACACCTACCACTTCCAGCCCTGCAGGCACAGACATTTGCTATCTATAGAAAGATTGCCTGCCCTTTAATTCAGGCTCAGCGGAGACTTGTGCTACAAATGACAATAATAAAAGATTCACAGTGCAGTCGTTCACTTCCTTCTCTGGGTAGCCATTCAAATCCCGCTGAAGGATATGGAAGCGTTTTATGGCGCACAATAAGGAGACCAATACTCCATCTGTCACACGTAATTCCCAATGCATTGTCAGTCCTTCAATAAGCAAATATCCAGGTATAAATAGAAAGAGTCTTATCTTCTAAAAGATGTGGTTATGAGCGGGGAGGGAGACCATAAAGTAGGGATTTAATGGGGAGAGACTGTGTTCTTTTAATGTACCTGCTGCTGCAGAGGCCCACATTCATCAGATACTCTTTAAATTCTCTCACACAATGACAGGAAATAGGCTCATTCAAGCTTACGGAGAATCCATATAAAATCAAATTATTGAATATAATGCTCTTCTTCTCTTCACCACTCTGTCTCTATCTTCCTGCCTCTCTCTCTGGTTTGCACATGATTCTCCCTCTCTTCTCTCTCCTCCCAAATTCTCCTCTCTCTCGTCTTCACAAACAGGCTTTTTTGAAGATTTTTGAGATTTGGTTCCCATCACGAAATGTGTCAGGCTGAACAATCGAAATATTTTTTCTATTTGCATCGGAGGGAAAAAAATAGGAGGATGGTAATTTGCTTCTTCGCATAAAGGAGGATCATTTTTGAATCTTTGGGATGTGTCGCCCATTTGCACTTTGAGCGCAAGAATGAGGAGAGGCGACAAAGAAAGCGAGCCATGTTTAATCTATTTTTAGAATGAAAAGATTGTTCGGCTAAATTGCAACACAGCAAGAGCTCGAGGGCACTTACATTTTAATGTCAGCTCATATCTGATCCACACCACTCCACGCTGACAGAGACTCATTCGCTATTATTACATGTTGTATGGATACAAGGCCACATCACTCACACTGTCCTCTGTAAATTATCCTTATCGTAGCCATCATAGCCTTCTTGCATGACAGTGAAGACGCTGGAGTGTAATGGCAGTGCCCTCTTTAGCTCTTGCTTGTCCACTAGTTCTCTGTCCATAAGTCTGTCCCAACAGTAACAATAACCAATAAGTACCAACATTAACATTGACTTCATTTCATTAACGTGTCCCAGTAAGTTATGATGGCGCAACAGGGGGCCAGCGTGGAAGATACCCAGACCCTGAAACTGAAGCAGCTAGAAAAAATCATTATCATTTACAATTGTGCTCTTCCTACTTTATCAAAATATCTTTGTGATAAAAACTCATTGCACAATATATATTTTAGTATTTGTACTCTACTGTTGTTTCACTTCTATTTCATCAGGATTTGTTTCATCCTCATGCAGATGTGAGTGTGACAACGGCGTCCATCAACAGCGCTGGAAAATCTAATTTAGTATGCATAGTAAATTATTTCACTTTTCCATTGGGATCACAGCTCATATTGAAAACCTGCATGGATATGAAGTGCAGTTTGGGATGGGATCACAGCTCAGACATCATCATCTGATTGATCCCACCTGTGAACATACTCAGCTCTCATTGGTCGGATTGAAATCCAGTGAACCAATCACTCACATTAATTACCCTAATCGAGGACACATTGAAGCACATGGAGAGTCTGTTCTACCTTTGACTAGTGCAGTTTGGCCTTTTTGTGAGAGTTAACTGCATAAAATCTATGTGTGAATTGAACATGAGTAAGTACAGAAGGTCAATGTTGGTCTGCAGAATCATTTACAGTGGAGAAATTGCTTCATTATTCCAATGTTTGCTTGTGTTTTTTCTTCAAAATAAGTCCGGTCTGATCATCTGACTGTTCCTGTTCTGACCCTGTTGGACTCATCAATGAAGTAAGTGACTTCACTATGCACACACATGACTTCTGGACAGGGTGCACAGGGTTAGACAGGGAGGATTTTCATAGATAAGAGTTGGGGAGGGTTTAGTTCTGAGTAAGGACTGTCAGGTTGAGTTTCCTTTTGGCAGCTTTTACTTGGCACCACTGTTTTCTCTTGTTCTCTCTCACAACACAGTTGGCATAAATATTGTAAATGCAAATTTCTTTCATTGTCGACTTGCATTTCTTTCTTTTTCTTTGTTGTTCTTTTTTCCTCTTCTTGTTGGATGTTGTTGTTTATCCTCCTCTTGGTGTATTGGAGACATAGCAAGTCTAACACAAATTGTTCTATAATGAAATTACTGTTGCATCATAATGTTTTTATTCACTGAGTGTGCTCCATACTTAAAGTCTATACTGAAATGTCCTGAGGCACTGAGTAGTTCCTTGTCATCATCGAACATGTTTCAGAGCAAACCATGATTGCTGAAGCAGCTGGCGGCGTTATTTTGTACCTGAGCTTCTCCTTGTTTCCCACATTCTTTCTTTCACAACACAATGCACATTAGGCCTGTTTCATCACATTTACGCAGAGGTATCCTCTTACCTGGTTTGTGTAATTACTGCCTCTGTTTCATAAGAGGCCTCATTAAAGGAGATACAACTCCAGGTCTCACACACCCTTAATGACTATTCCCCTGGATCTTATTAGGCCTCGTATTCGGGAAATCAATTAGGACCCAGAGAAAGATTACAGAGACTTCTTACCCTGATCAGACAGCAGTTAAAGATGCGATGTGTAGTCATTATTTAACCATTAAATCCACATCAAGACCGGCGAGGAGTAGAGGACGCAACAAGCCAACCTTAATACCAGAGACAGAGTAATGATGGAAGACGGGTGGAGGAGAAGTAGGGAGGCCTGTCAGAGGGAGAAAAATCTAAATTGGCCTATTGAAGAGAGCTGGAGGGAGGCAGAAAAAGGGAGATGAGGAAGGACAGAGAGAGAGAAAGGCAAAGTGTATGTGGGCCAGTTCTCCTTAAAGGTTCCTGTCACATTCGAAGGTCTGCGGTGCCTCCTTTCTGAAGGTGCATCTCGTTGGAATGAGCGATCATTTTAGACTGTTTGACTTCTTAAACCAAGATTCATAGCTTTTATATCTAAGGAGCCAAATTCAATAGAGCACACCTCAATGTGTGTGCAGTATGAAAATGTGTCCAGAGCTTTTCTAAAGGGCTGTGATGTGATTTGGCCTGTCTCCTATCCATAGTATTTTACAGACAAAAGAGAAGCCCACACCAGCTCTCCTCCGCCTTCCTCTCCCTCCTCCTCCTCTTCCTTCTCTCCCCTGCTGCCGGTAGTCATTTCTCAACTATCCATTAACTGCACCAAATAGATGCCTGGAGAAGTAGAGGAAAAGGTCCTCACTCTGTTAAAGGGATTTTCTGAGAGATGGAAGGACAGAGAGAGAGGGAGAGAGAGGTAACAATGAATGGATGAGGTGAGGAGAGGGGGAGGGAGAGAGAGAGATGGGGGAGGAAGAAATGGCTTTAAAAATGGTAGACTGGAGAGAAACAGGAGGAGGTGGATGGTCGGCTTTCAGCTCGGTGAAAACACGATGTAGAAAATATCCCTTGACCTACTTTTGAACATGTCAGTCATTTCATTCCTCTCGGCCATTTCCTTGTTGCTGGTCACTCATTAACCGTAGTCTTCCCGCTCACTATGCATGAGATCGGGCCATCAGTCGGAACGCAGAGCTCAGCATTATCTGAACGAGATACGCTGTTGTTATTCTTCTGCAGCAGACTACAATGGCAATATTATATTTCAAGCTGGCCTCTGTGCCAGCAGCCTCAGCCAGACCAATATTTTTTTTTTTTTTGCATAGAGAGGTTCTTTAATTGTTTTCACTAAAAAGCTGAAACATAAAACCGTGGCTTCTGTCCACATTTCAAGTTAAATGGGTGCTCTCCTGGAAATTACATTCTCAGTTAATCATTTTAACCAAGATAAAGCAACAATTCTCTTGTTAGGGTTCAACAGCTGCTTTCTGAATGAGGTTTTCATAGCTTACCCATGGCTCAGGCTCAGCTGTAATTGTTGGCAAAAATGATTGTTGCCTTATCTTGGTTCAATAATAAGCTGCTTTCAGATTTATTATGTGCAGAAAACCCCAGTATTATGTATTAATTTCGCCCAAAGAAGTGATGAATGAAAGCGTCTATGAGAAAATGCATGGGGAAACAAAAGCTTAGACAGACGGATTGATTAACTGCCATTTGAGAAACTTTGTGTTGTTGTGTATTTGAGTTGCTCTCCTGAACACCAGTTGTAAATTTTAGTGTTAACATGAAACTTTGGAATTATAAGAATTTGAAGCTGCAACTGTCACCATGATACTTTAACATTAATAAGAATGTGCAGCTCCTGAATGGAGTTTGATGGGGGGGTATTTTCTGCAACTAATGGACCAATGAAAACTTGGTCGACTGTGGTCTTTCTCATCAACTTACTCCAATTCAAACAATTTGCGAGGTGTCTGGTACTGAAGTTGGACCTAAGAGCTGCCTCACAGTGTGCAATTAAAAAATAAACCCCGAAGGTGTCCAATGGGGTTGAGGTCGGGGCTTCGTGCAGGCCAGTCTGCTCTAATTCCCAGTCCCAATCCAAAAGTACCAAAAGCATGTGGACAGGTCAGGAGGTTACTCTTAACTCAAACATCAAACTTTAGACACACAGGAATTTAAAGTTCAAGACACCACCTGAAGTAATTTCTTCACAATAATGTGCAATGGCTCTTTTGCTGTCTAGCCTAATGCGAACCTTGCCTTAAAAGATAGCTGCACTGTACATGTCTGTTGGTTTCCCTCGCCTCTGTCTTCTGTGTGAGTGCATTACTGACCTGGAACGTTGAGGTGTGATGCACTTGTCAGGGAGCACTTGTGGTCCAGGGAAACACAAATACTAAAAATTCTCTCCCTGAAGCACAGAGTGAATTTATAGATCACTCATGCATCAGAAACTGGGCCGTACGCTCGCCACAGCACACTGCACAGCTCTCTGGGTAATCTTCGCAGCTCAATCTGCCGTTACCCCTGGGACAGAGCAGAGGTTCAGCATCTAATACTGTCTAATGGAAGGCAGACTGACACACACACACACACACACACACATACACACATCCAAGCATGAATGTGTGTGCGGGAAGGAGGTCAGGAGTCCGACCATTATACTGTGCATCACCTGATTCCCATCACCAAAACACAAAGTCCCAGTTTGATGCCGTAGGAGTAGATTGTCAGATTGCTAGTTAACGATGAGACCACAGCCGGCAGCGTCTGGGCATTTCAAAGGGAGGGTTTTCTGTTGGTGGACTGCCAGAGCCAGACGGCTGGAAACGGCCTGGATCTAGATGTAGATCTGGGTTCAGACCCTAGACACAGTCAGTCTGTCTGCCTCTCTGGCCTCCAGTGCTTTCAGCCTCCTCTAACCTCCCAGAATGAACTAATGGATGAGCTAAATGCTTTTAGGTCTTTTTCGCATTTTTTAGTTTTTGTCTGTTTTCCCGTAAGAACATTTCCTCTGGTTAAGCTTATTGACAATCTGTGCTCTTCAAACCCCTGCTTCTTTTTAACAAACACATTAATGGAATGTTAATTACGGAAAAGTTAAATGCTTCCAAATTGCCCATCAAGTGGGTATGAATGTGTAATGAGTAGCAACAAGGTATATTCACCCAAGAGGATGAGTTTAAGCTCTGGCAGACGAGGTCGCTGCGATGACATGATATTTGCATAGCTGAGGAGCTGTTAAGGGAAAAAATGCATCATCCAGACACAAAGACTGACACACAAACAAAAAGATTAGGATGAGAGAACAATGCAAAGAGGCAGGCGAGTGTATTGTAGAGAGTGAAAACAGTGGATGGACATTTTATTGCCTTTCTTTGTTTTCCTATGCAGGTATGATGAAGGCTTATGAGATACGACAGCAGAGGTGGAAGGGAGTAAAACAGAGATGCAGGTGGACTTCGTAAAGCACCGCAGGCTGAGGAGAATAGATCTCACAATGACACATCATGCACAGAGGGAGGGCGCATTCAGCAATGTACTTCAAAATGAATTCTCCTATGGTTATTCTCAGTGGGATAACAGACGATTTGCCATGATTGTATTTTGTTCCCTTGTGTGTGCATGTGTGGTGTATGTATCTCCTACATGATTAAAAAGTCATACACATGAAGGCGAAGCTGAAACATATCGAGCGTGCTCTGTAACAGGACCTCTTGGGCCTCGCCGAGGTAGAAAAGCATCTCTCCATCCTTCCTGCGACTTTTATTCTCACACATTCAGCCTCCCCCACGTTTGTCTGCAAACGTCTCTGCTTCTCCCGCGCAGATGTCGCTCCATACGCCCACAGTTGATCGTATTCCCTTCTCCTTCCTCCCGAGCAGCCTTCACCCCCACACCTCCTCCCTGCCAGAGCAACATTCATTACAATTAGAGCTTTCCAGATGAACGTACATCTGTAGTGTCGAACCTTTGGTTTCCCATTCTTCATATCTCGAGTGAACTGTGTTGTTATCCAGCTAATTTGAGTATTGCAATTTGTGTTTAACATTTAATTCGAGTGTAGGAAGCGGAGTGATCTACAGAACAGGTGTCAGAGGTGGAGGTGGTGGATTGGTGAAAACCTTCATGCTTTAGTGCTTTGATCGAACAAATGGTATGATGTTGCACATATGTCCAGTGTAAACAGTTTGTCGATGCATACTCTTGGCAGCATTACATTTCCTTTGAAATATATTTAACTGCCTATGAATATTAGAAGGAAATAAGCTAGCAAGTGGGATGATTTACTGTTAGATGATGGCAAATAATCCCTGATCAGTATGTAGATTTAAAACTTAACAGTGAAGTGCGTATGGGTGATTGTGTATTTTATGAATGCTCTGTAGTGCCGAAAACAATTATCACATGACCAGATAAAAGTTCACATGAAGTTTTATATTCCTCATTTTGAACTTCTTGGATGCAGTAAAATCTCTATATTACCATCATATTAGTTAAAGCGGCATTACTGACAGATGTCTGTTTCTAATCAGAAAATTGGATTTGTAATTGGATCTGCCTGACTGGAGGACGATACATGTTCCTAAGTTTCGTCCCCCCTTGTCTTGTCTGAACGACACCACTGAGATATTCACTTATCTTCGGTTACAATTTTTTTTTTTTTGACTGTGTTTAAACTTTGAGTTGCTAGTTATGATGGTCATTCATGCATCCATATCTTCCACATATATCCTGTGTTTCACCTACCGCTGGGCTCCTCTCCTCTTTCTTCAATCTTCACTTTACATTCATAACAGATTCTCGGGCATCCAGCGTCTGCACATCAAGCCCATTGCAGCTGATTGTTTCACTGTTGGAAAATCTAATAAGCATTTATACTGTTTATGAAATGCCCTGTGACAGAGTGCTTGATGACTCGGGGCCATTTACACGTACATGTCAGCTTTAGCATGTGAGCTAATTCATCAACTGCCACACTGGCACTTCCGCAGACAGGCCCCCCTGCAGTGAGCTATTATAATGCTAATGTCGTGGATTGATATTGGATTGCCATTTTATTTCGGTCAGCTCAAGCATTCCCATAGTAATGCCGTAGCAGACAGAGACACTGTATTTCTGTGGCAGCTCAACTTAAAAGCCCAAACAGCATTGACGGAGGATAAATGAGGCGGATCCGAGCTGCCTCTCGTTTATATGACAAGACTAGAGACGCCGTTCCCTGCAGGCAAAGCAGTTTGATTATCCCTCTCTGAAGCAGGCTAATTGACGAGAGACATTTTGTGTGAAATACTTTACTCCAGTGACAGAAAATTGTACTGTACCTGTCCTGCAGAGAGGCATCATAACTGTGTGTTTGTTTGTACCTCCATCTTTCTGAGAAGCCATTTAAATTTTAGAGTGAAGACATTGTGTTCTTCTCTTCATGTCGGGGGTGTTTAAGGCATCAAATAAGTAGCTCAGTGATTTTTCATTTTCCCACCTTTTGGGGAAATAACATGTCACATAATAGATTTTAAATAGTCATAATCGCAGCAGCAGAGGCTGAGAGATCCTGCATCCTAAATTTCCCATGACGCAACCAGTAATTTGTTTTCAATAAGCTCTCCTGGCCCATAGCTGCTCATGTCATTTAAACTCCATGCCCCCAGATTCCAATGTAGGTTTTCCACCTATCATCAAAATCAATTAATGAGACATCATTTCATGACATTTAACATGAGCCCCTTCAGACTAAAAAAAAGTTATACTACTGTTTCAACAGACTGCCAATGATGAGTAAACTGACCTTTAGGTGGAAGACCAGTGGAATTCCCCTTTAAGAGTCAGCATAAGTTAAAGACCAACAAGAGAAATGTTGGGTCTAAAAAAAGACCGCACTATAATGTATTATTAAAGTAGTAAATATAATGCACTGTGACAGCAGATGAAGAGTTTATATGGTGAAAATTTGAGCTCAGAATGATCAGCTGTGTAAAGATTGCACATAATGGCCGCCGTGTTCACTGCATGTTCACACCAACAATATAGATCCACTATACATGAAAGTCCCTGTGTGGAGTTAAAACTTTACTGACAGATACAAGGAGAAGGAGAGACAAAACAACAACTCGAGCACACTCAAACATGCCACAGTTAACAGAATAAAAAATATAATGCGATTTGATTTATTGAATTTCATTTCACTACAATGGTCATCATGCTCATCATGATGTGATTTACATTAGAGCTTCTTGGGCCACAAGGTTTGGGAATATGGTAGGTATGATGCCGGTAACAGTCCTTACAAGTACAGTAATGTGTGTGTGTGTCTCTGTGTGTGTGTGTGTGTGTGTGTGTGAGAGAGAGAGAGACCACACACCGGAAATGTCAGCATAATGAACTAGAGTCTGATGATGACAAATTGGGGAGCCGAAACACACTCCTCTGCAAAATGAGATTAGTGAAGCATTAGAGGTGATGTCACACTTAAAGGGTTGGTTCAGGTAATATGGACATCGTTACTGGTGCCTCTTAAATACGGACAAAGACATACAACATGTATATAAATTATGAGAGGGAATTCATCACAAAAGGATTTTTTTTTAAATGAGATAATCATGAAATTATTTTGTTACTCGAATTACACATATTTTTTAAGTGTTTTTTAATGTTTCCAAAAGTGTCTGTGTGTATGCAGTTAACTATAAATATATACAGGGTTACCACACTAAACTATTCAGCCAAGCGACCTGCACTTTGACCTCCTTGTTTAATGGTAACCAATGCACTTTTTGTACAGTCAAAAAATGTCAAAAATATTTACACTTGTTCATTTGTATATATTCATACATACATTCAAGTTGTCACATTGTCTCACTCACAGTAACTTTTCGCAGTTGATAACAAACTGTTCTGCTAAGTCTGCAGTCTGTTCCATTTTATTCCCATGAAATATTCAACTTTTCAGTCTGTGATAGCGCAGGAAACTTGTGGAGCTCAGCAATAAATTTTGGCAGATAAGTCTCTAATCTGTTTATATTTTGTTCAGATGAAATGAGAACAAAGCGAGCCTCAGTTTTCACTTCTCGCTTCCTGTCTCTTGGCCAGCCGTGATTTTCTTCCAGACCGCGGTCACTCACTGACCCTGCTCTCTCTCTCTCTCTCTCTCTCTCTCTCTCTCTCTCTCTCTCGCCTTCTACGCCGGATCATGTAATGAATCACACGGGAGCACAATCAGCCTAAAACACAGACCATAAATCTCTTTCTCTGCTCCATAACAAGTGTGTGAGCAGCCTCCGGGCCTGCAGCTCCTTCTATACATCAACCAGACTCCCAGGGGTTGGAGGAGGACATGAATAGCTTGTGTACAACAACTATTCTGGTATTAAGCATTAAAGCATCCCATCCTTTTGTTTGTATTCATATTTTTGTAGTTTTTTTGTGTGTGTGCAAGCACATAGATGTTACTACCTGTCTTCCATGTCCATTTCTAAAACTACAACCCATTTCTGCATCAGGAGGACACCTGTCTTTCAAAGAAGCCTACATGAGTGTTGTTGTCCAAGTCAATCAGAGCCCACTTATGGGAATGGCTTCATGATTGAGCCGTGAGAGGCGCAGAACAAGGGGACAGGGGCTAGTTATCCACTTGCTCATGTGGGACCTCGTGTAGGGAGCAGCATATACTGGAGGCTAATCTTTCACCCTAATACAGCTCTACCAGCTGTCTCCCCAGCCCCTGCAATGAAGACAGATGATGGTGAATGGCTATGATCAGTAGGAGCGGGAATTCATTTGCTGGTGTAAGAGAGAGAGAGAGAGAGAGAGAAAAGGAGTGAGAGAGGGTGTGTGTGCTCCAGCTGTAGAGCAGTGATAGAGAGGAGCGAGCCATGCTGTTTTCACAGGCCATTTCCTCCAGGGCTTTCTGCGTGCACGGTCGGAGCCCACGGAGACACCGCAAAGATTGAGACAACTGTTCATAAAACTGGAAATATTCAAGGTAATAGATGCAGCAAACATAACAACTGTGGTTGAAAATGTAGGCCTGCTGGTAAAGTCACATTACGATTGAAGTTAGAAACCTTATTGAGAGTAAGTAACAGTTTGTTCTCTAAACTCTAAAGTGCAGATTAAAACTGTGATAAGTGTTGTATTGGTAAGACTATTTTTAGTTGGATGTGAGAACTAGATGAAATAGAGCAAATAATAAAATATGTGTCACACAGAGCAGTCTCATAAAAATATCTCCCCAAACTAAATATAGCTTCTATAATCAATTATAGATAATTATTATATGAATTACTTCAGGGCTAGAAACTGTTAAACTGTTCATCAAATCATCAAAAATATATATCTTATTAAAGCATTTTAATTGTTTTTATATTTAGTTTGAAATTACTAAATGACTTTAAACTGTATTACTGACTCTGATGAGGTACCCCAGCAGCATGTTTCCCAAATTGTATATCTCAGCACCTGTGGATTGCTGTGAAATTTTGTTCGGACTGCATTGTAGTCAGAGGATTAACTCTACTTGTCTTCGGACTTTTCCTCTGGCACCAACAGCAGGTCAAAAGTGTCACTTATCTTGTGAAATATCTTCCTATACTTGATGGATTAGCACCAGATTCATTCCCAGAGGATGAATCCTTTCCTGTCTTTTCCTCTGGCTTCACTGGCTGGTTGACATGCTGTGCCATTTGGTGCACGTATTCATCTAACTCACAGGATTAATTCTAATCATTTTGGTTACCCCTCAATCTCTTCTCTTGTGCCATTGTTAGTTCACAATTTCCAATATTTTGGTTTTGTACAATCTCACAAAGCTGTGAACGCACCTGTACACTCTTGTTTCAGCCTTGTTTTTGAGATAAGTTTTGCCACCATTATACACTTATCCACCATATTTCAAGTATCAACAACTGCACTCTTTCTTCTTTTTTTCTCGTTTTCTCTTCATATGTAACACATGGCCAGTGAGCAAAATCTGATTTCATTATTACATTGAAATTTAGACCATTCATGCTCCTTGTGTTCACCGTGAACAACTTTCTAAATTAATCTTTCTCGGTACAATCAAACACAGTACAGCTCCCTGTAAATGCAATGCAATGTACTTGAGGAATTGTAATGAGTCTGGTTGTGGCAGAGCTCGAAGCTCTTTTATAAACGCAGCCTGAGGCCTTGGCAAAGATTCACACGGGCCATCTGGGTACATGTGAGGTGCAGCTGATGCTACACTACCAGTCTTTCTCTCATTAACAATTTTAATTACTGGTTCGCGATCAATATGGAGTAAAATGTACAACAGCAGCAAATGCTAGAATATTAAAAAAAGAATAAAAATTAATTTTTCAGCGACCTTTTGTTCAGAATGTTATCCACAAAATTTGAACATTTTTGGCTATTGTGTGTGTTCCCAGATATTTTCCTTCTGTTCTCCTTGTGTAACAATAAGGTACTGAGACATTAACAGCCTCCCCCTCCTCTCAGGTGTTTAGTTCCCTCAGGAAAACATGACTGACACAGAACAGGGGGTTAGGTAGTTACGCAATAAATGAAATGTTGAATTGGGAGATGCCCTTTTCAAAATTTCCCTCTGCTCTTTGCACCTGAGGGACATTTCAGACGCCTGAACCTGCTGACTCATTAATGCAAGCGAGAGAATGCTGCTTCATACACACTCTGTGGGATTTCTGTGACTGCACATGCACGAGCGTAGAGTAATCCCCCCCCCCAGCTCTATCATCCCCAGCCTCAAATCAAATTGAACAGCCTCCACAGCGAACACCACAAAAACAATTTGGCTCCCAGTTAGCTGTGGAAGTGGTGAACAATCATCAGATAACTGTGGCTGGAACATTTGTGCAGAATCTGACACCTCGCTTCAATACAGACTCTCTCTGCTGTGGGAATACACGCCGAGAGATGTGCTGGAAACAAAGCAGGAGCAGGAGAGTGACAGAAACGCAGAGATATAAAAATGTTCACGTACAAATACGTAGCTCACACACACACATGCGTACATATACAATATATTCTGCAGCAGCTCAGAAACATGCACAGATAAGCGCAAATGTGTAAATGCAGGGGATTCTGTGTAGACGCAGCAACACGTGCACTGAAAATGAACGCTCTTATCGCCCCATCCCCCAATAGCACAGCTCACACATGCCTGCATGAGTGGATCTGAATAGTTTTTTGGAAAAGCTGCCTTGACTGATTGGTGTGTGTGTGTGTGTGTGTGTGTGTGTGTGTGTGTGTGTGTGTGTGTGTGTGTGTGTGTGGGTAGTGGTGGGCACAGTATCTTCAAAGACTCATTGTTCAGTGATGAGGTAGGCATGAAAACAAATCCCTAGGACGAGGAGTATAACCTTTTGTGCTTCATCCACACACATATACGTTGTCTATAGCACTATGACAGCTATGTTGTTATGTAATCAGCTGTGTATTGAAGCTGTCAGAGACTTTAGCTGGCTACGAAAGACGCTCTCTATACATAGACGCCTCTTTCTGTTCCTCCCGCACCGGGCCTACACGCTCTGACTCACCGACAGCCCCGCGCCGATTCTCCAAGAGCACGCATCTTAAAGATAGATATCATCAGTGCAAAAAAACTTAAGTGGCGAGGTTTTGTCCTTTCGTTTGTGGCTTTTGAAAAATGTCATTAGAGGGAGTCATCTTGGATGTTCTCAGTAAATCCTGGCACAATGAGAAAGTAGTAAAATGAAATGCATTGTAATATTGGTAAACACTGTTGGCCCAGCTCTTCACCGTAATAACCACTCTGCACTGAACTGGAAGGATAATGGATGTTTAGTGTAATTTCCTTTTCTTGGGGCATTTGCATTTCATACTGGCCTGGGGATGTGTGTATTTAAATAGTAAAATGTGCGTTAGTACGTTTGAAATTATAGCAGTGAATACAGAGAATTTATATTATTTCTATTATATTTAACAGTATGATTGTCACACATCTGCTACATGGGAACAGTCCATGCATGAATACGAATAAAAGTACAATCACTGGGCCCATCTAATTAAATGACAAAATATGCTAATAAACCAATCAAAATGTAGCAACACTAAATTGAAATGAATCATCGTGAGGGAAAAGCTGTGGCACTTTGAAGGTGATGTCATTTCACTGCTTCATTATCTAAAATCCTTTAATATGAGATGAGTTTTATCGCCAGCCATAAACGGTGAGAGTGGGGCAAGAGCGAGGTGAATATTTAGCCTGAAGGAACGTCTTTTATTATCGTACAACTTGTTCCAGCCAGCTCGACATCTCCACCCACACAATAGCGGGTGGGGTACATGTGTAGGAACACACATGCATGAAATTTGTACGTAGACCAAAAGACACACATCGGAGCCCACATCACAAATATAGACATAGAGTTTCTGTTCCTCCTTGGGACCTCTTTGTACCAGGCAAAATATCTCATGTTTTCCTCCTCCTCAGCCTCCTCCACTTCCTCATCTGTCTTTCCCACTCGGCTTATTTTGCTTTTCCTGCAGTTCACATCCATGCTTCTTTTTATTCTTTGCCTTACAAGGATTGTTTCTCATCACGACAAAATTTAGATGAATAATATCAACACTGCCCACAGATGAGAGCAAACTGCATGTGAATGAGTGTAGTATACTGTCCTGAGGGTACACTGGAGTTATACTTGTGTATTTCATGGGTGAATGACAAGGAAAAACAACAAAAATACTATTAAAAAATAACAGTCTATCAAAAACAGACGAATCACATAGATCAAAAAATAAAGAATAAATCACACAAATTATTTTGAATGACAATTTGAAGTTCCAAAAGGAGAAACAATGGTAGAAAAAGTATTCAGATATTTTACAATTACAATTTACAAGTGTATTTACAATACATAATTGCAATTTACAAGTAAAAGTAGAACTACAATGCAGAAGTGCTCCATTACAGAAACAGGTCTTGCATTCAAAATGGAAAGAGATTTACTGACAGGAAAATGTTCTGAAGGTGTCAGAATGTAAACGTAGTATTTAGGAAGATCTTATCTCATGTAGCATACAAATTTTATATTATTTACAATATTATTTTTGAAACATTCACATATATCCAATGTAGTAGGTAGAAGTAGTTTTAACTATTTTATACATTATACTGTTGGGTAGTTTAACAGTTTAGGAGTATGTTATATTTTCTATGATAATCATTGTAAAGTATTTTCTGCAAATTGACATTAGAAGCATAAAATGGAAATACTCGAGTCCAAGTATCTCCAATTTTTTTCTGAAGTGCAGAACTTGAGCAAATGTGCTTAGTTACTGTCCACTACTAAATTAAAAAAAAAAAGAAAGAAAAAGAAAAAAATGGAAAATAATGGCCCCTGCTGCATTAAATATGGGGTGCATGCAGAGTGGATGGCTAATGGACGACCTCATACTCAGACCCAGGGGGGGCTCATACCCAGACAGCCTCACTTCCATTAAAGTAATTAGAGGGTAATCAGGATGGGGACTCTGCTGTCCCCCCTTATGCCAGCCCTCACGCAGACCTGTTGCTAGGAAACCCAACAGAGGGCCCGTGGAAGGACTTTAAAAAACAGAGCAGCCTTGTGCCTGATAATAAATTCCCTGCATCTAGGAAGGTATCAGTGAATGAGACACTGGCAAATACAGACATGGTAATGTGATGGAACAGTTGTATGAGAGAGATGAGTGCGTAAATAGCTTTCGGGGGTTTTGACGGCAGAGAGATGGTTTTAAATTCATTTTATATATATTTGATGCCATCAGAAATATATGCATTTCAGTAAGCCAGGTTAAAGCGAGGGAAGTCAGAAGAAGCTATGAATAGACTATGACGCATGCGCTTCCTTTGTGTCTTATTAGTGCTTTTGTATATGGTGCCCCACGTGCAGCCATCCCAGTAATGATGGAGCAGCATGTTGGTAATTATGGAGAAGAGGGGAAGACATGGGTTAATTGTCACACATAATGAGATGAGATGTTTCTTGCTCACACATCTTATCATCGCTCTCCCACCCTGTTTTCCTCTCTCCTCCTCTCACCACGTCGCTCTCTATCTGACCATGTGCCTCGCTCTTGTTCTGCCCTCTCTCGCACTCTCACACTAATTATTATACATTTGCTTTCCTAATTGCTGAATCTGCTGTCTTTGTGCAGCGAGGAGTCCTGCAGGCCTGCACGGCTGCTGGCTGCAACAGGGAGTGCAGTGGGGAGAAAGAGAGGGATGGAGAGCAGGAGGTGTGACAGCATGAAAGGTGCGATGAAGTGATGGCAGAAAAAGAATAGAGAGAGTGATATTTTTTTTATCAGGGTATGATTCACTGGATCGACTGCGGCCACCAACACGAGAATCAAATGTTTTCTTGAAGGTCATGCAAAGTTTGTCGTGTCGACTGGTTAAAAAGCGCATCTTGGTGAATCCTCCATTTGTCCCCATGAGGGGTAACCAGCCACTGCACGGGAGCTGAAACCACAGCAGGGCACTCAGCACGTGTTCAGGCACGGTGAAGGTGACACACGCACGTTACAATAATTCAAGCTCAGACTGCACTGTCCGTGAGTCAGACTGTAGCGGCACTCTCATCGCTCCTCTCTTAGCATAATGTACCGTACTTGGAGGATCAGAGTTGTACACCCACTCACTGCCCCTGAAGAGTTCTTTGCAGCTGCCCATGACTTGGAGTGCCGCTACACTGATCTTCATGCTGCAGCAGGCACTTTTTATATCATAATCCCTGACTGTGGTAAAGTAAAGCCAGACATGTCATGGATGACAAGCTATAACCATCATGAGTAGGCCTCTACATCTTATTGCTTAATGGCTTTAATTGTCAGTATTGTTGCATGTGCGGACAGAATAGTCTAAATCAAGGCTGCCTTTGGATGTCTTGGTGCATGCAATGCTGTAATACAGAGGTATTTTTCTGCAGAGAGCACTTTTTTTTTTGCTCTTTCCTCTTCTCATGCTGATGGGGTGCTGTCAGAATTAATGATATATATGCTGCTGACTGGCAACCAGGAGGACAGTCACCAGGATGTGCACAGCTCGAAATGTGCTTTGTGGGGTGAATTTCTCGTGCGAGATATTACCCACAATCCCTCACCTTTGACAATGTGTTTTATCCTACTGTCACTCTTGAATGCTGACAAAACCCCCCAGGGTAGCAGCTACGCCTGCGGAGTATTGCCAGAACATGAGTGTTGCTTTTTATTTTATCTCATTTCATCTTGTGAGAGCCGCGTCCACCTTCGCAGCTGTCGCATCGTAGAAGATCAAAGCAAAATGAAGAATATTTGCTCAGGACATGTTAAACTGATATTTTATTTTAATGCAAAAACTGATATTTCATTTTATTTTATTTTCAATGATCATATTTTGGCTGTACCACTGCTGTCTTTTGTCTCCTCTCATCAACACTTGACATAAGAGCAGTAGGTTCAAACAGACAAGTCGTTTCAAAGGAACCTGGGATCAAAAAGCAGATCTCTCAATAAATTCCCCTCATGTATTTCACAACCGTTATGAATTCATAACCAGGTCCTGATAGTCAACTATAGCTCGGAGGCAATGTACTTGTTGTGAGTTTATTTTGGTGAGTGTGAGCCCACTCCTTTGCCGGCCTCGTGGATCACAGGGGCGTATGGAGTGTATCCAGTGAAGCATCCTCCTCGTGCTGTTACACACCATTCACCATGTCTGAGCAGCTCAAATGATGTTCATTATCCACCCGTAATTAAACATGTCACATACCTGCTGAACAAAATGGGTGAAGATCCGTCAAACGAGACAGGGTGCAGCTGTGCGTGTGTGTGTTTGTGCATGGGGGTGTTTTTGCGTGTTCACATGCATACCACAGAGAGACAGCATGTACATATATCCAGCCCCTCGTGACTAATCCGACAGTCACACTTGTCCACCTGTTTTTTCCCTTCATTATCACTGCAGACGGCTCAGCGTCTCACCTTGCTCCCTCACCTGCGTCTTCTCTCACATGTCTGGCTCACAACAGGGATGTAATATACTCACCTCCAAATACAGATGCAGAGCAAATATGGCACCACAGAAATTTCAAAGGGAACAAGAACCTCTCAAATACAACATAGAAGTGTTTAGGAAGATGAGGAATTACAACATCAGAGAAACCAGAAAATATTACAATAAATGAAAGTATGTTTTGCGTGTTGGATTTGTGCAGAGTGACAGTGTATTATCTCCATTCTGACCTAATCACAGATGAGGACACCACCTTTCAAATCTGTGACCACACAGGAACATCCTCGTGTATTTGATGTGCGCTATTTGTATTAGTTTGTGTCAGTGTGTGCATTTGTGTCTGCTCACTTGTTCATCCGCTCTTCAGTAGTATTTTTGCTGTCATATCTCCCCCCTCATGGGAACTCACTTTTACTGTCGGGGAAATCTTACAAGCCTTTCCCCAGCTTTTCATTTTTTCATTTCAACTTCTTTTATTTTCAGAACGTCAGTCTTCTTCAAAGACAGAAAGGAATTCAAAAATCTACAGTATGTAGCGCGTTGTAGGGCTCCACTGCTGCTGCAGAGATCTAACAGAAGAAAGGGCTTGATGGGAAGAAGAATGAATCCACTGATTAGACTCACCAATATACCCACACAGTAATGCATTGTGACTGAATGTGTGTGTATGAATAATGAAAGCTGCGACGTGCCAAATTTAAACAAAAACTGATTTTTAAACAAGGTGTAACATAGGAGTTGTATATGTGCAGTGCAAGTGTGTGTGTGTGTGTGTGGGTCAGGCAGCTGGCCAACTGAACTGCTCTGTGGCCTTGTGTAAGACATCGACAGGGTGAGGTAACCCCTGGGAAGCTGATAGGCTCCACTGACTCTGATTACTTTTTGTGCTTTTTTTTGGTGTGTGTGTGTGTGTGTGTGTGTGTGTGTGTGTGTGTGTGTGTGTGTGTGTGTGTGTGTGTGCGTGTGTGTGTGTGTGTGTTGTTGTGTGCATTTTGTGGGCAAAGTCCGATGAGGTAATGTCACACTCCATTATTCTCAGATAGCGCTCATGAGTGTGCATGTGTGTGTACATGTGTATGTGTGTGTATGGTCTCCAAGGAGAGGCTGTCAGGATGGACTGGAGGCCCGGTGCTCTCAGAGAATGGGAGCAGAGACTCAGCAGTGTTTAGATTACTGAAATGGAGAGGTGGGAGAGAGGAAGTAAGTTTAGGCCACATCTTTCTCTAAAGGTCCCTGTCACATTAGAGAGGCTCCACTGTCTGCCCGCCCTGTAAAGGTAAACCTCATTACAGTGAACTATCGTGTGTGGCTTTCAGAACAAAAAGTCATATCCTCATCTGAATGTTTGTCTACTTCTGCTACAGGTGAAATAAGTAGAAATATTACTTTTTAAAACTATATGTGAATCTATTTTGTTTTGTCCATCTAAGATAAATGACAAAGATTGGAGGGAGCTGAAATCCAGTGGAATTGGATGAGATTGGAAAGAAGAGAACAGGTTGCAGAGACACACAGGTCACAGATATACAGTGACGACAATCAACACTCAAGAATTTTTGCATGTGATCAGATCGAAAAGCAGGACAATTTAGAATCAGATCAGATGGGACTGAAAAGAATAGGATCGTGTCAGATAGAAAATAATGCCAGGAACAATGATAGCAGGTGTATTTGTGACAGAGGCTCAGTAATTACAGGCTGGCTGCTCTCAGTTACGATCGCTGAGTGACTGCCTATGTTCCACCAAGACATGATGTAAATGAATCCTGAGACAGGCAATCAATTCACTGCACTTTCATTCAATGCAGTTCTGAGAGATAAAACGATATAAAAACAGCTCACTCATAATAAATGTAATAGCATTCAAAAGCTAACAGGACCCCGTGGGCATCCTCATCGGGCGAGTATAACCTCGGAGTTTGCGAGAAACTTCAATCATCATTCAGAAAAACTTTATGCATCATTGGCGACATATACATGAATTGCAAACCGTGTGAAACTTTCAGATGTGTAAGTATAAATAGAGCAGAACCACTGGGTGCTGTGAGTGTCAATAAATAATGCATTTTCGCTGCTATTCATTTACACAGTAATTACAGAATCATAACGGTGCTCAGACAATGTATCCAGTACGTAAACATTACAGCTTCCATTTCTCTGGATGCACACAGGGATGCAGATGGTGGATCAACTGTGAAACAGAGCAGCATTTCAAACTCAAGCTACAAACTAAAACTATCTCGTGCATTGCTGAAACTGTGTTGCTCCCATCAAACCTGGAAATGGAAAGACTCCCCTAGTGGCTCAGCCCCTAAAACATCCTGTGCTATGTGTCTTCCAAACAGTGCTTGTTCAGCTTACACAGGTTCGCACATGCATGTGTGAGCATTCGAATGCTCCAGTTTGTTTGGAACAGCACATAGACGGACTAGATATGAGTCATTTTTCACACCTGGTTCACTATTATAAATGCCCACATTCTTTCAGGAGTGATCCAAGACGTGTTATCATCACAAGTGAAGACACTAAAACAGATCATTAGACACCAGCGACTCCAATAATTGACTCACGCTGGATGATGTCAGTGCCTCCGTAGGGAAACTGGCTGAACGATGATGTCATGGGCTCAGCGCTAATCGTGTTCAAGGCTCCACATTGGTGTCTGGGAGCCTGATTGGATTGGAGAGAGGCACAATGGATGATGTCATCCATCTCATTTGGCGCTGGCCCAATTGTGCCATGGGTACTGGCTGTGTGAATGATGAACTGTGCTAATAGCAACAGTGTTGGAGCTGATGCTTAGTGACACGGAGAAAGCCCGACAGAAGAAAGAGGAGAGAGCGAAACAAAATGAGAGTCGCTTTAGCTGGAGAAGGAGCTGCCTCCAGGCTATTTTTTGACCTGTTCTAGTTGGTTTTGAATCAAAGACTCCTACCTTTCATAGCACAGGCAGCCAGGACGCTATGCTTCTGCGCCCTGTGTGGCAGAGTGGAGGAATATTATGATAGTGATTCATGGACAGGCCCTCACAGGCACTGGCCTGCTTTTTATGTCAGCTAATGCTTCAGCCAGAGAATAGTGTGTAAGATTGGTGTTGAGCAGAGAGTGATAGACTATGAGACGCCGTCGCACTTACAAACATAAACGAACACTCACTGTACGCTGTTTGTCTGCATCGCCGTCATTTGTCATGGAAAGTGTAGGAGTCTCACCTGCCCCTCCTCTCTCACGCTCGCTCACCAATCTGAGGTGACAGTGCTTCAACAGAGAAAACCCATCTGTCACCCTGGCAACGGGAGAGGTAGGAGGAGTGTTATCCAGCAGAGATACAGCACAGACCTGTCAATCACACCACCTCCTGGAGCCTACGGTTGTGAAGTGAGAGGGTGGAGAGAAGATCAATAAGAAAGTAAATACAGAATGGAAGAAGTGTATAGAGACAAAATGTGAGCACAAGCCGTCTGTCATAATGGGGTGAAAGGTCTTAACTCTTTTCTTGTTAATTCAGATGTGCCTGGACTGTTGATGAATGCGCTGAGTGCATCCCCTGAAAAGCTGCATTACTCTCTGTTGCTTGTGGGAGCTCATTCAGTCCCATTCAGAGATACACTTTTCAATCCATCACTTTTTAAATACGGGCAGCGTTCAGCTTTGATACACAATAGCTTCAGGTTTGCTTTCAAGTAATGTCTTCAAAAGCTGCTCATAGCTTCTTGGATATTTGGATGACAAACTGCCAGTTTTACAACTTTGATTGCAAAAAAGTTGAGACACTGTGCAAAACATAAACAAAACGGAATATGATCATTTGCTAATCCTTTTCCACATATACTCAATTGAAAACAGTGCAAAGACAATATATTTTAAGTTGGACCTCATCAGCTTCATGGGTTTATGTAAATATACACTTAAACTGAAGTTGATCTGTAAAACCTTTATTAGTACAGTTTGTTTGCAAATGATTGCATTCTGTTTTTATGTACACTGTGTCCCAGCTTTGTTGTTGGTTGTAGTAGAATTTTCAGATGTTAAAGCTCCTATAGTTATTTTGTGCATTGTACATAAATCAAAATATCTCACAATAGCTGGCACGTCCAGGACTTCGTGAACATTAAGTAATATACTTCATTTCCCGAACATTTGGCTTTTGAAGCTACTTGGAATAAAGGTAAACCAAGTACAGTTCAATCTGACAAACACGGAATAAAATAAATAAAATGTTACTTTCTTTTCAGTAAGAAAATATGAGGATAAAGGCATGGTTCAAAGGATGGAACCTGAGAAACATAAAGGGAGAGAAAGTAAGATGAATACAGAAGCAAAGAAGTGTCTCGGAGATTCAATGTGCTGAAGAAAGAAGGAAGCCAGAGGCGATAAGTAAAAGCCATTCAATATGAATATAAAAAGTTCAGCACTCTAAATGCATCCTGTAGCCTTTTGGCCATTCTTTAAGCCTTCATGCTGAAAAGGTTTAATTGCAGAGTGAGCGACAAAGGACACGAAGAAGAAAGCAGGAACTCATCATTCACATACTGGAACACGTCCCACTGAGATTCAGGTATACATGAGATCTCTAATAGCTTTCAGACTGCGGTTTCTCTTATACAAACCTTTATTAAACGTGTGACAGTGACTCCATAACACCTACATGTTCTCAACGTCTATTGTTCATTCCACTATTCATCCATGACACAATAATTTATTCCCCTTGAAACACTTCACTTGTAAATGACTTCGGTTTTTCCAAAGCTTCTCAGGGGCAGAAGACACAACTGACTAAGCAAAGGTCAGGGGAAACAATGGAGGTAGCAGAGCAATGGTTGATTCTGTCATTCAAATTCAGTCATCTGGTCGCAGTGCCGATTCTTTATCACCCAGCCTTTATCATATATCAGCATTCTTACTCTTCTCGGTAATGATTGAAGCTGACTCAATATAAGTACAGTTGAAAAAAGTAAATACTGAACTCTACGCTTCTGTGACAACTTGGAAAATTCCATTTGCTGATGAAAATAATGTGACATGACTGAAAGCCACAGAACAGATATTAAATGAACCTTGAGGTGAGGTTAAAGATCTCCTAGACATCAGTAGTGACAAAATTGACAGTTCAACATAACCAATGTACTGTCTGCATAAAATGTAGTGTTGACTGTTTTCATTTTGTTTATTGATTTGACCACGCTGGCTAGGGGACCTGAGCACAGCATGTTTGTTGGTTCAATGCTTTGGCCCAGAGTGATACCTCACTAACTATGGATTTGGATGGATTGATATGAAATTTGTGACATTCATGCTTCCCAGTAGATGAATCAAAATAAATTTGGTCATTCCCTTGCTTTACTTCTAGCTCCACCATGAGGTTGACATTTGTGGCTTTGAATGAAATGTCACAACTATAGAGCGGATTGTTTGGTACAGACATGAACTGTAGGTTGAATGGAGAAATTATATGAAAATTTGTGATTGTTAAATTTTCCTCCATTGGCATCATCAGGTTGAAATTTCAACCGATCACATACTTTGGTTTATAAAGCTGCAGCACCATGAACCTACCAACTAAGGTGGTGCTAAACATCAGCAAGTTAGCATTGTAATTGTGAACATGTTGCTATGCTTGTGTTAGCATTTAGTTCAAATCACTGCTGCGTTTTAGTGTCTTTTAGTCATTTCATTTTCACATTGTCAGCAAAGGAATGTTTGGTTTCTGGGTGCCAGGCTGTTTAGTTCATGTGTCATTCTGCTGTAACTGTAAAACAGGTGCTGAAAGGAAATCAATATAAAACATTAAGGAACTCTGGGGATCTGACCCTGTAGGGTTTTGTAAAGAATGGCTGCCACTGACACATGCAGTATGTACAGTGTGTGCTCTGAAGTCTTGGGAGATTCATAACGTCAGGACTAAAGCTGTCAACATGGATTCCCGGAGCTTCACAGTGACCTTGTATGAACCAATCAGTCCCGTATCTTTTCTCTCCGTCTCAGTGTCAACATAAGACATGACACATGTCAGAAACTGTCAGGCGCAACCGTGTCGGAGCAGCGCAAATAAAACACGCTCGTGCCCCGAAATCATTGTGTGCACAGGCAAACAGCAGAAAAGATTCATGAGGCTGTTTGACAAACGAGAGTACACATCTTCTCCCTTTAGTCCTGCTAAATATTGCAGCTGACACGGATTTGGATCAGTGCTGTTTGTGCGTCTGCGTCTTTAATGAGGAGCACAGACGTCAACCCGAAATATCAAATGGTTCTTCTCTTGTCTGAAATGAGGAACATTGCAACGCTGAAGATTCCTGAATCAGTATTATGTGTATGAAATAATCTGAACATTATTTATTATTGTTCATCTGAGCTATCATAAAGTGTGGAGGAGAGCCAATCTGAAGCCCTACGTCCTCGAACGGAGAGCACATTTCCCTCTATGTGGCCATGTAATCTGCTGAACCCTGCTGATCCCCAGAATCACAGGAGAGCGACAGAGGCCTGTAGCCTGTTGAAGGAGCTCTATCTTGGGCAAGCTAAACACAGACAGACCCCTTCACCCTGGGAGTCCCGCAGCAGACATGAGAAGGATTATAATCCCTGCTTGAAAGCTCAGCATGTGATTGACGTCCAGGCCTACAGTATGCATGACAATAGCGTCATTAATTACATCTTCCTCTCTGATGGAATAGCAGGGGTGAGTCTGTGAATAGCTGCTTGCCATCGCAGGCTCCTCTGGTTGTTAATGACAGGTGGCAGCGTGCGCTAGTGTGGGAAGAAAACTCGAGATGATAAAGCTTTCTAATACACCCCCTCAGGCACACACTCTATGGAAGGTTAAAGATGGCACGCTGAATCATCATGACCTTTTCTAATACAAAGCCACTTTAAAAACCAATCACTTTCTTCAGCTTCACGCCATCCAACGTCTGTGCATTCCTCAATGTTAGAGAGAGACCCGCAGACACCTTTATGTGCACTGTGATTATTGTGCCAAGCTCATCCATCGCCCTCTGAATTACCATCAACTTATCGACCTGTTGCAAAGATTCATGGGAGGGAGGAGAAAGGTTAAAATTACAACTGTGTAACCTACAAGAGAGGAAAAATTTCTGACAATTTTTTCTAATGCTCTTTCTGCACAACAAACATGGGACAGCTGTCTTTGAGCTCGCAAGTAAGGTACCGGGAGCTTGTATCTCAGATTGGCAGGGAGTCAACATGGACGGTTTCTAAGGCACACAGAAAACTAAGAAGTAATGCCCTAGAAACTAAATATAACCTAGATTTTGAAGATAACACTTGATGGGCAGGTTTTGACTTGTAAAAACTTTCCTTACCATCTATTGATGTATATCCCTACCTGAGTATGAAGTCTATAAAATGAAGTTTCTAAATGAGGATGTCCACAAATTGCTCTTAATTATTCTCTTTGTTTTAAGTTCCTCTTGCATGTCAGGATAACGACAGCATGTCAGCATGACAGGCCTGTTGAGCTTTACAGTAATCATATTAATAGAGCATTACTTCCAAATCCAAGCTACATATCTTTAGCTGACAACATTATTTTGCATGGTTACAGGATACATCAGAAAAAGAGACATCCACTCTGAAATAGTTACCCAATGTGTACGAACAATAAAGCATAAATCTATACTTTTTCTGTAAGTTGAGCATCAAAATAGGGTCATGACAGGATGAAGTTTTTTTTTCTTTAAAATATTACACTATATGCTTAACTAGGGCTACAGCACAAAAGCGAGCTGCTCCTTTACTTTCACATCCTTCAAATGAATCATCAGCTGCTAAGGATACTGACTCTTTCCCTCTATATGTAACAAGTCAGTCGGACTCAAACCTTTCAACCAACTCATGAACCTGTTGAGAATTAGCAAATGTCTAACTTAATGAGACATTAAGGACTTGTTTCAAAAATTGCTAAGAATCTTGAGTTGCATGTCCTGTGCAAGAATGCAAATCTTGACAGGCGTAACAAGAGTAATTCAGGGAGGCAGTCAGTTGCACTTTGGTAATGATCAGTTAAGTGAAGCGTTTACATCATTCAGTGTAGATGCTGATGCTATTAGAATCTAAAAAGACTGCGGCCCAATGGTGTAGAGGTGATCTAAAGACTTACCTACCTTTTTCTCTAAGTACGAAACAGTAAACACTCCTCGCAGGTTGTGTCATCAACTCCAGGTTGTACTGTCCTGAATTTCTTTGTCTTCTTTGTCTCAGCCTCGAACAAAGTATTCTGGCTCCTCTCAGGCCTTGTTCTTGTGACTGTTCACCACCTTCCAGATTTGGCTGCCAGAGGGGGGCCTGTGGCTGGGAGTGTCAGACAGCGCTCCCTTTCCTCCTCCATCACCACAAAAGAACGCTCTCTCGTTCTGTCACCTCTTTCTGTTTACTCCCCTTTTTCAGAAAGGGGGGGACACGGGACGGGTGGCACACGGACTGAGCCATTCGCCCGAGGAGACAGTGAGGCGCCTGGGGAAATGAGGACTGACTAGCCAGGGTGGCGTACTGGACTTGGATCTGGCACTAACAACTCTTTGGCCAGCTTGCAGTGTTCACAAGTAGCGGTGGACCAACAAATGACAGACAGCAAAGGTCTCCCCACTCGTATAGAAGCAAAGCCTCCAGGAATCTGTCCTGTGAAGTCTTTGAGCTCCCTATTCATGCTTTTCAATGCTGCTATCTGTCTCTCGAATGCCTCTTCTCTTTTCTCTCTTTCCTCCCACTCATCCTCTGGCAACTAGTTGTCTGTTCATCCTGTTATGCACAGGGGAAGTTTTTGCTGAACAGTCTCTACAAGAACATCCTCATGTTACATCATAGGCCCTTTTTCTTGAATGCTACAACCAATTTTCTTCCACATGCGGCAGGATTAACAGGACCTAACAGCACAGCACTGTGTATTTGCAGCATTAGACTGAAAACCTAATTTGTTGAGTAGAACTTATAGCCCCATTTAAAATTGATTTATATTTGTAACAGATGCAAAAGCAAGTTCATGTTGTTTTGGTACATTTTCAGTGGAATAAATAATGAGTATGCTTCTGGCAAGGCATGTCAGGCTCTGCAGGAGAGCCAAGGAAACAGGGTTGTTAGGGGAAAGACAGAGGGAGGCAGAGCAGAAGACAGAAGAACTTTAGAGTTACTGGAAGTCAGAGACACAAAAATAACAACTCTTTACTTTCTGGCAGGAAGATTTTAAGGCGTCAGGTCAGTCAGCAGCCATTAAAGAGAAGACTGTGTGTAACAGCTACATTTCCGCAAGGTCACCTCCTGCTGCCAGCTCGCTATATGCTGCGTCCGGCCTAACTGGAAGGAATTTGCATAACCACGTTTCTAAAAATGCTTCATCATTGCGCTAATTTAATTGGATGCAGCAGTTTTTGTGAAGACTATATTTGTGAACACAGCATTCTCACCTATGTGTTGGCTGTTAGGGCTTGATGTGATTTGTAACTGTCAAGTTTATTAACAGCGCTTCTCCGAGATGACGCTCCTTCACACCAGGACCAAGCAACAGCTCTTGAAAAAGGCGCAATGTGAGTGTTATAAACTGAGTGCAAATGATTATGAAAAAAAGGGAGGGGGCAAAGAAACTTTGAGTGCAAAAGCAGCAATCAGCATCTGTCAGTGATACTGTTGCGACACCTTCTCTATGTAATGTGAACCTGTGAGGGGAGAGTGGGGAGCAGAGGCGATGTGAAACAGTTGTGTGTCTGCTTCCTCTTCTATTTGAGAAAAGCTGTTTTGGAAACTATAGAGTTCTTCTCACATGTGCAGGGGCAGCACAACGCTCTGTTGTGTAATCAGCTGAGGCTTCTGTTCAAGTGACTACACACAAACACACAAACAAGACGAAGCAACCTAAGAGACTGATGAAGATTAGAGAGGCAGAGTAAGTGAGTCAATGTATTAAACGTCCTAATAAACAAGCAAACCTCAGCCGCTCCGACATATTCTTAATTTGCCACGTGCTTCCTCATATGCTGAGTCATTGTTGTGTTTGTGTGTATACTTGTATTATTCACATCTGATCACACAGTCACGCTGCGGGGGACGCACCCTGCATCTGCAAAACACTTCTTCACCACAAGCATGTAGACTTTTTGTTTTTGGTGTTGGGGTCAGACATTTGACAGTTGTAGGTTTATTACACTTTAGATCTTATTTCATTTTCCCTCAATTTGACAACGATTTCTATCAATTATGACAACATTGTTCACACTATGTTTGTTGGTGAGATCTGGTATCTAAAAAAAAAAGTCCAACAGGGCAAGAACAAGTCGTTAGATACTGGTTGTCAACAAACCCACATACCAAAGTTATTGGGAAGACAAAGCAAAGGTGATAAAACTTTGTGGTTTACAGGTTGACATTGTGGTCTGTTAAAAACAATACATGTCTATATATAGCAGCATGTGTCTCTGTTTTTGACCTGTGTTTGTGTAATGAAAGATAGCCACAGAAAATTTGTATTTCGTCAGGAGGGATTAATTAAGTACTTCTTGTTTACAACCTGTCAGATCATCATGATGTTTTTCCAACCTGATCAGCAGATAGGAATGTAAACATTGAGCAAAGCTTATGTCACGTTCAGTGACAATGATTTAAAAATTCTCTAATTCAACAAAATCTGTGCATGGAAACTACAGCGGGTCATGGCTATGGCAATAAATTCAAGTTAAGGTATGGTTGTGCTATGAAAGCAGCTGATTAAAATTAGGGAAGATCCTGATTATGGATAATAGAGAGGTTAGTTGCAGGTCTGATACATCAAATGTTGACTTAAATTGTGAGGTGCAAAACCATCCAATGCAAAGACACTGGGCAGTTTTTTGTCTCGTTTTTTTTTTTTTTTTTACCCATCTGACATATTTTTGTCATGTCACTGCATTCTCAATTCTCAAGTATTCTAGTCAATACAGTCTTATCATAACATAATAATAGAAAATATGGCCACAGCTACAAAAATACGAGACCGAAGTTATAATCAACCAGAATTGTTCTTTAAGGTTAACTCTCAGGGAAGGAATGTAAGTCAATACAGTCTCCTTACACATGATAAAAACATGTATGAGTGTGTTCATTTGAGGATGAGTCAGAGAGTGTAATGGCATGCATAATGTACATGCTGGTTAGGTCTCAGTCTTAATAGGACCCTCTGCACCTGCTGCTGCTGTGTGTGTGTGTGTGTGTGTGTGTGTGTGTGTGTGTGTGTGTGTGTGTGTGTGTGTGTGTGTGTGTGAGAGAGAGAGAGAGAGAGAGAGAGAGAGAGAGAGAGAGAGAGAGAGAGAATCTGCCACTGTAGGATCTGAACAGAGATACAATAAACTACCGGAAATCAAATTTTCCTTCAAAATAAATGCTATAAAATATAATACATTCTACTGATAATACACGTACTGACAATTTACAAAGACGGTGAAAAATTGAACATGTGAGAAACAGCTTTTTTTTAAAAAAAAAACAAACAAACTTCTAACCTCCTGGTCAAGGCTGGATTACCTACTGGGCAGAGTGGTTGACTGACTCAGGGGCCCGGACCATGGGGTCCCAAAGCCTCAGGTTCTCTGTGTGTTAATTTGGCTATATGTATGATAAGAATACAATCTTTAAGCTAAAATGGCAGGGTCTTTTTACGGGGTATTGGATCAATCTGGCTTTAGTAGACTTTCTTCATGATTTAAGTTTACAGTGTGCTGTGGTGCATATTCCGACATATCTGTTTAATTTGTTAACTTGAAGGTGACAACATGACATACAACACTGAAACATGTTGTTGGTGGTGTCAATAGGGTCAATCAAAAGTAAGTGACTCTTATCACGCTTCTCCCACCAATAACAGAAGCTCATCCCGCGTCTTATTTTGAAAAACCCAGAGCGGATGTCGGACTCCCCTGCCTCCTCGCCGGTGTGTGAGTAGTCCCCCGTCCTCTCCTCCGGCTCATCACTCGCTCGGAGGACGTGTGGATGTACGCTGCGGTGCTCCGTGTCTCGGTGGCGCAGGACGGGACGCTCGCCACGCCTTCAGGGACGCGCTTTGACTCGGCGTCAGCTCTGCGCGTGTGTCCGCAGCCTGGACGTCTGAACCGCTCCTGTCAAGTGACGCTTCGTCCACTTCACCTCTCCCGGGGCTGCGCCTCCGGAGTCCGCCGCTGATGCCAGCTGCTTTGTAAATTAATTTGGGAATATCCGGAGCTGCAGTTTGATTGATTTGATCGGACACGACTCGGACCAAAGATGGGGATCAAAGTGTAGTGCTGGTGAGTAGCGCATTAAAGCAAGGTTACCCCACTACTACCAGATTAGCATATTAAGATTGCGCTCACGCCCACAGCCTGTGCGCCTGCCTGTGCGCGCGTGCATGCGTGTGCGTGTGTGTCATAATGCTTCATAATCTTCGTCACTGTGCTCTGTTTGCTGTCCCTGGAACACTGTGTCGTCACAGCTCGAACTTTACGAGCAACAGTGATGACATCGTAATCCAGATACTGTAGCGCCGCTTGCGTCACTTTACTACGATGGGAGCGTCACGGACACGGCGGCGTGAGTCAGCGGGGTCCGGGTCTGGTTTTTAAAGGGCGTGTGAGGGGATCCGGATCTTTTTCACTGCGTCTTCTGCTGACACGTCCAGAACAGAGGACAGTGGACGTGTCAGCAGGTGCCTTCGTGACAGTCCATTGAAAACATAGACAGTAGCCTCTGATGAATGTCACATGTTGTGCTATTGTTGACAGGGTTTGGTTGAATGGTGCAAAGCTTATCTCATTTTGATTAACGTGGGAGTCAAGATTCTGTGTCAACTCACTGCTGATTTTCTTGCCTCTGCATGTGTGCATGTAAGTGGAGGGTGTTTGTTTTTCTCCCCATGGAGGCTGGACAGAATGAACAGGTGTGGCACTGTTGACATTTTTTATATTCTGTTTTTCCTAGCAGCAAATAAAAAAAAATCTGCACCATCCTCTAAAGCATCCAAGAGGTGGTGAGCAGCCTTTTCACCCAAGGGCGATGTAGCAGCTTGCACAGCTCAACAATACAAACTGATAAAAGGGTTTGTTATCTTTCCCTCGCAGCTTATTGCAAGGTGCATGAAAGCAAGGCCGGCTCTGTCAGGAAGGTGGAGAGAAATTCTAGCCCAGGTTATTGATATACCAGTAAAGCCACTTCTTCCCCCTCGCCCTAACACCCTCAGCCCTGGTCTCCTCCACCCTTCAGCCAGGCTGCAGCCCCCTCCTACCCCGCCCCAGGAGTGAAAGCACTGGAGTAGGGGCATCACGTTTCTCTGAGCTCCAGGAGGCAGCTTCTCCCACCTCTTTCCCAACACATGCCCTGCTTCATCTTTATTTACCGCCCTCCCCCTGTTTCGGATGCAACCCTGGGAAATGTGTATTTGCTCAGCCTCACCTTCACAGGCAGTCAGTGATTCTGTATGGGTGAAAAACAAACATTTTTTTATGCTGCTCTGTGTCGTGCTTGCCGAGTGAGTGAGTTCCCTTTGTGACACGACAAAATGCTGCGATTCCATTCTTTGATTCTCTGCTCTCTGCACTGAATTATCTCAGTCCTGTACCATCATTTGATTAGCACCCTTTGACTTTGTCCTCCAGTCATCAAGACCCCGTGCATCTCTTTGTTCCACCTCTTGAGCTCGCTCTGTGCCGTGCCCACAAAGCCTCGCTGCCCTTGGTAATAGAAAAGCCTTGAATTGAAATGACAGCTTGCTCTAGCAGTACTGTAGATACGAGCTGTACGGGCATGAGTCACCCGAGTGAGGGTCTGTCAGAAGTCACCAGTGACAAGTCTGCAGGTAGAGACACAGGCATGCAGCACATGCTCCCTCCGATTCAGGCCAAGTCTGCAGAGAATAACAGGAATAACAGGTGTGCTGTTAATGAGGGCATCGTTTGTTTCTGACGTGAGATTGAGAAAGGCAGGTTCCCAGAGAGTGAGGCCAGTCGTCGTGAGTGTGTTTGTGGAGAGAGAGAGAGACAGAGAGAGAGAGAGAGAGGGAGAGGGCAGGGTCTGTCTGGGGCAGGTCGACAGGGAGGTAAACACAGTGGCTGTTAGTCTGGTAGCAATGACAGCTTTATCACCACCACAAGGTTTATGGCTGTGTGTGTGTATGGGGGAAGGTGTGTGTGTGTGTGTGTTTGCAGGAATCATAGATCACATGCTATTCTACTCCACAGACATGACAGAATTCCACTACTGCCTTGTGGCTGCGCAGTCAAAGCAGGAATCCAATACAACATCCTGAGTTCATCGTTTGATTGTTAAATAAATATGAAGCAAAAGTTTTTCTTCTTTTTTTTTTTTTAATTGAATGATCACTCACTTGTCCTTGCTGGGATCAGCTCGAAGCCCATCCCCGCACCCTCCTGCCACTGAATGCATGTATGAATGATTTGTCAGCAGAGAAGGAAATTCTTTAGTTCTTCTTTTTCACAGTTTAGAGAAGGTTTCTATGGGAAATTGCATAAATGGAATCAAATTAGTAAAGATATCATTATGGAGAGGAAACTTTTCATTTTGTACATTTTCATTTCTATTTATGCATCAATTCAATGTTTTTTGCTAAATGGGGAAATTCTCAAAGTTCTTTGACCAAAAGCTTTCACCAGTGCTGGATTGTCAAGAATGTTTGATTTTTTTCCCCCCACCACCTTACATAAACAGCCTCTCAGCCCGGCAGGAGCTCGATTTGAAAAAGGGGACAGAACATCCTGATGGCTTGTGTACCTGACAGGCCTTCGGATGTCTTTTGGCTATTCGGCAGCTTTGCCACTGACACTGGGATGATGAGAGCGATCTCGCCGACAGGCCGAGGCCGACAGGGTTCACGTGTGGAATCATTCTGTCACAGACGACTGCTCTGTCACAGGAGAGAGAGAGAGACAGAAAGAGAGAGAGAGGGAGAGAGAGAAAGAGAGAGAGAAGAGGAACAAGGGATTTTGATGGAATAAAGGAGAGAAGAGGGGGGTTCACAGTGGGGACTCAACAGGCATCTAATTACCTCCCAACAGGAGCCTTGACTCCATTGAAATGCTCTGAGCTCCAGAGCTGGTCTTAGCCGCCTCCACATGGCCTGCATGCTGTCATATGGGCAGCTATTGATGGCCTGTCTTTATGGATTGGCTGGGTCAAGAAAGCAATGGAATATGATTAGGTCCCTGGTGTGTTCATTAAATCACTGGAGAAAGCATATGGATTATACCATCAGATATAGGCTCCAAGTAATGAAATTTTCCCCTATGTGAGCAATGTGTTTTATTTCAGAATTTAATTTGGTTTATCAGGCTGGAGAGCTCCTGCACACCTGAGGTAGGAAGTGACAGGTGTGTCACCTGTTTATGAATGAAGAAAATACCTGCTGGTACCTTGTGGAGTTTTTGATAAAACAATGGTCTGAACGAGTGGGTTCCCGTTTTGTTGCATTCTGCACATGCACACATTGCACATACCTAATGCAGTATGTCGCCAGTCTACGAATCAACAGTTTCTGGCAGAAGCATGAAATGTAGAGAGACGTAGCAATGCATCAATAAAGGCAGTGATGAAAGTAAACATGCAAAGCAGGATTTCAAATACTTCAAGAATAGGGTGTTAAATTTAGCATTCAGTGGTCAAAATATGTTGGTAAATTCCTGCTATCGATAGCACCATCATGCCCACTGGGAAGTCCCCTGATAATCTGTTAACACCACGTTGCTGTGGTGGAAACTGTTGCTAAAATTGATAGAACCACTCATCGCAAATGAAAGTCCATGCGAAGAAGGTGTGAATGCGTCATGAACCTATTTCATAGTATGGGAATGTACCATGTTCTAGCTTAGCTCAAGAAGCCGCATGTCAATAAGAATGTTTTCAAGAGAGCATTATGTGCTCAAACATGACATGTAGAGATTTGAAATCTCCCTGTGTCCAAATATCAACATGAAACAACTAGTTGCAGAGTAATGGCGAATGTATTCTGACCTCTGTCTCTAATCGTATCAAATACTCGAGGCACGAGTTGTGAGCAGTCCAGGTCTGCCAAGCAATCCTTCAACACTAATTAGTACGCTTCGACATCATACATCAGCAGTGACACACCGCACGGCCTCTGCCCATGCTGGTTGTAATGAGCAGATAGATGCTTTAACAGGAAAGGGGGGGCAGCCATGATGAAATTAGTAACGTCGAGTTATTAGATTTGCATCTGTTCCCGTCTCGCTCATTAGTTTGCTGCGGTTATTGTGCAGGTTTGATCAGGGGTAATACAACACTGAGTGGGCCTTTGGATGAACAATCTAATTTTATAAAGAGCTTAAAGGACTATTGAGGTAGCTGCACATAGGCATTGTTTCATTCAGCCTTTCTGTCTGGATGCTCTCAGTCACTCCGCTCTGTTTCTCCTTCCCATGTTCTTCCATTCACTTGGTGAACTGATAATTCCTCATAAGTGGCACTTGAGGCAAAATTATGCCTGTTTAGAGACAAAATCATGTCTGATTCCCCTCAGCGTTGCATCAAGGGTGGTTGTAAATTGGAATATGATGAATAATACATGACTGTTTTTTAAAGCATTATGACCATTGTGAATGACAGATTTAGGGCACTCAAGGCTCAGATGCACGCTACTTGCCCACTAAGAGCCAATCTGTGCTCAGCTCCAATTATGTCTGAGTAACATGATCAATTGCCCGGACGCTTCACATGTCACAGACCTTCAATTCACTTCCATCCCCTCTGAAAAGGGGAAATAGATTCAGGAGTGTATTTTTGTATGTGAAGTGGTTTGAAAGTCAGTTGATGATGGTGCTCATCTTCTAGAATTGGTCTCAAAAGCACAGACTTTCTCTCAGACAGGCGTTTTTATGTAATGCTGATCCTGATTCCATCTAAATGTAAATAGCCAGGCTATTAAGGCTTAAAAGTGTGCCGTCTCTCTCATGTACCAGCGTCTTTGCATTTTTATCTCACTCTGGTTTCGATCAAAAAGTGAGAAAACAGAGCTGCAGCCGCACCTCTTGGGGAACGGGAGGACAGATGGCTGCATTCGCACTGAAGGAATGACTTCACTTGGACTTAGATACACTTTGACTCTCTCTGGCCTTTTTTTTTGCAAGCACACATACAAACAGAAATGCAAACTGTGTCCAAACTCGCTCAGGAATGAGGATGGCTGCACATGTGCGCAGGGCGTGTTCGTGGAGAATTCCCAGTGAGCTTTACATGAGGACCGATGGAGCTGGTGGGCGTGAAACAGGTGCCAGGATGTCAGCGTGAACCCCCCCTGCTCAGACACTACAGGGGGATTCCAATAAAAGGGATTTGGGAAGTGTGTCCTTGTTGAGCCCCGAGTGTGATTCCCAACCTCTGTCAGGCTTGTGCCACAGAGCGATGGCTGGGGAATGGGTGGGGAGATGGAATGCCTGACGGTAACTCAATCCTGTGTTTGGCTGCTGTGTGGGTGCAAGCGTGCATGCATGTGTTTTCTTCTAGACACAATGAACTCATTTGTTTTCAGCTCCACTCCTCCCCGGAACACACACACACACACACCCTTAACAGTAGTGCGCTGGTTTGATTTTGTTGCGACGCGTGTGCTGTGACATATGTGTGGTATTTTGCGCTCTCTCTGTTGTCGGCGGCGCCAGGCAGTCACCGTGCAGCTCAGCAGCCAGATTGGCTCGGCCCCTGCACCTCGCCGTTCGGTCTGGACGCCAATACACTTTCGGGCCTCCTGTTGAGACTGGGGATGATGGTAGGGGCAGAGGGCCAAGAAGCCTCCCATGCCAGCAGCTCCCACTGGGAGATCAGGCTGCTGCGGGGCCATCTGTACAGGCGTCCTGACTAGGCCCATTGGAAAGTAGGGCGTGGAGAGGGAGATGAAGGAGGAGGGGAGGACTGGAGAAAGGGACATGTGGAAGGGAAAGGGCAGCGAGAGGCTGGATGACAAAGAGGTGTTTACTTTCTTTTAAGCCCCTGCCATCATGAGAATACTCCAGTATTTCTTTAGTCGCATCATTTCAGCTTTCAAAGAACGCTGTGGAAAATTTAGGCCAGAGCTGCAATACTCCAAGGCACACAAAACAGTGTCAGGACCAAAAATATGCGAGGATCTGCTTTTTTAGAGCGTAGGCCCGAAATAGATGAAGTGTTGAAACTGTTATGTGTTAAAGGAGCGAACATGTGGATCCTAAATTAGAAAGGAAGTGTTGGAGTATGTAAATTAGTTGGCGAGGAGGGAGCCGGGGAGTTGTATGATGGAGTCTACAAAGGGAAAGAGGAATTTGGGTGAGTCTGGCAGCAGGTAGCATTCATAGAGCCGAGACTGTCTGCACACTACCCTGGAGGGGAATATCACCCTCTCACCCCCCCTCCACAGCCCACCCTTCTCCAACCTTTGCCATCTTATTCCAATCACATCCCAGAGCATGGTAGGTGATGCAGTTCTTACCTCAGTTTTTTTTTTTTACCTCCCTTTCACTGTGATCTCTGAAACCAGGAAGCAACCAGAGAAACAAAACAACACTGAACTACCCATGCCGGATATTTTGGTGTGCTCACCTCTGATGACGTGCTCTAACAATAGCATTGCATCACGACTTAGTTTCGCTCTTCCTTTGTGGTTTGTTTCAGTATTGATATGCTCTATCTCTTTTGTACAAACAAATGTGTTCAGTCAGTTCGATGTAAGCAGTCCCAATGCGCGAAAGCAGCAAAAAATAGATATAAAAACTACAACATATTGAACAAAAAGCAAACTGTTTTATATTTTGACATTTTAGAGAAGCAATAGGGCAGTGGGTTACAGACCTCCACTCTATATATTTGATTTTTTTCTTACCCAACAACACACCTGATCGATCTTTTCACCAAAAAGTATCAAACCCCACTATTGGCTGAATGAGGTCTGCTGGTGCAGCAATAGATCTAATTGGCATTTATGTATCAGCTGTGCCTTCAAGGACACAAAAACAGCTTTGAAAACACGTTTGTCAGGGACTTACTCTAGCTCAGGGAAGAATGCTGCTGGGCGAATGTTGCTGCAATAATTCAGGTGAAGTTGGGTGTTTGAAAATAGAAAACTATTTTTCAAATGTTCTGAAATACAGCTCATTCTTGCCCACACTCAGAAATTGAGATCTAAGATTTTTATCATCCTTTTAGAAGGATCTGGACTAATCCTGCTACTATAAAAAGCATTTGGGCCTGGAAACTAGACCTGTAGGCAAGTAGCTTGTCCTGAGCTTTCATTTGGGGTGATGATGAATAGTCATGACCAGCAGTGCCAATGAATCAAAGTCAACTGTGATGGCCCTAATGGATCTTTTAAAGTGTTTTTTTTGAAAATGTCCCTAACTGCAGACAAAACCTGTACTGTATGCAGCCGTGAGCCTGAGCCCAGCTTCATTACAACAAGAGCAACTTTGGATCCATCTGCCCCCACCAAGGAGCCTCAACTCTTCACCTTTGACCTTTGACTCCTTAATGAAAGAGGTCAGACAGTGGTTTGATTTGTTCTGAATAAGTCTCTTCAGTCTTAATGGAGCACCCTCTCCAATCCAATGCCGATCGTCCTCATCCATTAACTCCTTCGTGGCAGAACGGATTTGTCAGCTGTGGTGTCACCATTCCTCTCAACACACACACACGCACACATAGGTAGTTGTGAGTAATACTATTAATGTGGAGATACAGGTTTTACAGAGACCAAGATGCAAATAGCTACTAGAAAAGGGGGATTAACAGAGTTGTGAAGCTTTTGACAGCTTCAGGCTGCTCAGCCATGTAAGGAATGCCATTGTTTCATCAACACACACACCCACACACACACACACTCATAAACAGCTAGACAGTCAAGGGTGCTGATAAAGATTGTGTGTCTCCAGACAGTGCCATTCTGTTAATCATGATAGAACAAAGCAGGCAGATCCCCTGATGGCTACGATAACAGCCTGACAGAATCACAACACACACACACACACACACGTACATGTACACTGCAAGGGCCCTGAACAATGACACTCCCCCAGCTGTCTAGACGAAGCGCAGGGCTGCCGTTGGCTAGCTGCTGGAGATCTCAGGGGGGATTAGAGCACACACCACTACACTCACCTGTTCTTAGCTGCTTGTTTCTCAGTGTGTTTTTTCATGCAGTGTTGATGCAGTGTGACAGGCACAGAGGGACCAGGGTGTATCATGAGGTACGGAAACAAGTTATACATAGAGTACAGCTGTGGATGACTTTTTGGTCACGCTGAAGGAAAAAAAGTGGTGTAAGCGATATGGTTGTGACATAATAAGAAGTTGTAAAAAGTAGTTAAAGTAGTACTGTCCATAGTTTGCATTTGCCAGTCATAGAATTTGTTGGGTCGGTTTGTCTTTTGTGGGAAGAATCCTGGAGTGATGAAGCGATATATTTCAGCCGTGATCAGTTAATGTTCAATGGAAACTACACAACATGTCCATTACAATCATAGCTCAGCAAAACCCCCAAACAGTCAAGACAACAGGATCTTGCAGATTGCAGGATAAGAGCAAGACTATGTCATATTTGAAAGAACAAATAACACACAGTAGCAAACCTGGGTATTGGCCACTGGGTACAGGGATATTGCTGAGTCAGTTGGTTGACTTTGTAATTCTTCTCTACTTCTGCTCCTGCTACACTGTGTTTTAGCCTGTCGCTGATAAATCTTTTAGTGGTTTGGTAATGATGAATTCTTTAAAAGAGTACACCACCCATTAAGCATCGCATTTCTACGCTAGATGCAGCTAATGTAGCCTCAAGCTCATGCAGAGATGAAGAGCACATCCAGAGGTCTGGTAGGCTCACTTCTTTCTAAGCCCACACCCGTCGACCCAGATTTTTTCATCGTCAAACTTGTTGTCTTCACTCACAACTGACACTGACCCAAGTGACATCACTTGAGGCAATTTATCAGATTTTGGGCGAGTCCCTCTGGAGCCACTACAGACTTTTTTTTTTTTTTTTTTTTACATATGCAGATGATCTCTCCGAGACGTGTAAACACACTTTGACATGTGAAACTGGTGGGGTTCCCCTGTAAAGCAACTGTCTCTTAAGAATCTTCAGCAATGAAGGGAAATTCAATGTGCCATTGTCCTATAATTGTCACTTTAGAGCCACCATTTAACAATAACATGGTCTCACTCCAGCTTGTTATGAGCACTTGAGGATGCATCACTACTGCTCTCATCTTCTTTGCATCAGCTTTTGTGTCACAGTGAGAATGTGTCACACACAGACACTGATGACTGGTCCATCATGAGATGTGCACGTCTGTTAGAGGAGTTACCTGGCTGACATCTGCTCACACGCTACAGACCGCGAGCTGTCGACTGTGATGAAATGATGAATCAGAGCCGGGGAAATGCTGGAGGCGGGAGAAGGGAGAGCCGAGGAGGAAGCAATTGGGAGAAATAAGGAGAGAGGAGATTATCACAAACGATAGAGGAAATCATTGACAGTGTGGGCACGTAGAATAACACTCTCAGTCACTCCCATACATAAATGAATACCAACACACTGGCAGAGGGGTGTGTGTGTATGCATGAGATGACTCACTGATAAACTCCTGAATTTAGTCTCACTCACACACACACACACTCTTAGAGCTGACTTTGTTTTCCTGTCAGTCCTGTCACGGGGGAAGTTCCTTCAAGTGACCGTAATGCTTTCCTACTGCATCTGTGTTTCTGTAGAGGCTTGCTGGATTTGTCCATTTCTCTGTTTATCAGACCATGTATTCTCTGTGGCTGCATGTTGTAATCCAATCTGGAGGAGGTCGCTGCAAGGACACACCCCAGGCTTACCCCGTTTGGAACCTAATCTAGACAGTGACAATCACTTTTAGGAGGAGAAAACAGCTCATATGTTGTGTAAAGGCAATAATAGACCAGCGTTTTAGATTATGGTTGTAATATTTTTGAATGTGGTTCAGTGTTACCCCAGCAAAATAGACTATTTAAAAGCTCTTTATTTAAAAGCTATTTAATTAATTCTGTGTATGTGTGTGTGAGTTTTCTCTTTTCAAGGATGGTATAGCTTCTATATATAGATTGTTACAGGTCACTCACATGTCCTGAGTGTCATCTTCTTGGTTAAACATGCCTTTTTGTTCCCTCTCGCAATCACTTTTTCACAGAGTGGGGTGCAATGGAGAAACCATGGTTATAGTTCTGAGGAGTGCACGGGAAGATGTCGTCCTTCTTTAACCACAACATATATCATGAGCGATGTGGCCGGGGGTGTGAGTAGGAAGGAAGGGTGTAATAGCTCCCCCGCAGAAAGACTCCCCATCCCCCAGCCTTTTGTGCACTTGTCTGTGTGTGTTCGTGCCTAGGTGTGTATGAATAAGTGCTCATGTGTAATGGAACGGGCAGAACAAAAGAAAGCTGAACCCACCACGCTGGAAACTTGAGACATGAGATATGCTTCTGCATGCTAGTGCGCGCTTGACCTTTCACCCCAGGGACCTGCGACACCCATGGTTTATCGAGGCGGCTGATAGGCGAGTGGGGGGAGGGGAGCCTGAAGGTCACCAGAGGATGAAACGACTGCAGCAAACCTGGACCATTCCCAGTTTTATTACTGCTTTACTACAGTGTTTTTTACATATTGTCTGAGCAACAAACAGCAGGAAGAATATGGTGTGTTTGCAGCTAAAATAACTTCCTGCATGTTGCTCAAGGTCTCACTGTAAGCAAGTGGGTTCACTGCTTTTCTTGTGACTCCTGCAGGCAGTCAGGCTTTGTGCTGCTGAACTTGCCTGAAGACATCCAGAGACTGCAGTTGTCCTTGGTGATGACGAGGGATTCAGGTAGACGCAGTCACCAGGTTCAGGCAGTGAGTGCAGGAATACAAATCAGAAACATATATATTTTACTTGCCAGTGTTCATATACAAAATTTTGTGTCATTTAACCAGTATTCTCTGAGTTGTATGTTTTTAAACGCCAGTCATGTGCAATAAGTACACAGGCGTAGTGTGCGCAAGGTAGGCAGACAGGTGGGATCATTACAGGCCTGCAGCAGCCACAGATACTGGGAATTTTTCTTTGTCAGAGCATTTGTTTTATTGATTGCTGTTGCGATGCAAAGAGAATTTTAAACAGCAAAAATGCTTCTAAAATACATTATCTGCCCTGCCCTGTCTTTAAGTTGATCATGAGCGATGATGATAATTCTGCCCTAAGGACCCCAATGCTCTCTGTTTCTGTAGTATCTCTACTCCAGCGTAAAGTACAGTAAGTGCTTCTTTCCACTACGGCTGCAGTGTTGATCCACTGAGGGTAGGAGCATGTTGAATTTTTAAAACGTGTAACCCAAAGTATCCTTAAAGGGAAAGACATACGGGGAGGCGATGGAGGCCACGCGATCGCTTTCAGGCAGCAACAGCGACTGAGTGACCCACATTTCCCTTCTCTCCTCTGTCTTGTTGATGTGGGAGACAGGGGCAGCTGTTGGGGGGGGTATTCCCTACGTCCCAACAACGGCAGCGGGTCATGAGTTTGACAGATCGAGTGTGTTGCTGCATCGAATTATATAGAATAGAGGATGTTAAACAAAAGACTGAAAAAAAGAAAAGTCTGTTCGAGAATCCAGGTTGAATGAGTTATGAGGCCTAGTGTGAGCAAAATTTGCATCAGATTAAGTTCCTCTTAGAAAATTAACTGCCAGTAATGCACTTCAGTTTCCATTTCATAAAACTCAACCTCATCTTTCTCATTCTGTTTCTATCCTGCTGACTATATTTTTTTTGTTTGTGTTTTAGATAGGAATGCCCCAGACTGTGTGCTCAGGCACCATGTTCACCACTCCCAGTGGCTTCAGCCCTCATCTGGCCTGTGCTGAGCCTGGGGAGGAGGAGGAGGCCCCACAGGAGGGCCCGGGGCCCGGAGCCTGCCTGGCCGATGGGCCCCCGATCACCTCCGCCTCCCTGGACACCCTCATCCAGAACCTGGTGCCCACTGCCGATTACTACCCTGAGGTAAGCAGAAATGTACTCCAGTAACTCCACTGTTCAATATAAACTCCATCAGAAAGTCCATTTCAGTTTATAGAGGCGGTGACACTCCTGACAATTAGATTATTAGCCCCTGAAGTGCTACTTTGCTTCCTTTAATTATAGAAAGCCACAGTGTTTTTCATTGATATAGTGTCTTAGCGAATGTCTCTTTCTGTCCTTTGACAGAAAGCCTATGTGTTTACCTTCTTGCTGAGCGCTCGTCTGTTCATCCCTCCTCCGGAGCTGCTGGCCCGGGTGTGTGAACTGTGCATCAAACAGCAGCAGCTGGATCAGAGCCCACTCGATACGGTCAGCACTGCACCACACATGAATACATAACTCCTGCATGAACGTGCACGAGCTAATGAACAGAAACACAGGCACAGCAGAAGCATTGAGCCATTCTGCCAGATTGCTGACTGTATGGTAGCGTTTTCTTTTGCTGAGGGAGTCACAAACACAGACCACAATAAACCTCTTTCACTGCTTCAACAACAGGCAAAAGTGCGCAAGTTTGGTCCCAAGATCCTGCAGTTGCTGACAGAGTGGACAGAGACGTTCCCGACTGACTTCAGGGACGACAAGATGGTTGGACACCTTAAAGACATCATCCACAGGATAGCTCCATGTGATGAGGTATGGGACCATTGCCACAGGACAGCAGTCCAGTCATCTTCACCCAAAACAAGAACTCTTTTGCATTTTTGGAAGGATGCTTGATATGTCTTTAAAAGGATTCCAAAAAAGCCTGCTGGTCTTGAAGTTATCAGTTTCTCCAGGATAAAAGGTGTGATGCACTGTAAGATTTTGATCCACAGTGCAGTTGTTGCTATTGTAGGTTTTATAAGCCATAGCTGCAGTGAGAAATGCTCTGATGGGGAACGAAATTCAATTATCATCACTACCACTGTAGCAGGGTGATAGAAGGAGTCAGAGTGTCAGTGCAGGGTGAGTAGCCACAGCTCCGTGTTACACAATCTTACATTACAGGAGAGGAGAGGAGAGAGGAAGGAAGGATGTTAGAGGAGTGGCTGTATCTGCAGCCTCAAGGGAGAAATCGAGGGAGGGAGATGGATGGATAAAATGGGGGGATGGGATACAGGGGCACAGAGAGCAGAGGAGGATGTAGAGGAGGAGGAGGGTGATGGAGTCAGAGTGGAAGACTGGGGAAAAAGGGAGGGAGGTGAAGAGAGGACAGAAAGAGGGGAAGGACAGGTGGTGATGAACATGCTGCTATTTGCAGCTCGCTGTCTACTGTATGGGTGTGTGTGCGTACATGTGGGAGCTGTGGCTCGGGGTCATTTTGTGAGACAGACTGACCTAACAGCCTCTGTTACCAGTCATGTGGAGGGAGGGACACAGAAACACACATTCCTGGACACACCACATCGCAGCTGTTTGGAGAAAACCTGCAAAAACATCACTTAATTCAACCAAAGAATGACATTGTCCTCTTAATTCTCAGGCTCATTAAATCCTTACAAACACCATTATATACTGTCAAAATGCATTGCCTTTGTTGTGAAATTGACGATGTTGTGTAAACATCTTAATGTTTTGGAGATTAAACCAAGCAGCAGAAAGCCACACAGCGATGCAGTTAGTAAATGAAGAGTTTATAATATTAGATTTGTAAATGGTCAGGAATGTATGAATTCCTTACAAATCAGTGAGTGGGGGTTACAAAATCACAGATTTACAGGATGATACAGACATGGAGCTAAACAACAATAAAAAGTTTGTCTTAAACTTTTTGAAACTAATGTAAAACTATCAATACCACAATGCAATTTTACTTAAAAATCCTGCATTTAGATTTTAATTTAAGTAAAAATGGACAAAAAGTATCAAAAGTAAATGTACGCACTATGCATATATTACATTATTAGATTTTCATTATAGATTCCTTAAAGCATTTTATTGATTGAAGTAAAATCAATAAATGGATTCAAGGGGGAAATAATTCTCTAAAAGAGCATAAAATGGAAAAACTCAAGTTAAGCACTTTTAAATTTTGCTTGCACTTGCAGTGCTTGAGTATAGGTACTTAGCTATTTTCCACCACTGCAGGTCAGATTGTCAGGTCCTGTGTGTACAGAGCTGTGGTGCAGGTTGAACAATAGTGCATGGCAGTGCAAACAAGGCTGGAGTAAATACTGTGTCGATAATGATTTTCTACTGCAGCATTTTCACAAGGAATAATACATAAATACACACAACTTTTGGTTACCAGGTTGTAAACGTACACTGCACTGACATGAAGGATGACATTTTGGCTTTTAACTGGCTGGTTATGTAAGCATGAACAGTATTAGCTGGTTTTCCTGTAGAAGACTGCAGAACATCCCTGCCAATAACTATTTATCCATGAATAGCTGTACACTTACTGACTTATTGTAAAAAAAAAGTTGTTCCTAAAGTTCCTAAGTTGTTCTAAAATGGCAGATAATAGAGTGCACACAACCTGGCAACCCAGAAATTCTTTAGATTTATAGCTGTTACTGATCTATGAAGCACAGATAAATTATTCATTAAAGTGGTTATTGACAGCTCTCCTCTCCTCTCCTCTCCTCTCCTCTCCTCTCCTCTCCGCAGGCATACTGGAAAACCCTGAACCAGGTGCTGCAGAAGCTTAGCCAGAGGCTGGCCCTGATGAGCCAGGGGGAAGAGAGCATCGTCAAGGTCTCCCTCAACGCCTCCTCCATCTCTGACAAGCTGGTGGCCTTCAAAACCAAGCCTCCCCCCATCCAGAAGGACATGCTCTCCATCTGCAACGACCCATACACACTGGCACAGCAGCTCACCCACGTGGAGCTGGTGAGGAGAGGGGAAAGGGGGAGGGAGGGAGGAGTGCGGGTTGGACGGAGGTCAGGGGAAGAGATGATAACGAGGATGGACGAGGAGGAGTGGAGGCGATGTTAGATGGAGGGGGAGGAGAAGAAGCTAAGGATGGGTGGAGATATAGTCCAAGTCAAGGACATTAACATGGAATATAAGGCATCACAGATGAGATCTGATGGTGATAGAAAATGAAAGAACAAACAAGAGACACGTGGAAGGTGGAAGGTGTAAAAGCAAACTAAAATTGGCTGAATCACATTGTGATCTGGTGGCATTTTGAAGGTCACTGTAGTACAACCTGATTATTACTTGTCACCAATTCCAGTGCTAACTGATTGTCACCCAGTGGAATAAAAAATGGAAAAATGCATTAAAACATGCATGAACAAAGAATCTCTGCAACGCCCCTCACATTGCATGCAGGGTGCCTTCAGTCTATTCATGTGTGTCTTTATGTGGGCACGTGGATCTGAGGGTGGTTTTGTTTGTGTGTGTGTGTGTGTGTGTGTGTGTGCGTGCCTGAGTATGCTTGTACCCTTGTCTGAGTGGTGACATCACCCTAGAAGTCAGTGATGCGCCTGGGGCTTCAAACAAAGGGGGATAAAACCACTGTGGATATATGTGACCTGACAGCTTCACACTCTGGCGCACACCCACACACACTCATAAAAGGAGAGAGAAAGAGAAAGACAGACAGGCATGTACAGTGCTCACATACAAGAATATTGCTATTGTAAGTTTAAGCAACATGCTTATTTGGATAAAAAAGAATTAGATGCAATTTGTCTTTCTGTCACTGTGTGTGTGTGTGTGTGTGTGTGTGTGTGTGTGTGTGTATGTGCATGTGCAGCACGGTTTCACGAGTTGAGATGGGTCTAATGAGTCATTTTGATTTGCACATGCATGCGACCGCACAGTTGTCTTTTAATAGAAGTGAATATCGTCGCGAGTGTCAGATTGAGGAAATATGATTCCAATGAGTCACGTCAATGAGTCATTACTTCCCCTTATTGATTGTCTTCCATTACTGAAATGAAAGAATTATTAATGGGACTACCCCCATCGGTGTCTGTGTGTCTGTGTATGTGTGTGTGTGTTTTCCAGGAACATTTGAGTCATATTGGTCCGGAGGAGTTCGTCCAAGCCTTTGTTCAGAAAGACCCTCTAGATGGAACTCAGGTAAACTTTTTTTTTTTTTTAATAAACAGATTTATTTGCGTCAGTATGTTTTCCAGGAGCAATGCATATATATGAATTCTAAGATTTGTTTTGCCATCAGTAGAAAAACACAGTCTGTCCTCAGGTCAACACACAGCATTTTTTCATATTTTCAGTTCTGTTTTGTTTGCAAAGCTGTCACAGTAAAAAGCATAAAACACCTTCTCATGTCTAGTCAGGAGGGGCCATATAAAGGTCAGCAGTCCACTAAGGTCACATGCAGCACATCATTGGAATATCACAAGCTGCTCTCCAGTGATTGTGTTATTTCCTGTTCCCAGCTCGCTGTCTTTGTCATTTACGCGCACACAGGGGGTCAGCCTGTAGATAGGAAGCTAATTAGGATAGGAAGAAGTCCCTATGGTCGCACTACCCTATACTGACTTGTGTTTGTGTGTGCTTGTGTGTGTGTGTGTGTCATCAGCAGCCATGCTTCAGTGACCAGAAGAAGAAAACCTCCAACCTGGAGGCTTATGTCAGGTGGTTCAACAGACTGTGTTACCTGGTCGCTACTGAGATCTGCATGGTGAGTGGCAAATGTTTCTGCACCAGGTGCTCACTTATTCTAATGTTCTAAAGCAAATGAATGGCACACAGAATCTAATCACGATGCCAAAAATTAACAGTATAAAAAGTCTCCAAAACATCAGGAACACTCACTCTGACATTAGAAAGATTGTCCCTGTTTTTATATGTAGTTTATATTCTCTTGTGCCTGTTCAATTTATTTCTAAAACATAAAACTATAATGTCAGTGATGTCATATAATATACTTGAACAAGCATTTTAGAATATATCTATGTTCAAATTGTCTATTTTTATTTTTTAGAACACACATTCATCTGGGATTTTCCATATTTTAGATTCAGAAAAAAAACTGTATTGTACTAGTATTTTATTGTTAAAAACAAAGAGAGGGGCAGTCAATTAAGGCAATGCACTTGTTGCAGAGCATCGCTGCCCCCAAATGGTCACTGTCTGTTTCTACATGTCTCTTTGCAACGATAGTGTAACTGTTTGTGCTGGTGCATGTGATGACACCAAAACCAAAAAACTCTCCTGTCTGTTTTTTGAAGCCGGCGAAGAAGAAGCAGAGGGCCCAGGTGATCGAGTTTTTCATCGACGTTGCCAGGGAGTGTTTTAACATTGGCAACTTTAACTCTCTTATGGCCATCATCTGTGAGTCTCTTTTTCTGATATCTGAGATTATTGTTGCTGAGAAATATCCTGCATGACCTGGTATTAATAGTTGGAATCCATTTCCTCACATAGCCGGTATGAACATGAGTCCTGTGTCACGGTTGAAGAAGACTTGGGGCAAAGCCAAGACTGCCAAGTTCTTCATTCTTGAGGTAAAGTCCAACGATTCGCTGACTGACAAGTACAAGAGCGTTAATAACTTGAAGTTGACAGTGTGTTTCTTGTTGCCATTTGCTTTGACAGCATCAGATGGATCCTACGGGAAACTTCTACAACTACAGGACAGCCCTGAGGGGGGCCGCCCATCGCTCTCAGACTGCCAACAGCAACAGAGAAAGGGTAGGGCTCGGCGCCACGTCGCTGCTGTTATACTGAAAGCATGCTGGCATGGATTCAATCATTTATTTTCATCTTCACGTCAGTCGTACATCGTCCTGCTTGCTTTGTCTCTTCAGATTGTGATTCCCTTCTTCAGTCTGCTGATCAAAGACATTTACTTCTTAAATGAAGGATGTGCCAACCGGCTGCCCAACGGCCACGTCAACTTTGAGGTGAGCCAGCGTTTTCCTGACTCTGCTTCATGCAACCGTCCTAAAAACTTTTTTTACCGAGTGTATTTTTGCTTCTTAGAAATTTGTGGAGCTGGCAAAGCAGGTTGGAGAGTTCATGACGTGGAAACAGGTGGAGTGTCCGTTTGAGGAGGATCGGGCCATTCTACACTACCTCCACACTGCTCCCATCTTCAGCGAGGACGGTGAGAACTCGCTTGTACTTTTGAAACTTTTCTGCTCATGTTAATTGAATTATTTCTTTGTGATAGTTTGCTTCTTCTTCTAACTTATTTCCATGTATGTCTTTTCTCATTCTTCCCCAGGACTCTACCTCGCCTCCTATGAGAGCGAGAGTCCAGAGAACCAGGTTGAGAAGGACAGATGGAAAGCACTCAGGTAAGAATGACAACACGATGTCCAAATGTGAAATGCCATTGAGTCAACATGGACAGAACGCCCTTCATCGTCCCTTTTCTCCCCTCAGGTCTAACGTTCTGGGAAAGACATGAGGCACTGACGGCAGCTAACCCTCCCACCAGCGAGGGAGCGTGTGTTCTCGTTGCACTAAAATGAACTGTGAAGGAGCCTAGCTGGTACTTAGGTGTTTTTCTATGAAGAAATGAAGAAAAAAAAAAAAAGAAATACGATGAACGGGATTCATCAAGAAGAGTGTGAAAAAAATAAAACATCACAAAAAAGTGAATTGAAAAGCTAAGCTATGGAAACTGGAACAAAATGCCTTTGCAGCATATTAACTATCAGTGAGGTACAATATGTAGGAGAGAGATACAGCCTCTCCTCCCCCCTTCCCTCCATGTGTGTTTACTCTGTGAAGATATGTTTACTACTATAGAGACTATACAGTTACAGGGAAAACCACTTTATAAAATGAAATTCCTACTGATGCTAACATTGTTTTTGTATTTGCTCTCCTCTTCTCTCTTTTTCTCTTCCCCTTTGGTCCAAAGCCTTGTCTAGGTATTTAACTTTTGGTTTTTCCTTTACTTGTAATGTACTGTAATGAAACTTACAACGATGTGAAGGGCGCTGGCTAGCCCATATCAGCTGTCAAATTTTATAGGTCTACTGAAAGAATGCCAACTGTGTATGTGTATCTGAGTTAAAACCGAAGAGGGCGTGCGTCATCTCTCATGTACTTTTGTGAATCAGACGTTCATGCGTTCACGTCTGTTCAGATTGTCTCTGTCTTGTTTTGCATGAGAATGACTGGAGAAACCTGTTTACTGTTCATCTCGTCTTGTATTTTTATTTATTGTGTTTTATTTGGGGGAAAAGTGTTAGGTGGGGAACATGAGTGTTTACTTGTTTTTAAATGTATTGTGCCATTCATGCAAGACAACTACAGCATAGCTTAACAGTCACAAGGCCGGACAGGTGTAGATTGTGTACAGGTGACATTTACCCCTCATCTTTCTGCTCTTCAGGAAGTTTTCTCTGACTGACGTTCAGTTGTCTGATATATTTATGGAGATTTCTGTGCTGACAGATGTATAGTTTTTATCGTAACTTTCCTTTACTGAATATGAAGTCCGACGGCATGCTACGACAGGTGTTTTTAAAGGGGCATTAAGCGTATCGACCTTGTAAAGATTACTACTGCAACACAAACTTTGCAGCCACGATGCATTGTTGAATTTTGTAGAAGGACAACGATGAACTGGAAAAGTAAAGAGGGAAACTCGTGCCATATGAATCACTGCTTGTCATGACAATTCAGGTTCCTCTGACTTGAGATGTGTTGTTTATTGTTTTGTGGGACTGTCACTGAGCTTTGTTTCTTGGCAGATTTTGTCGTGATTCTGGAGCCATTTTAGAGGGTGGGTGACGGGAGGAGAGGAGGGTCATGGGGAGGGGAGCGGGAACTATGTAATTATAAGCTTTTTAAAAAACGGTCTTATTTGCTATAATTGATTGATGTCAGTGTTTTCTCTTCAGAAGCACCTTTCCCTCCCAGTAACATGCTGACTTTAATTCTCCCTCCTCATTTGTCATCAATAAACTTGCTTTCCCTGTAACACGTTCCCTGATCAGACTTATAGAGAGCCAGAGATGTGAAGTCAAACCTGCCGTTCAAGGTGAAGACGTTTTAATAAAACATTGCCTGTGTTGAATGTGTGTTTTCAATGACAATCTCCTGCATTACATCACTTCTGCTCTTTTTAATGGTGTCACTGCCAGGTCCATCTTTGACTTTTTGCTTACACACACACATATTGCAGTTCAAGGAGTGGAGTGCATTCAGTGTTTTTCATGGTTAGTGAGGCCAAGCAGAACCACTTTTGGCTCCAACATCATTCCAAAATGTGTGACTGGTTCCAAAAAAGCCTTTAATAAATGTCAACCATGCTTAGCTGATTGCCTGCAGTTGAGTTTGTTTATGACATGAGTGAGCAAACACTGCACTGACTATGAATTCACACCTAATAATCTGTTCTTTCAAAATAATGAAACGGGTCCTGACAGCATACAAGCACTTCATTGCATGTGGACAATAATGCCCTCAGTGCTGTGAAAATCCAGCTGAACAGATGCGCGCGTCACAAGATTTCATTCAGGCAAAACCCAAAGCTGAGTTATCAATGATAAATTCAACAGAATTAGACCAAGCACAATCAATTCAAAGGGCTGCACCTAAAATTTGCCCTTGCCAATGAATCTTTCAAATTGATTGATTCATTATTTTGTCATGTCACAAAATACTGTATATTGCCCATCTCATTTACTTGTTTTGTCTGACCAACAGCCCGAAATTCAAAGACTTACAAAATGTAATAAAAACAGAAAAACAAATTGGCAAATTTGAGAGGCTGGTAGCAGCAGCTGTTTGGCATTTTGACTTAAAAACTGTTTTTCACAATTGTTTTTCTAAGGATGACTAATCAATTAAGCTCTCATTTAAAAAAAACAAACAAACCACAAACTAATTAGGATTAAGCCAAATTTGGAGATTTATGTCCTTAATGCATGAGACTGATTTTCAGTTTTCAAAATCATCTTCAAAACAGTCAATTAATTTATATTAATTTTGACATACCAGAAATCTCAGATCAAATCTCTGATCTTAATTTTATTCCAGGGGAAAAAACTCAGACATGTTCCATGTTTATGAACCAGCAAATCAATACAAAAAAAAAAAGTTCCTTCCAGGTTCAGTTCTGAACACTTCAGTCATTGTGTTCCTCTCCTCCTCGGCCAAATGTCATCTGGGCCAGTTTGGTGTAAATGTCAAAGTGCTTGGAGCTCAGGTAGGTGGCGAAGAAGGCCTGGAGCACCAGCACCGCCCTCATCCTCCTCAGCACCGGCCTGGACAACTCCAAGCAGTACCGCGGCACTTTACTCGTCTCCGGCAGCGGGGTCGTGTTGTACCTGGCAGCGAGGCCGACGTTCACGGGCAGGGCCAGGAGGATGGGGTACAGCCCGCCTCCCACCACCCCCACCAGCGCCCCCCGCAGCAGGACGCAGGAAGGGCAGTTGAGGTCGGCGGACATGAGGGGGGCGGACACGGCGGCGTTGTACAGGGTGAAGGTTGTGAGGAAGGGCAGCACGGCCATGGGCAGGGCGGAGGCGAAGGGAGCCTGTCGGACATTCAGAGCCCGGCGGTACAAGCTGTTGGATATGAGCCCTGCCAGCCCGGCGTTGCCCCCCAGATACACGGGTCCGTAGTGGTAGAGCTTCTGGTCGAAGTCGGGCAGCTTCTCGAAGTTCTTCGCCAGCATTTCGATGATAGCTGCTCTTTTATATCCGGAGACGAGCTGCTGCTGTTGCTGCGTGTTTTCAGACATCTTAATGTTTATGTAAAATATGCACCGATTTGCAGAGAGATGTCCGTGCTTACAATCAGTTATCAAACCGAGCTAAGGTGGACAGGAGGAGGACAGGGCGCAGACATGTCTTACCCACAATTCAAAGCGGGCGATAGGAGGTTTATCTTCCCTGAGTCAGCCCTCTCAGGCGGAGCTCCAAACGATGCATCTGACGTCATATAATAAAAAGCTATTGCGTATGTTAGAGATTTAGAATTTTTTAAATATAATGTTGCTATTCCAGTTTTATTAATGCCAAAAGTCAAGAGACAAAATGGCAATACAGATTATGTCAAACAAATAATACATATATAACAATACATTTGTGACTGGGGTATAAAGAGTAAGAGTAAAGACAGTAAGAGTAAGGATTACCATAAAGTACTGCTGCATCAATGGTCTTAAGCACATGAATTAGTTTTATGAAATATTTGTTATTTGCCCTGGATAATGCAGTTAGTTCAATTTCAAGTTTATTAAAAAAAACAACAACATGGAAGTGCAAGAGGAAAACCCATAGCATCAGATACACCCACATGTCATGTGTACACAACCACTGATAAACTGATCAATGAATAGATGAAACTTAAACCCACAGAAACATAAACCATGAAAAAGATAAAGCACATATCAAAAACCAAATCAGTTTCAACTATGGAAGAGACTAAAAATCCAAGACACCTTAAATGTTGCAATGTTAATGTTAATGTTGTAATGATAACAGGTTTGGCCATCTGATATTTCATATATCAAGGATATCAAGGAAACTATGTTATAAATTCAGAAAGGCCCTGCCACAAAGACATATGTAGTATTTCATGAATTCATTCTTTTTAAGAGTATAATCATTTTATATCTAAAGATCAGGAAACCACTGCAGATGGTTCCAGTAATGTGCTAGATTTTGAGATCAACACAGTACCTTAGAGAGCTAAGAGATAAGATGAGACAAGAATTTTCACGAATTTACGTGAGAATATATGAAAATGTGACCAAGTATAAACACTATGAACAGGAGAATTAAATTTGAAAAAGTATTAAATGAAATAGTGCCATTGCTACTCTTGCAGACAGAAGTGAACTAATTCTTCTTTAAATATCACTTACAGCTGCTCACAGTATACCAATAATGTTATATTGTGTTAATATTGTTGCATGTAGTCTAACAGGAAGGTACTGCCTGATTGTACCTGAGAGGCTGAACTCAGGTCAATAGCTTCCCACAATATGAAGTGAGTGGGCGTTGTTATTGTGATGACGTCATGGAATTTGTTTAAGAAGCTTCCATCGGATTCTCGGGAAGTTCGCCATCTTTGAAGACGATTGTTCAGAGGCGTTTTTACACTTTCTTTGTTCATACAGTTCACACAACCGATAAATCTACTTTTTCGAACCTCATATTTGTTAAGAGGAAGGTAAGACTAATTATTGGACTTATTCAATTATTACTGTCTTATGATACATGCTGTATAGTGTTTACCCTAATGTTAGCTAGCATTAGCCAGTTAGCTTCTCCGAAATTCGACGTCTCGCCAACATGGCAGATCCTTATCAGGCTAAATAGCTCATAACGAGATTGTTTTTCTTCGGATATTGTAAGTTGAGATATTGGGCGCAATTCTGGCAGACACGATTTGTAAAGCTTGTAGTCACAACAGAGGGACTGTTATAGTTATGTAATAAATCGGACTGTCTGACGTATCATTAACGTTGTTATAGGGGTGGCTAAAATGGTTAGCATACTCAGCGCTCGACGGGCCTCTGGAACGAGATCAAGCTAGCCTTCGACGACTTTCTGCTATATATGTTCATCTCTACCTAACTAACTGGATATAATTGCAAAAATGACCAAAGCATAACAAGTTGAGAAAAGAAAAAATAGCGTAAGTGAATGAGAAAACATTTGGGTTGGTGTTGGCAACGTCAAAAATGTGCAAATCTTACTTTGACCGCAAATTAGAACTTGCTAACGTTTTGTTCTATATCAGCATTTTATCAGCTAACGTCGGTATTTACTAAATTGATGTTGTGTCGAGTGGAATGATGAGTTAAGTTTTTGTTGATAATCCTCAGCTCTTACAGTCATCGCTTTGCACGGTATGTGTTTTTTCCCCAGTCGATTATTTGCAGACAGCTGTGAAACTATGAAAAGGAAGGTTTTGTTATGATTTGGTTTGAGAGCTGAAACCATTGGTCATTTTAATGGTTAACTTATTTAGCTTGATATTTCCTCGAGTGAATGATTCTTATAACGCCTTATCAAAGGTCTAGGTGACGTATTCAAATTGTTGTTTTGACCAATGACTTAAAAGATTAGACGGTTATAATTACTGCAGATTAAATTTCAGACAATCAACAGCTGACTGTTTTAACTCCCCTTGCTGAATAAACCTTTGCTGATATGCAATGCTCCGTTGCAGCAGGTTAGCCACATGTAATGCATAATATTTACTGTTTTGCATTGGGGGCAGGTATCTCCTAAAGTAAATGATTTGTAACCCTGCTCATGGCTACGAAAACATTGCAGTGATTAATAAATAACGGAATACCATGTATTTTAGACCTGTATGGAATTACAGGTTGTGCCATTTATGACTTCTTTTTCCATGTCTTTCAGATGCGCCACTCAAAGCGAATGCGCTCCCCAGGCGTCTGGCTTGATGAGTACAGCTGGGAAGAGAGGATGGAGTGTCGTAAACGTAGGAAACGAGATTCGCACAGCAGCGAAAGAGAAAATAGGTCCAGAAGAACTAACCGTCACTACAAGACGTATGATGGGTAAAAATCTGTTATTTGCTGTGTAAAGTATCCTGTCAAAGTCTCAACCGTTTTTTTTGGTATTGGTTTGGTAAGGTACACATTTTAATTGAGTTGGATAACATATAAACAGTTTGATTATGTGATGGAGACAGTGTTACAGTGTTAAAATTTTAGGCTACGTTCACACCTCAGAAACCTCAGCACTCAAGGCTCATTCATGTGATTTTTTAAGTGTGTCCAATATCAGATTCCAGTGTGAACTAATTACAGTCCTGAACTGACCCATATGCGTAGAAGAATATTAACAGGTTGCCACATGTTTGAAGCGAATTTTCTGTGCAGTGGAAACCGCTAATTTGTGAGTAGATAAAAACAAGGAGGAGGAGAGAGAGAACAAAAAAACTTCAAAAACATTCAGATCAGCTACTGATAACTTCTAAATTGCTGTTTAAGTCTAACACACATCAAAACATGAGAAAAGGCAGCAATGACACTGGCTAAATTGGGGAGCAGCTATTTGCAAATGTGGATCAGTAAGGATATTAAAATACTGAGTCTGAATCCTATTAACCATTATTAGGTCTGTCCTATTATACTGTTGCTAGGCAAGAAAGGCTTCAGATTCTTGCTCCATATATAGAGGAGTGTATGTATGTTATAGAGCATGGCTTTTACAAATGTATGACTTTTTTTTTCTTTGTATGTGTATACATCAGTCAAATTGCAATTTCAGTATCATCTGGAGGAGTTATGTGCAATGTTAATGTTTTGCAATTCTACCTTTTTGTGGGCATGCCCTTGGTGTCACACTAGATGTTTCTAGATCTACTCTAATTTTAATTCTGTAGAGAGGCAGACTTCTTCCTGGAAGACAGCTGACACCACTGAGGTGCTAGGGCCTTGAGGGATTCTTGGTCTTTTTTAGATGCTTAGGTGTTAAGATGGCGTGCTGAAAAAGGTTGGAAACATTTAACTAAATGCAATGACCTGCTGGAAGGTCGTAGGAATTTGTGTCTAAGTATTAAACAAATTTCCTTCAAGATTTTTCCAGTGTCTACATTTCATATTGGCAGAAACGGTCTCACATAGGTGTTCACTTCTGACGTACAGAGTTCTGTAGGGGTAGAATCACAGATTGTATTACGCACCATCAGGTTGTGCCGAAAAGATTTCCACAACTTTTATTGCTCACACTTTATCTCTGCCAATGTGGCGCTCTGTCAAGGTGCATGAGTTTCAAGGAATGCTGCTTTGGGTTTCCAATGAGACAGCTGTATAAATGTTAAATTGTCCCAATGTTTGGCATTACATGTTGGCGTTTGGATAGCTCTAAAAGTGCTATGTCGACACTGATAATCTGTTAATAAAATGCTTTCTGAACTGCAGCCTATCATTGAACAGGATGTTCGGTGTTTGGTGGCTGTAAATCAGTATGTTGCTAATTACAAATGTTACATAAAAGGCTCAGCGGATAAAGTGTCAGGCAATAGGCGGACCATTAGCACCATCATATACAGTCTTCATTTTGGAGTGTGACCACAGACAAGGAACTGGGCTGTTCCTGACCTGACCCATGTTTTGTAGCCCTTGTTTTTGATCTCTGTGTGTCCTTTTTTTTGTTTGACTGCAGGCATTACCTGGAGACCCGCAGTTTGAACCAGAGGCTGGACTCTCAGGAAGGACATAGTTTGGACATGGCCTGCGAGGAGGACAGTCGTGAAGACACCTGCAAGGACAGAGACCTGGACTGGCACCACTACAGCAAGTCGTCCGGGCGTAGTGGGCGCAGTGGTCGGAGTGGTCGCAGCAGGCGTAGCAGTCGCCGGCATAGAGACAGAAGGCGCAGGCGTAGCCACTCGCGCCACAGGTCCTCCTCGGTACGAGAACCTCCTTCTCCCCTCTACCCCCTCTCCTGTCTATACCACCAAATGGAAAGGGTCATTATCACTGGTGTTTAGCCAATGCTTAACACCTATCTCTTTGTCTCTCTGTATCTCTCTGTGTGCTCTACTCTTCACTATTAAGCATGATTTCCAGTAATGGGTAGGGGACTTTGGGGCTCAGGATGTAAGAGATTGTGAGTGTTTTTAGATTGCAAGAGAAAAGTGGACCCAGTAATTGTGCAGAAATCTTAGTGGGCAGTTATGGGACGTGATGGTAAAGAAAGAGTTAGAAAGAACCACATATAAAAAGACTGTAATCAATCAAGTTCAGTTTTTTCTGTACTACTCTGAGAAAGTCTCTCATCTGAAAATCTTGTTGCCATGTTTTTCTTCTGTAACACACACTATGTGGTGGCTGGCGCCCAATTTCTCTGACGGGGCTGAATTTGAATTTGCTGCTCCGTCCATTCGCCTGGCGGTGTTACTGAACGGGCCGAATCTATCCACCCCTACACCTCCCCCCCTTGGCCTGGTTGAATGAATGACGATGTCGCATTGTGGTGGCCTGATGCTGGCTGACTGATGGGTTATTGATGTGATGGCGGATTGCGGCGGGTCCGGTGCAGAGGAGGAGCCATCACCGCAGGAGCAGGAAAAGATCCAGGAGTGTTGAGGATGATGACGAGGGTCACCTCATCTATCACAGTGGAGACATGCTGAGAGCGAGATGTATAGAATATATACCTTTTTTTTTCTACTGTTCTTCACACTTTGTCTCTCTCACTCTCTTGTTGTCTGGTTTTTATTTCCAAACATTTAATTTAGAGGCTGAAGTATTGGGCCAATATATTTAATTGTTTTGGTTAGATTTTACTTTTCAGTATAACATTTAGTATTGAGTTGAATGCCAGTGTTCAGAAGCCTTTTATAGTGTAGCTAAACAGAGCAATGTAACATCAGGCAGTGAACCAGCCAAAGGACAGTGTTTCACCCCGTCAGTGCTGTGTTTCTAACTTCACTCCTCTATTTTCTGTAGATGAGATTGTGTGTACTCTAGGAGAGGGTGCCTTTGGGAAAGTCGTTGAATGCATTGATCATTCTAAGTAAGTATGAATCTGAAAATATTCCTGATAGCTCAATGTTTTGAATATTTTTCTTACTCACTCTTGCTTCCACATTTGATATTAAAAGTATTTATGTTTTGTCTTTCCAGTGATGGAGCTCGAGTGGCTCTGAAGATCATTAAAAACATAGACCGCTACCGTGAGGCAGCTATGTCTGAGGTAGAGGTGCTTGACCAGTTGAAGTCCCTTGACTCTGATAGGAGATAGTAAGTCCATCCATAATTATTTTATACCAAGAAAGCCTGATCACCTTTGGGTTATTACATGTGAGAATGTGTTCAGAATTTGCTGCACAAGTAACTTAATTTGCATCTACCTTTCTTCTAGTGCTTGTGTGCAAATGCTGGATTGGTTTGACTACCATGGCCACATTTGTATCGCCTTTGAACTGCTTGGCCTCAGCACTTATGATTTCCTCAAGGAAAACAACTTCCAGCCTTTCCCTATAGAACACATCAGGCACATGGCGTACCAGATCATCAAAGCTGTGCGATGTGAGTAATGGACACACAAATGCACAGAATATATGTAATGTTTAAAAGTGAAAAGAGCTTGGTTTAAAATGATCTGTATGTGGTCTTTTCTCTCAGTTCTGCACAAGAACAAGCTGACCCACACAGACCTGAAGCCTGAGAATATTCTCTTCATTGATTCAGACTATGATATGGAGTACAACCCTGAAATGGTAAGCATTCTGTATTTATTCAGAAGAGAGAACTAACCAAAGTCCAAAACATCCTGGTTTGTACCAGCAGTTGTATGAAAAGCACGACTGTGTTTTTGTCCTCAGAAACGGGATGAACGAACATTGAAGAACCCAGATGTGAAAATTGTGGACTTTGGGAACGCCACATATGAACACGAGCACCACACGTCTGTGGTGTCGACACGTCACTACCGTGCTCCTGAGGTCATTTTGGGTAAGTTGCTGTTTTAAAGCACTGCACTGAAAATTTAATTTAGTGTTGACTTGAGTGTTAGTTAACTTTGTCTCTTTCAGATCTGGGCTGGGACCATTCCTGTGATGTCTGGAGTGTAGGTTGTATACTCATTGAATACTACCTTGGATCTACCCTCTTCCAGGTAGGTGGCAGTAGAGAGCATAATGAAGTTAATACTATGGCATTTACCATGACAGTTGACAAGATGAGTTATATTGTTTTTGTTGTCCCCTTCAGACACATGACAGTAAAGAGCACCTTGCTATGATGGAGAGAGTCCTCGGCCCCATCCCAACAAATCTCCTGCAGAAAACCAAGTAAGTGAACAAATAACTGGTTTATTTTAATATTTTAATTTCAATGTCTGGGAATCAAAATGCGAAGGAAAATTATTTGTAACTCCATTAAGGAGTTACAAATACATAAGGTTACCTGAACATAAGCCCCATATGAAGTTAATTGAATTGTTATGATTTGTAATCATGTTGCAATCATTGTGTGTTGAATAGGAAACAGCGGTATGTTCACCGGTGCAAGCTTGACTGGGATGTACACAGCTCTTCTGGGAGATATGTCAGGAAACACTGCAAACCCCTGAAAGTAAGAGGAATGCTACTCATCCAGCCACATCCAGTCAGTGCTCAGGTTCTTTTAAGAATCACGTCTGAAAATATACTTGCATTCATTAAATATGATTTTACAAATATGTATCTTCCAACAGCTCCAAAACTTCAGTGCTTACATGTTTTATCATGTTGGTTAGGACAATGGCCAGCAGTACATCCAGAAAGCCCCTGAGCTTTGTTCAGAGTTACAACATTGTGTATAGGCAGCAACTTCATATAAGAAGAGAATTAACCGCATGATACACACGTTACACACATTTAGTTTACACATTGAAGTCTTTGTGACCAATTCGAAAAACACATCATGCGTATAAAAAAACAGACAGGACACTAGATTTATCATATATTCATATTTTAAAGAGACTGATAATGTCACTGTTCCTTCTCTCCTGTCAGCATTACATGCTGTCTAAAGGCGAAAACCACCACCAGCTATTTGACCTGATAGAGAAGATGATGGAGTATGACCCAGCTAAGCGCCTTAGCCTGGAGCAGGCCCTCCGACATCCCTTCTTCTCCACCTACCACAAGAGCAGCAGCAGCAAAAGCAGCAGCAGTAGCAGGAGAAGAAGCAGCAACAGTAGCGACAAAAAAGACTGAACCTGTAAACCTCTGACCTGTAACCTCTGTCAAGGCTTGGCTGTCAACATGACGTTCATCATGGTGCTCGGTGCCAGCCTCTACTTCCTGACTCTCCAGGAGAGGTGTACCTTAACTGACTGTATCAGTCCACTGCCCTGCTCTGCTGTGTCCTGTCCTCAGCCTGTGTCTCATCTCATGTTTTCATCAGTGGCATGTTTTGATGTAATGAATCCCCCAAGTGATTTCTATTTATTTGCCATTGTAATTTAAGTCATAGCCTTAAGCAAATAATAGTGGATCTGCCCTTTGTTTTATTTTTTTATTTTTATTCTTGATCAGCCCAGTCGTGTCCATAATCTCTCTGTGCTTTGTCAAGTGGGTGATGGGTTTACTTGCTTCAGTCTCACCTGTAATAAGTTATTCATCATTGTTGGATGTAAAAAAAATCTATTGCAGGCAGGAAATCCTTGTACATATACTTTTTTTCCACTGACTGGTTATGTCACTTTTGCATTGCCATGTGCATTTTCTCAATAAACATGAATATACCACAGGTGTGTGTTGTGTGCTAACTGTACAGTGAGAAGTTCCAGTAATTGCAGTAGCAGCATTACTCCGCAGGGTGGCAGTATAAAGCTTTCATAGTACTAAAATGACAACTTCACTGAAATCATTGATTCTTTTAAATATGTTGTGAGATTTCAACCTCGTAAATGTTAAATAAAAGTCACATTAAAGCTGATTATTTTCTGCAAACAACACAGGTCTCAAACTGATGAGACTGTACAAAGTAGAAATAGTGAAAGTGATTATATGTATTCCAAACTGCAGTATCAGAATTCAAAATACTAAATTACAGTAGTGTCTTTTTCAAGCAAATTTCACAGTTGATCACATTAACAAGGCACAAAGTCATCAGACAATGTTCCAGATCTTCTTATAAATTTCACTCTACTTCAGTGGGTTTGGAAAATTGAAGTGAGCTGCAGGACTGTTGACACATCGAAGCAGCAGCCATCAGCAGTCAGTCTCACCCACAGCTGTCAATCTCCAGCCTCCCACGTGGTCTGCAGGGCGGGCGCATCTCGACGAGTTCAACGTGCAACTTTTAGGGAGGCAAACAATTGGACCCACTCGTAGTTGCCATCGCACATCCACGCGGGAGACTCCCCCACAGGAAACAACCTCGTGCACGTCAGCAGGCGCCTCTGCTCTGGTCGGGATCCGGATCCGTGCTGCAGGGAAGCCGGTGCGCACCGCTGCTGATCCAACACTTCACTCAACCCGGAGTCAGCGCTGTCACTGTGTTGGACTGCTGCTCAGTCAGTCCGAGCCTGATCAGTCTTTGGTTGCAGATCAACAAGTCATTCCCTCTCCACCAGGACGACCTCGGAGCAGGATTTCAGCATGGATCCATCCAGCGGGGAGAGTAAGCCGGTGTGCCAGTGTGCGCCCAAGTCCGGGCTCCGGGTCCCGGGTGTCCCCATCGTCCTATGCCTGCTCATGTCCCTGAGCTCCGTCACCGTGTGTCTCCTGATGAGCTACAAGACCTACCAGCTGGAGAGCCGGCTGCAGATGGAGATGAACAAAGCGTCCATCTTCCAGCCGCCGCACAGAGCCTTCCTCACCGAGGATGGGAGCCTCATGCCAGAGCTGAGCAGCCCGATAGGGAGGCTCGTGAAAGAGGTACAACACGTCCTCTGTGGATTAAAACAAACACTGGTTATTGTTGGTAAATACATATTATGACACACTTTGCGCACCGTGCGTAAAGCGTGCGTAAAAGCTCGGCACTTATTGGCAATTGCACCCTGATTATTCCCCTTAAAATCAGTCATTTTGAATGCATGAGCTTAGGGATGAGCCATGCATGCAGCTGGCCAATTAGTTAGCAGTTAAAGCTCTTTATAGGCTGACACAAGATAGACACAACCTATCATTTTATCACATAGGAACTATGTGAAAGGAACTCTTTTCATTCTAGAGCTGTATGCAATCAAAGATCATGATCTCATTGTTGTTAATGTCAGTCATCTAGATTATTTTAATCATATTCCAGATTTTTTTTTGCAGTGATTTTTTTTTTTTTAGATCTCACACTGGAATTCACTTTGTGTGTTTGCAGAAAGTGGTGGAGCTGATGCCAAGACTGAGGACAACTAGAGATGTCGGCCAAGAGTGCTCCTGTCCTCCAGGTATCTGCCTCTGTTCTTTGTAGCATTAGTGCCACTTACTAAAGCACACAAACAAGACACTTAAACAAGACACTGTCAGGTCAAAGCTACAGTCTGGGCATGACTGACTGCTTGTGAAACCTTATAGTCTGTCTGCATATGATGCTTTTGGCAGCTCTCCTGAACCATAAGCCTGTGTGTGTGTGTGTGTGTGTGGAGGATTATGGCCCCTAAAAGCCTGTGTGGGGCCCATACTGTGACAGCAGGGCTCAGCACTCAGCAGATCAGTGGGGCTGGGACGTCCAGCCGGAGCCCTGATGCCTTGTGTCAGTGGGGGATGCTCACTTTAATAGATGGAGCGACCATGTGCCAAGATCGGCCACGTTTGGCTTGTGGTGTTCATTACAGAGCCGGCGATGGTTCCACGGGTGGAGAACAGTGTGTGATCCACATCATGTTACACACACAGTCAACTGTTATGTAGGTGCATTTGAGAAAGATGGTGTTTGTTTCCCAGTATTTGATGTGATGTGTCAGCACATATCGATGAAGCCTCAGCTGTGTGTTTAATGGTTTGCATGGGCTTTTCTTTTACCTCACCTGTGGAGGAACGTTGTGCTGTGTTGGCACAGAAGTCGTCTGGCTTGCAGCAACAGGATGTGTGTGTGTGTGTGTGTGTTTTATTGAAGCTGGCGTTCATGGCATTCCAGTTTTTGAAAAATTGCAACTCAAGTGGAATCTTACCATTGTTGCTGAAGACTATCTGCTTGTACATGTTTTCCTGTCTTAACATTTTATATCAAGAAGTTACGGCAGAGGTTTGTGTTTTTCAGATCTTAACATTTAGGGAACTTCCTTCCATGTGGCTCTTCTTTCTTTCTTTCTTTCTCTTTGTCTCTGGGTGTGAAAACCCCTGCAACAACAAGAACAGGTGAAAGCGTTCACAAGGGGAATTTCTGGCCCTCTTTCAACACATTCTGTTTTCCAGTCTGAAGTCTGCTGTGCCAAGATAGCTTGCTGGCTCTTGCTGGCTGGTCAGTCGACGGAATTGGTACGAGTCCTTGTTGACTGTATTGAATTCACTTGAGCCAAAGCCAGTGATACTCTTAAAGCAAGTTGTAGTTCTTTTGCTGTAGTCACACGTTTGACATTTATTGCACTGCGAGTCGAGGTATTACTCAGCAGAACTATAATCACAGTTGCATGTACCTTGAAAAAAAACGTGCTTAATTAGGACTATCCTTCACTGCCGTTGCTGGATACTCATGCATTTTCATGTAATTACTCCATGAGATCATATTATGTTGTCAGATGTTGCATCTCATTTTCCTGTCAAATTAGCTAAACTTCTGTAAAATCAAGCACACTTTAAATACAACCCCCCCATAACTCTTCAGGAGTCTATTTAAAGGTCTCTTGTTCCCATTTCTGCTCTTTAAATATGCTCTTTTGTTTTTAGGGAAACAAAAGGCTATTTAGTTTATTGTGGCTTTGATGCAACCAAATGCCTGTGGTGGCCTTTTTTTCATGTCTCAACAATTAGATTGCTCAATAAGGACTTGTTAACGTTTCTCAATAAAAAAGTGTTTATTTCTAAATTGGGGTTTCTCAGCTGACAAACTTGGATTGTGGGAGTTTTTCCAGGTGTTCTGTGCCCAATAAGCTGCTTGAGCTGAGCGCGATCAGGGGTGTGCACGTGTTGTCAAATGATTTAATGTGCATTTATGTGAGCTGTGCTGTGCCTACATGTGTGCTTCCCATCTGCGTCTGTGATCCTTGTCTGTATCGTGCTCCCATGTGGCTGCGTGTGTGTGGTGTGTGAGTGTGATGAGCCTTTGAGGGGCCGACGGAGGCACCTCTCTCAACACGACACTGTAAGAAGAGACCCTCCTCTCCCTTTAGCGCCGACTCTTCCCACCTGAAACTTGAATCTCTCACCACCAGGATCACAGGCCAAGGTATTTCTTCCTGTATGTGTGTGAGAGACACACTGCCACACAGCATGAGCGGCATTTCTGCCATTAAAGCTATGCCCTCCGCATCAGGGTGCTCACCTTTCAATGTGCATGAAGACAGGGGCCCAACAGGGGGCAGCACTTCTGCAGCAGCACTGGAAATGATGATGTTGAATTTGTCATTGACACTTCTGGCTGAATGAGTTCCTCTTCATGAAAAATGAAAGTATTTTGAAGGCAAGGCCCTCTGGTTCAGTCACCACTGGAGTTGTAGAGACACTGTATAAATAGTGTTTAACCTCAGGCTTTGACTCGAGGGACATTTATCTGTCTTATCGCCTCAGTGGAAGCAGCATTATGACACTTTTATGCTCACAGATACGACACGGCCAGCAGTCGTTAAGGCTTAGGCAAACTATGTCGCAGAGTCCAACCCCGCTTACAAGCTTCAGGTGTTTGCAATTAACACCCGCCCGTTCCCTCAACACACACACAACGTATGCTCTCACATACAAACGTACACACGCACATTCATTACTTACACACGAACACAACACCTTTGGCTCGGCTAATTAGAACCATGTGAGGGCTGCATGTGTCCTGTGTAGAGGGAGGGTATTGTCATCTCTGCAATTTGCATTTAAAGGTTGTTTAACACGTCTGCTGCCGGCTATGGGGGCACACAGTCTGCCCACACTTGGACATGGGCCCAAAATTAAATGCCAGGCCATTAATATTACTGAGTCACCGATCCCTGCAGACTGTGCAGCAGGAGAGGGGGCTAGAACTATGCAGTCATTGCCCATTCAAATGACAGTTCTGGTGGGATTTTCATGGTTTAATATTTTACACTTGTAACCGCAATGTTATGAAATCATAAAAACATGATGGTAAATCTACAAACAAGACTTTCCCAAATACATACTTTGGAGGATAGGGCGGGCGTTCATCCTGCTTTAACCAAAATTTATTTTTCACTGTCTCAAAATGTCATGTTGAGACTAAAGCAAACATAATGAGTCAAATAATGGATTAGTAGTTTGTCAGAAAATTAATCTGCAACTCTTTTGATGGCCCATTTGAGTCTCTTTTCAACTAAAGATGCCAGATATCCACTCATTACAGCTTCTCAGTGTTTTTCAGTTTCTTGCATTTTATGATTGTAACTAAACGTCATTGGAGTTTGGCTTATCAGTAGATTATTTTGAGCTTCAGGAAATGTGACATTTTTATTAGCCAATGTCTGATTTTATAGCCTAACCGAACTAATCAAGCTCTTGTTGATATATGTGGTTACCTGATTGGTGATTACAGGACGTCACCTCCACTTTGTGGTTTAGGTTAAAAACACTGCTGCATATCTTCAAGTGTATGCGTGTGTCTTAGGTCACAGTTAGGGCTGAGCTCCCTCAGTCAGTATGTCTTTGGTGTTAGTGTATATGAGGGCAAGAGGTCAGACCCCTGGCTGTGCGGTCAGATCGATTTCCATCAGATAAGAGCTCATTAACACACTGAATGGGAACACAGGCCCCCCATATATGTGTGTTTGTGTGTATTTATGTAATTGAGAGAGCATGCTCACAGCTGGGCTCCTTGATGCATTTAACACATACCAACAAAAAAATGCATTTAACATAAATTCCTGTCTGCTTTTTGCACGAGTACAGCTATTTGTACTTATTGTGGCTCCACATTCCTGCACATGTGGTGGCTTCCTATTCCTCAATAATGTCTGCAGCAGTGTATCATCCCCTCGGCTGAGAAACGCAGTGTAATGTCTTGTGTGAAGCCTGTCAGCTGTGTGATGGTGTTAACTGGCCTGTCTGGGGATCAACCTCTCACCCAGGAGGCAGAGGAGAGGCTGCACGCTCTCCCCACACAGCTTCCTGCCCTCCCGCCTGGAGGAGGAGACGGGGGTAGAAGCCTGGTTTCGGGGAGACAGAGACCCCCGATGGGGCTAACAACCCCTGGGGCTGCATTTTGTTTTTAAAGCCATAATAAATCAGACAGGAAGCTTGCAGCTACCTATACAATTCTATTGCCACAGGAAGAATACGTAGGCCATGTAAGAGCCATTAATGACCATTTAAAAATAATAAACGCAGGAAATTTGTTTTCATACATGGTCTTGTTTTAGATTTGTTCCGCTATGCTTTGGGCTGTTAGCAGTTTTTTTTAAAGTATTAATATACTGGAGCACATAACTGCCTGTGTGTGTGTATGTGTGTGAGCGTCCCTTTGAATGTGTTTTTATTTGTTTGTATGTGTGTGCGTGTGCACGCTTGCACCCGTGTGTTTTGTGTACATGTGTTTGTTTTGATGTCTGCAGGCATATGTTTTAGTGTTTGGCTCCCAGCGACTGACTGCACTGCTTTAAATTCACAGTGTTTGGAGTCAGTCGTAAAGAGGGTATCCCGTGGCACAGAATCCATGTGCCGGCTTACATTATGCTGCAAGGGAGAGGGAGGAAAATATACAATTTTCAAAGTACAAAATACTTTCTATCCTGCTGCTGCACACAATCTGTGCACGCTCACGAGCGCACGCGTGTTCCCCAGAGAACGTGACCAGTGTTTTCAACAGTGTAAATCTGTTTCTGCTCCAGACAGAGATGTGGTCGAGAATAAATCCTCCTACACTCCCCACTTCTACCCTTTTATTTCCTGTTAGCTTCCCCAACTATTTAACCTGACCTACTGTAGCCTACATATTCATTAGGGAAGCTTAGAAATGTATTAAATAGATTTCTGTTATTTAGTCTTTAAAGGAAAAATGCTGCATAGGAAATTTCAAATTTTGCTAAATTGCTAGTTAATGCTTGTCTGGAAGGAAATGGCTTCATCCTTCCCATCTTCTCTTTGTCCCTCTTTCCTTGCAGCCTGCTTTGTATTTCTCATTTGGCACTATATGACGACAGATATCATCTTCATATGGACAGCAGCTCTGATGCACAGCTGTGCAAGCTCCGTGTCCTCAGGTTACTTTTGCCCTTCAGCTGATGTGTCTGTGTCTGTTAGTCCCTCTGGTCACTGTAAGAGTTGAATAAAACTGAGTGACTCTTCTTGATGTCTTGTTTTCATTTGGATGATGAACTTTGAAGGCTCGAGTGAGCTCAGTTTATTTGTAGAAAGGAAGGGGAATGCTGCCTCTGGGGTAGTGGGAAATATTTAGTTTGGAGTTGGTTGTGTCTGTATCGTTGGTCTTTTTTTTTTTTTGATTTATTTGATAGTGATAAGTGAAGAGTCTGACAAGAAACAGGGAAATGTAAGACCCCTAACAAAGATTGCTGGCTGGAATCAAACCCGCAACAGTTGCATTCAATTTGGCCACTAAGGTGGTCTGCAAAAACTGCATTTCAAAGTAAATGAGAGCTCTTAGATTCAGATTCATAATCTGATCTGACTTGTGTTCAGCGTGGAATAGATTATCTAGTGATCAAAGTCTTATCGAGTTTATCTACTCTGTCTTAAATTATGTAAAGATCTCAGGCTGTGGAGCTTGTTTGTTGTCACTTCTCTGGTGTAGAGGTGCAACACATAGCAAACTTTGACATAACTGTCAAAACCAAAAGTTGCATTGTGGGTATTCTAGGCTCCAGGTTTTAGGAAGGAAGAAGAATAGGCGAAATAAAAAAGACAATATCTCTCGTTCTGCTGCATGTAATTTGATTTTGATTTTGAATTTTCCCTCTGGAGTATGACCGTGTTATATAAGTGCAATCCTTAATTTGTGGATAAAGAAACAGCAGCATGTAAAGTGTCAGCTTTGAGACATGAAAAGCAATCAATAGTTGTAAACAAGAAGTCACCATAAAATCACAAACTGGAACATAACTCGCAGGTTTAGGAGGTCGAGAGCTATATTACATTACACGACATTCCTTTATAAAATGTAGGCATGACTTTGTTTTACTTATATATTCATACATGTGCAGATCTGTGATTTGAAGGCTTATTTGTATTCATGCCATTTGAAATGAGTAGGAAATATCCAGTTTCATTTACATAACCAGTGTTATTTTTTTACCATTTATTTTAAAGTTCGTATTTAACATGTGTTCTGTTACTCTTCAGTCTAAATGTGTCATATGCACTCAGTAGGTGTTGGTATTTCGTAACAACTAATTGCTACATAGGAAGTAGTTTGTGTGATGCAACCCGTTGCATTTAGTCATGTGTAAATCTGGACTTGCATTACAACTATAGGCTGAGTTTAAATGTAAGAATAGCTGGTGCAGCTGGCTCCAGGTGTGTTTTTATAGTCATATGCGCTCATGTATCTCATCTTCACTATTGGTTAGCGCGCACACGCACATACACCCCCACTACGCACCCCCACATAAACCACATCCAGGCCCGTCCCCTCGCTGTCTCTCATCAGCCTTCTTATTAAAGTTAGCTTTGTGAAACCACAGTGTTTAACAGCACGGCCGACATTCTTCCTTTTGAAAAATAAACAGCTGGACACGGGCCGGCCAGTCGGCAGCCCACGATGGCCCACAAGGACCTCAGGAGCGCACAGAGGAGCAAAGGGCCGGGTGCCAGGCAGCAAGGCCCGGGATGTGCTCAACAGCCAAGAGGAACTCCCTGAACAGACACTGATTCATCAGACATCACTGGATGCAATTATCTGTTGACATAATATCATATTAGCTGCAAGGTCGTTAAAAGCAGAGAAGGATTTGGAGTAAAAGTGGAAGCAAGCATTGTGACTAATATAAATAATTTGGATCCATGTATTTGAGCATTAGATTGTAGGTCGTCACCTCTTGGCCAGCATTCATTTTCTAACAAGGCTCTGTAAGGACCTGCTTATCTGAACATCATTGTGTTTTTCCAGGCACGTCAGACAACTGAGCTTGTGCCTGTTTTATGAGACTGAGTGTTCTTATGACCCTCATAGCTCCTCATAGTGATGCAAGGATACCAAACCAAGAATGTGTCTCATGCATACCCCCAATTAAGACATGGGCCACATGGGTATGTCTTATTGCCACAGGTGGACAGAAATGTAATGAGTTCTGCATTATTGACACACAGTGTAAATTGTTTCAAGTATTAAATAGTTTTACTTAAAAAAGTTATTTTAGCATCTTCACCACAATGTTGGATTTAATTGCTGAATTAATATTGATGATTATACGACAGAGAGGAAGACGTTTTTTTCCCCCCCAAAATTAGATATGAATCATTTGAAAACCACATGGCATCAAAGTAAAACTTGATTTAGAAGAGCATCTGATTCACTGCTCTTCATGTTTTTCTGATGCGCAAGATTTCCAAACACCAACTGGTTTCAGCAGACCAGTGTGCATCAAAAGCACCAAGTGGTGTTTTAAACCACAGGGACATAATTCTTTTCTTCCTCTTCTTTCATGGCTTGATTTAAGCGCAAGGCTGCGGAGTCATTCACAGCGTTTCTAGAGTGAGAGAATCTCTTAACCTAGCAGATGGTCTTTGAGACGTGTGTAATAGTTTTGTTCTGTCTTTTTGATACGTTTCCATTCAAAGACGTTCTTGCAGCTTTTCAAGTTAGTGGCTTTTCCTGCTACTTATTTAACGTCGAATATGCCACTATGAAATGGAAAATATGAAATGGCCATAATAGATTTCCTCAAATAATCAGGCAGAATCAGAACATCTGAAGAAGACTTTCACAGGGATTCTGTATCTGCAGCTCGAGCTCGTACAGCCTGGTTGAGAGCGAGGGGTGGTGAGAGCTCGCCGAGCGGCGCTGAGCAGACACGGTGCCAAATGTGGAAACTATTATGATGTTTTCTTTAATTATCACAAGTGGCAGGTGACAAGGTGAATAGCCTTTTAATGGGGGAGCAGAAAAACTCTTTAACACCACCGTGTGGCCTCTGGCTGGCTGACAGCGCTGTCAGGCCAAATGATCCCTGCCCGCGCTGCAGTATCCACCTAAACCTGTTCACTCATTTATCTGAGACCTGAAACAGCTGATGTCGAACTGTGTTCAGAGAGAAGACATAATGCTGTCTATTGAATGCTCCACCATACATGTAAAGTATGTAAACAGGCTTTAATTGCAATCCCATCATCTGTTAAAATGTCCAGCCTGGATAAAGATCCACAGAAATTAGTTTCCAGTATCAGTATTTCCAAGACATTTGCAGCCCAGTTAATCCATCAGGAATGTAGCGAGGCTCAAGCAGCTGCAGGACAGGACTCACGCTAACGCACCTGGATTTATTGGACAGATAGCATCTCTGGATGTGGATCCAGATAAACATGGAGGCAGACCTGGAGCAGAGGTTATCGTTTCATCCCTTCCAGACGCGGAGCTGAACGAGCGATCGAGGTGTCTTACCTCGGGAACTGTGGATCAGGGTGGGTGGGTTGGGTGGGTGGGTGTCGGAGGTGTGAAGCAGGGCATCGTCGATCCAGATGGTCTGACTGTGCCGAACATGCTCCTGCTCAGTGTAAAAGTCCCTCGACAGGCTCGTCACTCGCCCGGCACCTCTTTAATGAGAGCTGGGCTCGTAAAACTGGGCCCGGAACCTTTGAACAAGGCCTCAGCATCACTGGTCCATGTTATTCTGTCATAACAGGGAGGCGAGGGCCATTCAGGACAGCTCTCAACAACTTAACACCACAGCTCGGGGAGGGGGTGTATTTACGTGTGTCAGGCCTGCTTTCTCTCACTTTGACCTTTTGTAAATGTGTCTTTTTGTCCCTTATTTATTTTTCCTATTCTTCTTCCTATTTTATAAGCGATGCTTTTCACTCCTTCTGTTTCCTCCTCTCCATCTTTGTCTGCATCTGTGATTTGAGGAGTGTATGTTTAACACAGGCTCAGGTCTGGATGGCCCGAGGCTGCCATACCTCCACAGTGGGTCAGTCTGTTCGCCGTATGTATACATTAACCCAGAGTTCAGCCAGGAGTGAGGTGGGGGGATGGACATGGCTCTCACACATACTGTAAACAGACAATGAGGAGATGCAGGGGGACGTTCTCAGGGTTTGTGGACGCTCAATCAGGTATCTGTCCAACGGGCTAATTTCCTGGTTTTATAGCCGTCTGTGACAGCAACAGATTGCTGTCAGCTCTGTTTCGCTGACACAGAGAAAATACTCACGGACCACAGGCCTCATAAGTTACAACTCCGCTCTGGAATGAGAAATCTGAAAGAATAACCCAGTAATTATATATTTGCGTTTTTAATAAAACGAGCTATGAATCATCAGGGATCTCAGTCAAAGTTTGAGGGAGTCAAAACAAGGCACACCAGAGACACAATCAACTCAATCACATTGAGTGTAAAAACCTCACATGCCGTCCTTCTGCTCTCATGTTTACAACCGTATGTAACACATCCACGGCTTAACAACGAACCGCAGCGGCTGCAGTTAAAGTATCGGCTTCGTCGCGAGTGTGCCAAAGCCGTTGATGGGTCATTTCACTCCCTGAGGTTTTTTCTGACCCTGATTTGAGGATTTTGCACGCAGTCTTTTCCCAGCAGTGTGGCTATGTGAACATAATTACAATAATGTTACACCAAAATTACCCTGTCTAACTGGATCTGATCACGGGCCAAACCGGAGCTCGGGCAGAAGTCTGTGTAAATTCATATATGTATCTTTATATGCTCCAGCAATTGTGTGTGTTTATCAGCAGATTTGTGGCCAACGCTTGCTGTGACAGTGCGATAATGGCTGTTAAATAAGTGTTAATGGGCACGCACCATGACATGCCACCGTTAAATCGAAACACTCGGTTTCTGTCAGAGCGCTGTCGCTGCGGCCGCCTCTCGCTGTCTAACTGCCTCGACCAGATGGACGCACAGATGGGGGAGGATGGGGTGAGGGAGGGACTATGCCGAAATAGGGTATACTGCACATGTTGAAACTTTTTTAAAAATATCCATCTGTTTTTTACATATTGAGCAAACCTTTGTGCACGCCTGCATTCCCTTTGCACAACGTGTGTGTGGGCCTGCATGCTAGCTCACCTCGCATGTGTGCTGCAACTCTCATGCGTGAGCGTGTGTGTGTTCTTACATTTCTGCATACCATCCAACAGCCCATCTCCACCGCCGGCCTCTATAGGGACGTCTTATCTGCATATTTGCTGTTCCACTCAAGAATCATAATAAAATGAGTCCTGCGTGTATTTTGGGAGCCAGGAGAGTATATCACAGATGTCCAGTCGGCTCTGGTTACACGTGGAGTATCTGGGTTGAACATGTGGACAATCTATCAGGTCCACCATCTCTCTTTCCTCTCATTCTCTCATTTTCTCTCTGGCTCCATTCAAATTCTTTTCTTCCATTTTCTTTTCCTACCGTCCTTATACATCTGATATTTTTGGGACGAATGTAGTTATGTTGCACTCAGTTATGGTTCAGAAGAGTTGGATCCTGAAGGTGTTGGAGCATCACATGCATGTGAATCCAATCTAATGAGCGTGTGATTTAAGCACGGGTTTGTTTGTGTGCTTCTGAGTCTGCCGCAATTTTCATGGATCAGAAGCTGCAGCCTTGACACGCATCAAGACGAAGAAGGACAGCTGTGGTTTAACAAGACAGCGGGGAAAACAAGTGCTTACAGATGCAAACATGCAGCCAGACACATATCGATGCTTTCACACATTTTTAATGCTGCTGTCACTGTTTTACTTGCTGTTAATACTTCTTGAATCAAGGCACCGTGGATGCACTTGGAGAACTGAGCAGAGCCTTTTTTGGTCTTGTTTATTTACTTGGAGTGTTTTCTCACGTCCATGTGGTTCTGATTGTGTGATCTGGAACGAGGACAAAGACGGGGGTGAGGAGAGGGAGCAGAGAGAGCAAGACGGCGGCACGAGTGTGAGAGAGACAGATGTGGACAGCGTGATTCTGAAGGGCGGAAATGCAAGAATTTTAGATATATGTGAAGTGCACGTTTGGGATCTAATATTATAATTCATGGGCGTCTTTCTGTCATTTTAAACTGCACTATGTTGTGTCTCAATATGCTATTATTGCAACACTATCTTGGCATGCAGTGCTGCCTTCTCCGCCTTCAGCTCCATATGATTCCTTTTATGCTCTAAACAAAGAGTTTAGCTGTTTAAAGGATTGAACCGAAAACATACGTATACACAGCTATAACTGCCCAAATTGGCCCTTAAATAGAGAACTCATTTAGAACACACGACGGGCCAACAAGGAGACCTGACCCAAATCAAACCGCTCATCATAAAACATGTTGTTGAGAGTAACAGCCAAACCACCCGTGCAAAGCACTTCTCTAATGCAGTTTTAATTGGGAGAATTGGCTCGAGTTGTTATCTGTGGAGCAACAAAGTCAGCACACAGGCAGCAGAAGAATCCTGTCGGTGAAATTAGCGTGCGTTCTGTCAAAGGCGTCGAGATGGGAGGTCGGATATCTGGCGCGTGGATTAACTTTAGTTTTAGGATCTACTTTCTGGTAGGCTTTTATACAGGAACATATGGATTTTTTTTATGCTTATAACTGAGTGATCCAAGCCCAAGCCCTTCCAACTGATTGACTGCAGGGACGCTTGTAGAACTCTATAATGATATTTGTGTTACCATAGCACATTAGAGGACATCAGATGTTGTTGTGATTACTGGCCTGTCGCTGCGGAGGGCCTGTAAACTTGTGCTAATTCATTTTGCTCTGCTGTTAGAAAGCATCCATATTAACTTACAGCCAAAAACATGCTTGTTTTATTATTCAGTCTTTTTATTGGAGAGCAGAAGATCTTTCACCCTGACAGCTGAGAAATAATCTTCTCTGATATTCACAGCCTTTTTTATCACCGTCTGCCTTTCGGTGCCAGCTTCTTCCCCTGAAGAACATAACCACTGACATTCACAGCAAATCCTCCAGAACACCTTCTTCTTTTATAGTTTTCCAATAGCACAGAACATTGAGCACTTTTAGGAAACAGGAAGCCTACTGAGTCTACTTTTTTAACAAGCAGATGCCTCGGAGTCGTCTTTCCTGGCACAGGATATTGATTTATTTGTGGCGGATTTTGATCAAATCAGACAGACATGACAGTTTGTCTGTCTGGTACACCAATTAATTTGCAGTGTAGATCAGCTGATTTTATTTGGTCTAATTGCATCTGAACTTTTAAACTCTCTGTTTTCACATTCGCTCCGTCTCTGTCTCTGTTTCCTCCTCTATCGGGAAGACAGACACGGGTAAATGGAGCGTAAGTACCAAGATGTTTATCTTTCCTGTCCAGGATTTTGCTCCCTGCGTGTCTGAATGCCAGTGTGTGTGTGTGTGAGTTCACATGTATTTCTGTGTGTTCATGTGTTTGTGAGCACGCAGGTGAAATACAAGGCATTACATGTTTCCTCTGCTTGTTGGAGGAGTAACGTGGACAGGAGGGGTGACTGCTGGAGATCGGGGGGGTGGGGGTGGGTGGGTGTAAGCGCTGTGTGTACCCCAAGCAAACAGGCCAGATAAGATCAGAGTGGAGGGAGCGCAGCTGGAAGCCTTCCTGAGCTGACCCCTTTCTCTGCCTCTCTCACATTCCTCCAAACCCCTCTCTGCCCTCTTTTTCCCCGTCCTTGCTGTCCCCCCGCTTTACCTCCTGAAATCTCCTTCCTGCTTCAACTCATCTTCTCGCTCCCCACGTTCAGCCGCTCGCTGCACCCATCATTCTTTATTTTTTCAAACAGTATCCTCATGTTTGGAGTTTCCTTACATGGTTTTTCTCCTTCTGTGTGGTGTCTCCTCTCCTGTTCTTGACTTAACTGCCTCGTCTCCATCTTCCCTCTCCTCCTCCTCCTCCCCCTCTCAGCAGGACCCCAGTAAAGTGGGGTCAGCCTTTAGCATGTAATGCTGTGTCTTTCCTGTGTTTCTGCTTTGCTCTTTGACCATGTTCATTAATACTAGCCTCTCTAAACTGACCGATTGCCTTTCATGTTTTCCCCTGGGCCATGTCCTAGACATGACAGTAGACCTAACATTTCAAAGTAGGGTTTCTCTGCTGGGGCGTGTATATTTTCTGTGCAAATTTACCTTTGTGTGTCTGCCTGTTTAATAGGATCAAGAGAAAGCAAAAATAGAGCAAAGCAGCTGTGCTTGTTATCTTGTGTGACCTAATTTAATATCATCGAGTGAAGCCTTACACGCAGTGTTGTTCTTTTTTTTTAACATTAAAATGAAAACGTGTGAGAAGGATGAAGGGGAGAAAAGTGAGGAAAGGGGGAGAAATATGAAACCCTTGCAGTCTGTAGTGTCTTGGTATGATTGTCATATATATTTAGCTCAGTGTATGGTGACACAAAGACAGCTGTTGTTGCCAGCTCACTTTTATTTTGGCCCAGCGTTGGTCCCTCCTGTCACTTTAACCAGGCCCGTATCTGTAAATAGTCCGAGCTGCTGACAGACTGTTGAGACAGATCACACGCTGCACAACTGAGATATTATCTTTAGATATTAATACAACCCAGGGTTTAGGCATCTAACAACCCAAATGAACTCAACTCAATCTCAGGTTCAGTTTGAGATGTTTGCTGCAGGCCACACAAGCATCACTGGGGTTCAGCCTCTTCTGTCCCGTAATAATACCATAGCCTATAACCTCACAACCCCTTGACCTTTTCAGCAAGAGTGGAGCCCCATAATCTCTCCTGCAGTAAGCTTTAAACAAGTCCTATTTAGTGTGGCCAAAACAGGACGCACTAAATAGGACACAGGCATACACCCCTCCCGCCCTTCCCAGCCTCAGACCCCCTCCCCTCCTCTCTCTGGGGATTGGACCTCCATCAGCACCCTGGCACTGTTCTTGCACCAGTAGTGGAGGGGGAAGTGGAAGATGGATGGCGTGAATGGGGACTGAAATAAGCAAAAGAAACTACATCTGAGACGTGTCTGCAAACATTTGAGCTTTCTGGAAAATAAATGTGTGAACAATGCATAAATATTATCAATCAAGACAAAAAATGAGATGATTCTTGCATCTTGAAATACTATATGTTTCCCAAACCCCATGTAATTTGAACATGGCTTCTTTTGTAAATTACTTGGTGGAATTGGTGCCTAATTTGTGTTTCACCCCCATTTTCTCAGAATGTTTTATCACCAAAGGATTTTTTACTTTGTGACATAAAATCCTTAAGATTAAATCAGTTTAAACCAGTTCGCTCATTTTAAAAATTCACCAACACCTGTCGCATATAGAGCAGCTTTATTGTGAGACCAATCTGTTTTATCTCAGGGTCGTCATCTGGGTCATCTCACACAATGTTGCGTTGTATGATGACCAATGCAACTTGGAAGTAAGTGCTACTCTGCTTGTGTTAAAAAAGATAAAATCCAAAAAGTGCATTTTATTTTGTTTCATTATTCGTTATCCTGTTTAGGATTATTCAGCATCAATGCAGAAAGAATGAGGATCGGGACTGTAGGTCTCTTTAATGGGTAGGGGGTAGCAGGAGAACTGGAGGGGGGTTGTGGGTGGTGGTGGGGTGTTGAGGGGTCCACGACAGGCCCGATCTGCTCACTCAGAGGGTCAAATGGCCCTTAACAAAAAAACGGATCAAATGACCTGGCTTTAATGGTCCTGAAGTTGTCCGTCTGTCTACTCGTCAGTCTTTCAGCCTGTTGGTCTGTTTACAGGTCTGCCAACTGTCAATCATCAGTCACTTAGTCTCTCTCTCACACACACACACACAAACACACACTTTGCCCTGGCCCCTCGGACCAGTATCTGACCTCAGGCGCTGATACCGGACTCGACTATGGTTGATGCTGAAGTTGAAGATGGAGCTGAATCGAGTTAGTGGAACTCTTTTTGTATCCACATAGCACGAAAGAGAAAGACCCCGAGGAGGACATCTAACCAGGTTTCAGAGAGCAGACTAATACAACACAGGGGTGGGTATAAACAGGTTTATGAATATGTACACAAACACAAAGCTTGCATGACAACACATACACGCAGCACAGTTCATACACATGCATGCATAACCATGTAAACATGTGAGCAAGTGAGAGATTTTGGATGCAGCCCTTTGGAGCATGTGAGCACTCACACACATTCTCACATTAACCAATCAAGTACAGGAGGCGTAGGAAGGAAGAGGAAAAAGAAAGGCGTCTTTCCTGACCCCATCTTTCCTCTTCTCCCCTGAGGGCCACAGAATGAGACTATTGTTGTCTGTCTCCTCATTCCTGCCATCTTTTATCCCTCTTTTTTTTCATCCTACACAACTGTGCTCTCCACATAGTTTGGATACCCTATATGATCGACACTGAACGTGGAAAAAAAAGGGCCTGCTTCATGCCCCTCTCTCCTGCTGGTTGTGATTGTGCATGTGGTATAGGACTCTTAAGTCTTGTGTACTGCGGTGTCACATTTGTGCTTTGTGGTGCGGTGCTGCGGTAACACAATGGAGCAGAGGGCAGACAGGATAAACAGGGCTCTTCTTTAAAGTGAATAAAAAGTCTTTAGTGTGTGTAAAACCCAGCTTTTCCTGTTTCTTTCACACACTCTGGCACACACACACACACACACATGTGCGCACACTGACTATCCTGTCTCTGATTAGACGTTTTCTGCAAGTGCAGCCCATGTGTGCAGGGTATGACGCTACCTTTGCCCATGGAAGCACACTCACACACTGCAGACAGCTCCAGGAAAGCATCAGTAACATACGATTTGACCAAAAGAACCTGCATCTGGCTCTCGTAATGAACAGCAGTGCCTGCTCCACCAAGCAAGCATGGGAGACATTTACAAGATCCTTTTGAATGTCAGAGAGAAATAACTTTCAAATGTGTTTATCAATGAGGTATTGACAGATTCCTAACATGCATTGATATGTAGTTAAAGAAGTGGAAGTAAAAAAAAAAACATGAATTTTGTGGTTTTTGTAATAACGGGATCATCACTGGTAATTTTTTAAGAACAGCAATGTTAGTTGGTCGATTGGTCCAGACTGGAATATCTCAAAAACTACTGGATGGATCAACATGAAATCTTGACATTCATGGTTGCCAGAGAATGAATCACACTGACTTTTGTGATCCTCTGACTTTTCCTTTAGTGAGGTTGACATTTGTGGTTTTCAGTGACGTGACTCAACAAATATTGGATGGAGGAAATTTGGTTCAGGCATCTATGTCCTCCTCATGGTGAGGGTCACCATTGTTGGGTCATCATTTCACTTTGCCTCTCTTCAGGAAAATTACCCACAAGACTAATGTTAGAAGATTGTGATCATGAGAAACATGATAGCAGCTAAACAGCATGTTAGCCTTGTCATTGTGCGCATGTTGGCATGCTGATGTTAACAATTAGGAATTTTATCCACATGCACATAGACCCTAAGACGAATGTACAAGGGTTAATACAACACACCCTACATTGTCATTCTTTTGCGTCTACTTTGTTAAATATAACTGGACGTAAAGTCTTGAAACAGTTTCTACATGTGCTTTCTGTCCTGCAGTCCTTTACGTTTTTAGAAAGTGCTTTAACCACATTCGATCAGAAACTACTGCTTTTGACATATTTTTGTTTCTTTATATTGATGGTTAAATTGATCTCAAACTTAATCCCATTTTAAGATCCCGAGATCTGCTTCAACCCCGGTTCTTGTTGGTTTCTCAAATTCTTTGTTTGACTGGTTTAGGCAGACCAGGGCTCAACCAAAACCACCACTGTCACTTTCAATTGACAGGATCCCGGTTGTCGTTTGATTGGCGCACTGGTCGTTTTTTGACCGTGATTCAGTCAAGATGTTTCCACTGTGGAGGACCGTAACAGTATAATGCCATAATGAGGTTTCCAGCACATTATTTGACTCCACACACCTGCAAACCAGTCGCGGAGGGCTGGGATTGTCATCAGTCGAATCGGGGGACTTTTCTTTTACCGTCTGTTCACTTTGCAGTTTTATGCTTTTCATTTCTAATCAATCCTTTGCCCCTTTTAGTCTCTTCCCTTCTCTTCTCTAAGTAGGAATACAGATGTCAAAGCCATTTGCTGAGAGATGGGGGTATTAAAGGGGGACAGTAAAAATCTCAGACCACTGTAGAACATGACCCTCAATGCGCCGTTAACCATCAGCTGACCTGAGCCGATCTTTCCTTCCAGTTTTTCCTCCCTCTTCATTCATTCTCGGTCTTTCACTCTTGTTCTCACCCTCTTAACTCCTCATGCTCACTCTTCATATCTTCCAACCCATCATCACCATTGCTTTTTTCGTTTCTTTCCCATGACCAACCCTCTCTATCTTCTTTCCCATTCAGTCCGTCTACAGACCTTGGCCAGATAGATATAATTTAGGGTCCTCTCATTCAGCGATTCCAGGAAAAAAAAATGAATTATGTCCAGCCAAAGTCAACTGCAAAGAGTGATGATAAATTACTGTATAGCAGATTTGTTCTGTGTTGTTTAATATTTGTGGCACTGCAGAACGAAAATGCATTGTCCTTTTGTGGAGAACCGCAAACAGTAGAGGCCCCAAGCAACTTTAAACCAAACACTAAGAATGATTTGTAGACAGCTTAATCCAGGTCTGGTATTCACAGAGCAGGACTCCTCTTCTTTTTCCACTCACTTACCCATCCGCTGATCCGGGCTGACCTTAACATCTTTGGAAGCATCTCTTTTTCCACTCATTTCCTCCACAGATCTCATTCAGTGGCCCCCCCAGAGTATTTGGTGTCCAGGAACGTGGGTGCTCTCTCCNGTCCGCTTAATTTCTTGTCAAGTAATATTTTTCTCAGTAAGCCAACACATCACTCAATGAATGTAATTTATCCAGTGTTTGCTCACGTCCATATATGGTATATTTGACTTATGTTAATGAGAACTACTCCTGCCAAACCAGAAGAAGATAAATATACTTCAGAGTTGAGCATAAGGGGATCAGTTTCCTGTCAGGCTTACACTGGGACTAAGACTCCTGCTGCTCGTGGCCTTGTTTTGTACCATTTAAACTGATGCAGGCATTTTTTATTTCTCAAAAGTATCTGTTTAAGAAAAGAGTTTGTGGTCAGGAATAAAGACTAGAGCTGAGACAACATATAAAAATCAATTGATTAGTCAAAAATGACAGCTTGTTGTAGATACTCAATTGTGAGCAATTGCTTCTTTGCTTACATCTCAAACTGTGGGTCTGAAACAGCTGCACCGAGAACTGCAGGTCGGTGTTATTGAGAAACCTGCAAGTGGCAATACTGCAGGCCGAGTGATCATCCTGTTATGGATGAGGCACATTTTGAACGGGTACGCTCTTCGTATGAATAAGAGGGAGTGAAGAAGCGAAAGGGAAAAGAGGTCAAATTGGGTGACGTCTGATTGATGCATTATGGCTTCGAGTGAGGCATTAGCTGGTGGTTGGAGTTTGGTTAGTGGCTGTTCATGTGTGGTTGTGGGTAATTCTAAGTGTGTGTGTGTGCGTGTGTGGTGCGGAGGATCTGGCAAATCTTCGCTGATGGAGGCCAGGATGCCAGGCACCATCGGGAATGTTGGGAATGCTGGATGCCCTTTCACAATGACCTGTGTTTGTCGTGTGTGTGTGAGTTTGTGAGAAAGAGAGAAAGAGTGAGAGATAAGTGAGAGACATAAGGGAGTGAGCAAGTGGCCTTGAAGAGTTTATAAGGTTTCCCATGTAAACACAGCGACCCTGTAGCGATGCTCTGTACCTACCAGCAGCCGAGCTAAAGGGACTAATACATTTTCCATGCCTGCCGTTGCAAATAGACTCTCATTACATGGAGCATGTTTCATTTAAAAGGCATGTAACCTCTTATGCTTAGGGTTTAACGCGGAACTATTTCTAGTTTTCATTAAAATTCTCACTCTATATTTGGCTGTTTTGTCTGTGAGCTGTCTAATTAAAAAATATCTCAGGAAATCAAGATCAGCTTTGGACACTGAATTTGTGGTATGAAATGGAGAACAGATGTTTTTGGGCTAATTAAGCCAAATATTTATTTCTTTGACATTTTTGGGGTCTCTTTTGTTGGGTTTTGCTAACCTTTATGGTCTAATAGTTAAAAAGTCAGAGTGGGTGTAGAAAGCTGCCATGTTCGCAGTCTTCCTGTCTGATTTCAGGGAGCTGCGTTGTGGTCATTTTTCTTTGTGATAAGTCTATCTGTTATTTATACCCCAGGCATGGAGAATCCAGCCTTGTGTTTAGCATCCGTCATGCTCTTATCAGAGCTGCTGGGGGTAAGGCTTCCTGATCGATCGGTTGCCCCTGCTAAGTGGACACCCCCAATTTGTTAAACGGACAAGCAGGAAAAAGGCGATTTTACTCTCCGAACCGAAGAGAAGACCACAGAGGAGTAAATGTTCACTGTGACACATAGATCACTTTTGGGAACAGTAAAGCTCAGGAGTGTCTTGCAGCAGAGGAGTGAAGGCCATGTTTGGAGGAGAGTGGAATGCTTTGGCCCGTTGTCGTCCCGCTGGTCCGGTGATGGTGGTGTCAGGTTGACTGTGATCCCGAGTTAGCTGCATTCCCATCGTCCCCTCCCTAAAAACATAACACCGACCAGCCCAGTCCTGGGGCTGGATCATGGTATCAACCCCACCAGCCATTATTGTCTCACCTACGTCTTGTCTATCATATAGAGAGAGGCATGCTAATCCTTCTGTCCACAGAAACACACGTCAGATGTCATATGGGAAGGACGTGGTCACCTTGTGCATATGGGACCTGATGTTTTCAGACAAATGGATAAACAGTGAGACAGTCAGTCAGGCAGACAGACAGACAACAGACCAAGGCCCACCGGAAGGAGCTTGGCATATTTTAGGTTTACTGTTAATGTCCTCTTACACAAAAGCATATTTAATGTGACCATCGCCTTAAACATGCATGCATATGTATGCGAGCGCACACACATAAACACAAGCTATTCTCGTCTAACCACTCATCTGAAAAAGTGCAGAGCTGGTTATGTTACATTGGGAAGGGCCGTGGAGGATTTGGAGGGCAGATTTTGATGCTGGATCACCTCTCGGACAGTTTAATATCACCGTCATTGTTTGGTGGCTCTGTGCCGCGCTGCTGACTGCACAACTCCTAATAAACTGAAACTTCCCCATTATGTGAATAATTGTTCTGGTTAGGTGGAATGTGGAGTCTGTGTGTGGCCAGGAATCGGTTGCCTGCAATGTGGTTCTAAATGCTCAGCTTCCCTCGGGGAGGTTTGTGTTGCATCCACACACCGACCCTGGAGGCTGCTCGCACAGCTCCGCGCTTTTGTCAGAGATTTGGCTTCGGTGACTTTTCAAATTGGAATATTAATGTGAAAGTGAATACGATCAGACTCATAAATTGTGGAGGATGCTAATCATGAGAGAGTTATTGGAGGAAAAGAGGGGATGAATTTTGTCATTTAAATCGATGGTTAAATCTCACAAAAGCATATCTGAAAATGATCGCCATGCTGACAGGACTATGTCTCCGCCGTCGCTGTTTGGACACGGAGCCAGCGGAAAAACCATTGAATTACCAATGAGTGTGGTTCATACTCCCAAACTTTATAAAGTCCTGTGTCAACACTTCCCTCTTTTCCAAATTCCACCCAAAAGCCTCAGGAATCCTCCCACTATATAGCCCACTGCTTCTGACACAACTGTCGGGTTGTGAAAATCAGGCTCTGAAAGGCGGTTTGGTTTTTCTGTAGTGAGCACTTGTGGTCCATCCAAAAAAAAAAAAAAAAGAGGCTCCTCTAAATTATTGATATCGACTACATGATACCTATAGATTTTGTCATTTTCTGTGGGAGGAAAAATTAGACTGATTGTTTTCAATAGCTAACTTTTAGGATAAGGCTCCCATATTTTTCTTATTGCCAAATAACATTGATTTTACTAGTAAGTAAGTACAGTCTGTGAAGCCTGAGCCTGATATAGCTCCATGTTATAGAGCTCTATTGATGTTCATACACTGTTAAAAAGGCATCATTGACCACGCTGTTAGCCTCGCTGACATGCAATAAACACAGGCACTGAAGTTTATTCTGTCAATGTGTATTCATCCACAGATGAAAATAGTCCCTAATAAATGCACTATATAATCCATAGTCATTCAGACTAATTAGTGTCCTATGAGGAACTGCCAGCGGTTTAGGTGTTGTGTAAAGTTTGATTTCCGTCATATGGTTTGTTGATCTGATTGGTTGAAGTTAGCCTGTGATAGACCAATGGTTCATCCAATCCCCTGCCAAGTTGTTTTTGAATGTGCCTGCCTTTTTTCCACTTTCATTTCCATTGATGACCTTCAAACATTACAGCATCCAACTGATTTAGGAAATGATGTAACCTTTTTTAAACGATGAAACTAAGTAGTTCTGATTTATTTTCATCTTTACTAGGAGCAAATGGGCTTTGGTTCATTCACACAGGCAAAGTTAGGGAGTCAGAAAGTATTGAGAAACCTCTACTACTACGACATCGTTGTTTTTGTTTTTTTCACAAAATATGTTGACAATAAAAAAGTTGTCCTTTAATTGTTTCTTGCATTGCTTAACCAACATGTACAGGGCTCTGATTTATAGGCTGCAGACTCTGCAGAGCGTAACTCTCTTTTTCTACGGAAATCCCAAATCATTATCTCCATGTGGCCTGGCATGTTGCAGTAAAGTGTGCAGAGTGTGTTTGGCATGCAGTCGCTTTCTGATGCTTATCACTGTGATTAGAAGTGTCATTAGTTCCAGCTCTGCCAGCCCCAGTAGAGCCTGAAAAAACATGTTTATGTATGGACACATGAAGTATAAGAGCATATGTGTACAACACACACACACACACACACACACACACAACAGACCCTCAGGTACATCCAAGCATGAAAATGTCTGTGTGCCACATGCAACAAGACGGGCAAACATTTCCACTCTCACTCTCTGTGTTTGTTGTTCTCTGTGTGTGTTTTCACATGGTGTATATGCCATGTGTGTCTGTTTGTCTTTACCATATGTTTACAATATATGAGGATCTAATAGGGGATTTAAAACACATTCATTTAAAGAGGACCCAACGCTCTCCGCATGGTTTGCTATCGGAAACACAGTTTATATTCCTGCCTATTAATGCACATACAGTAAGTGCTGTGTGCTGGGTGGCGTGGCTGCCAGGTTGGATTTGTGTACGTTCTGCTGGATAAGCAGATGTTTGTGTGTAAACCTCCTCCTCCAGATGGGACATCAAATGGACTTCTCAATGGCCAGAAAGGAAATGTGTCCTTGAGTGCCTTTAATAGATGATTTATGGATACAAGCTTTGTATGACATCTCATTTTGTCTGAAGGATCTTCCCACGCTTTGGGACCAGAATCAGTGTATCTTGTGTAAAGTAGAAAAATGGATCGCTTTATTCCCATGTGTATGTATTTAGGTAATATCCCCTTTAATTGCTTCCAACTAATTCATGCAATGCTTGTGTTCTGCTACATTTGATTCAGCACTTTTCAGCCTCTCGGGTTGGTTTTTGCAATGTTTGCAGGAGTCTTCATGTTCTTGGATTGTAATGTCTCTGGATGTAGTGGAATGTGTTTGAAGAGTTGATAGGAGTGCGCTGCCCTCTGCCCCTCTCCCTCCTTCATGTTGTCTGAAGCATGTTGCCCTTGCCCCTCCTGTGCCGCCCCTCAACCCTTTCTGTCTCCCACACCGACCTCCCTTCATGTCCCCTGCTCCCTGGACGTCTGCGCTCTCACCCCTTACCCCCTTCGCTCCCATAGCGCCTCCTTTCTCATCATTCCCATCCTTCCACCCGCAACCCCGACCCTTTTTTTTTATCCCCACCCGCCCTCCTCCATCTTCACCTGGCATCCACGCTGCAGATGTCCCATTATCCACAGGTCTTCTGGGAGCATAACCCACCCCCCGATCCCTCGCTGAACCCATTCAGTTTCCACGATCTTGAGCTTGATGCTGGGGTAGAGGAATGTGTCCGAGGCCTGGAGGTCCACACTGTGACGAACAGTCAAACTCACATACACAACTTGCGTTTTCTGTGGGAAGGAAACACCAATATTATGGTGTGAGGACAGATGGCTGCCAGTTCTCATCATCCTCTCAATAATTTGACCTCACGTCGGGCCTGGGGGAACCGCCATGGAGCAAGGTGTAAGCATGTGAGAGGTGCATGTGTGTGTGCAGAGGGTAGAAGGTTGGATCCCTGCGGTGCAGTTTATAAGACCTCAGTTATTAGATTAGTGAAACATAAGCAAAGGCTGTCATTGCAATTGCTGACGAATAGGAATTTAGTATGGCTTATGCTCCTTTGTCATGAACTAAATCTTAAGGCTCAGAGCTAATCTTTTTACATTCATTTCATCTTTTTGTCTGACAGCTCCACCTCTATCTTCGTCTGCCTTCGTGACCACGTGCTGAGTTATAATTGGTCGGTGATGTTGAGCTGGTAGAACTTGGGTGACCTTTGGGCCTGGTCCCTGAGAGAAGTTCAATACCAGGAATGGAAACATCACTCTTCTGCTGGGCCACACAAACAGCCCCATACACAAGCACAGCCAACCAGCAGCGTCACTAGAAAACAACGACCGACAAGAGGCTCTGGTTTTGAATGAGTCGATTGAGAAACGGAGGCAAAGGGTTGCGACACACTCCTCCTCTCTGCGAGCAGTATTGAAGTAATCTACAGAAATCATTCAACCTTGTTTGACAGAGTGAGACATTGCCCCTCGTCGGTCCAGATGTCCCTCTTGCAAGAAACTCTTTAAAGGAGCGTGAGAGTAGTGATGGGCAACACCCAAATTGCTCCACTCAAATGGGGCGAAATGTAGATGCTTTTAATCTCTCTTACATAAGCACATTAGCACAGAGAGGCTCATGTGTGGGTAGTTTACACTGAAGGTACGGTTGTGCTCTGGCTGACAGCTGTTAGAGACAGAAGGCACTTTGGCCATTTCTTACTTTAAGTGACCACTCCTGTCTGATGTACTGAGCCCAAGAGTCTCATTGCACGACCTCAGCACTGTTTCTAAATGTGGCGACAAATGAAAATCTAACTGAAGGTGTGGAAGAGGTCAAAGTTCTGCATTTCTTCTTTGTACATCCCTCTGAAGATACTCCCACACTCTGGCCGTGCCCCTCGCAGACACCGAGACGACAACCCCCCAGCGCTGATGGATGAATCTCACACCAAGTGGAACTTTTGATATCTTCCTCCTCTTTTCCGACCCTTCACTCCGTCTTCATTCTCCCCAGAGACAGAGGCCAGAGCGGGCCAGACCAAGCTGCTCGGTGTCGGACAAGCGGGGCTTCCTGGTGGGTGATAAGTGACGGAGCAGGGCCCGCGTGGTCAGGGTCCGCGGGGAACAACTCCGGAGAGGCCCTGAGGGGTCAGAGGGCATGTCAGAGGTCATGTGTGAGGAAGATGAAGAGAGACTGGCTCTAGCCTCCTCGAGGTACCACAACACAGATGGCGGTGAGCGGTAATAGGAGCAGGAGCTGGTGCCGAGGTGCAGGCCAAGGCATGGGAACCGCCGCTACAGAGATATTCCGAAGGTGTGTGAGTGCAAGTGACACCTTTAAACTCTCCTTCCCACACTAATGAAGCACAGTGTGAGCTCAAACACCCCACTCAAAGCATAATAATCAAAGAGGAAAGCTGTCCGAACGAGGCAATTAAGAGGTTTGTTTTCTGAATGCCTGCTTGAAGCAGCTGACATGCTGCCCATTAATCTTTCATGGAGCTCGAGGCAGAAAATCTACATTATGCTCCAGATAGGTGCACATATTTCGCCAAGGTATTTATTTACCATGAAATTCAAACTACAGGGTCGTTAGCTCATATTATAATTTGTGTCATATATGCTTTTCTGTTATGCTCTGAGATTCACTTTATGTGCTCTCAGTTTGGGGCTGCAGCAGATGGCAGGTGTAACTAATTAGGATGTGTGTGTGTACAACTGTGTGCATAAGTGTATGTGTGTGTGAGAGAGAGAAAGTGAGGTTTTAGATGAGAGGGGTGTGTGCGTGTGGATGTCTGGATGCATGTTTGTACTCATGACTGATTGTGCAGGGCTTTTAGCATGTGTGTGTATTTGCAGGGGATCACAGGACCGGACTTCAGCTGTGGGATGACCCCCCTAGCTGAGGTCACACAGGCCCCCGGGGGCCGACCGCTGGAGTGGGTGCCTGCTCTCTCAGTGGGTGCTCTCTGTAACAGCTCGCACCAACTCGGTTCACTGCAGTAATGAGAATTTTAAAGAGCATTATAAAAGTGTTATTTTCGAGGAGATACAATCTGAGTCGAGTTAAACTCAGGAAGCGGCTCAAAAACAAGGGAACATAAATGCTTTCGCAGTCTGTAAGTCACATCATCAAACTCTGGTGTGTCTCTCTCTTTCTCTTTCAGCATGTTAGGCTAATTACCTCCTGTCCTGCCTGGCTCCTCCGCATAATAAAAATCAAATCTCTCTGCAGACGAGTATTTCCTGTTTGGCAGGAAATGGCCTTTTGAGATAAGGCCTATTTGCATAAAGATGGCAGAAGGAGGAGTGTAGTAATTATTTGCAGCGAGAAGGGGAGTCAGGTCAGAGCTTGTTTCTACTCCAGGGTAAAGTCCTTGTCCTGATAGTGGTTTTTGATTATCTTTATACCAATCCTTTGATTCACTTGATGTATTTGATGTTCTCTTATCGCAGATGTCGGCCTCAGGACAGTTCCCATGCACTTGGCATAGCATGAGAATCATTATGCCGTCCAAATGTGCTGATTTATTGGGATGCTATCATGCATGTAACCAGTGTTTCTTAGATGCAACACAGGCGAGGAATTTACCACAACAGAGGGGATGTGTTCGGGACAAAATTTTTAGTATGTGTGAGACCAAGCTCGAGGAATAGCTGGAAAAGTTATTTGCTTTCTTGACAAGAGTTAGATGAGAAGATTGATACCACTCTCATCTCACTCTCAGTAAGAAAACAGATAATCATATTTCCCAAAATGTCCAACGTTTCCTTTAAAGAAATATAGTCAGTACTTTGATTCAGTTAGCTCGTGAGTAATCTCATGACCTTGATGAGCTGTTGTCGCCTTCCCCTCTAGAAGTGTTCCGACAGACCAGTCTTTACTCCTCAATTAGCCCCTCACCAAAAACCGCAGCGGCAGCCAACATCCAGCCGTCCATGCATTAGCGCAGGCTCACCTTCCAAAGACTGGCTGACTTTCAAAGACCGACTTTGCTTGCATATGATAATGTGTGGCCCCGGTTATTGTGTCAGATGAGACATGTTTTGGGGGCCACGGAGATGTCTGTGCGCGATAGGGTTTGGTAGGAACACGCTGCTTTTGGTTTCAGAGCGAGGTCGTCTGTGTTTGGTCCGCGCTTCTGGGTCAGGTAATGAGCCGAGGGGGGGGCTCATGTGTGTCACTTCAAGCGGATTATATGCTGTTATTGGAACCTCATGTCTCAGTTGCATTTTCAGCATTCTTTCTTTCTGCGTTTTATATTTTATCTCCATCAGTGATATTCCAGATGCCAAGAGCTCCCAGTGTATATTAGTGATTTTTTTTTTTTCAAACGCACCCTAATATGTCAACGGACAATTTAAAAGTGCTGTCCTGTCATCCAGTGGCGCAGAAGAAGTGGAAACACATCAGCGGTCGGGGTCAGAGATTGACTCTGGCTTTCCTCAAACTCACAGGAGCCTGAATGTGTTGACAGCAGATCATCTAAACTCATGAGAAACTTGTGGTTTTATCCAGAGTTCAGGTATAAGCAGGTTTGCTTGAAAGTGTATTTAATAATGAATGTAATTGTGCAAGATTTTGTTTCCCCTTGTTAGCTGTGGATGAAGGTGATGATCCCCAATATCAGATCAGTTTAGTGATCCTGTCTCATGAATACTTTGAAGTGTGGATCCAAGTGAAATCTATATAGCAGCTGAACAAATTAGCATGACTTTTAATAATTCTCAAAAGATGCATCTTAATCATTTCTTGAGCCCCAATTTTGAGTACGGCATAATTTCACTTTTTATTCCCGCAGCTTGTTGGTTTCTTTGGTCAAATGAATGCACTGTACAAACACTTGCACATCTCTTATCAGAGGGTTGCCAGTCAGGCTCCAGGCCCCCCATGGGAGTGTGTGCACTGGATGCTCATAAGTCAAAGGTCTGGCAGTTTATCACATTCAGCCATAGTTAACACTGATAGCACCCAGTAGCATGAATGATGACAAATCCTTCAACTCGCCACAGAGCCACCATTTGCCCGACCACAGAATCAAACGCTCCTAATTGCAGGATCAGAAGTGACCTGATTGGCTGAGAGACGCTTCTGGCAATACTTATACTTCTTCTGTGGTCTTCCCAGCTTATACTGTGGTTGTGGGAATGATGCTGGGACTGGAACGATGTCTTTAAACTGTGTACAGATTCAGTTCATCCTAATTCAAACACATGGGATATTATAAATGTTTGTGTCTCCTCTGTTTTTAGTGGCAGATTTGCATTATACAGTCTTACCTAACACACACACACATTTGATTTCCTACAGGCACTATTGCTCACACACATATATACAAACAGTCAATGTGCTTTCTCGAGTACGCCCCATGAGTCAGCCGTTATTCCTGTCACTGTGTGGGTACATACCTGTCAGAGTTTATGGAAATGTAGTGCAGGTGGGGAAAGTTTTCCTGTCTGTGCAGGCTGATCTTTTTAACGGCTCAGGAGGAGTTTGAACCTGTGCTTCATAAAATTTAAATGAGATCCAGCACAAAATAGATCATAAACTACAATGGGTATTTTAATATTTACCACACTATTTTAGCAGAATAAGTATGCATTTGTAATTAATTTATTATTTTATTGAATATATTGCAAATTTTTCTTGCAGTTTGGACATGAAAGTGCTTCGTAATCATTTCATTGCCTTTATTTCCTTTATAAAGCATCGTCATCATCATTTGGTAACACGGAAATGACAGTTCTGAAAAATCATCTTGCAATGCCTGGGAGGTGGAAAATCAATTTAAAATGTGATGTTTTGCTTTGGACAATAGCTAGCAGCTGTATAGACTATATATGATTTGATGGTCTAATACACGCAAAGCCACAAAAAACTGTCTTTCCCACTACATTGGCTTGTTGTCCTCACGGCTGGGTGGTTCATCTGCTGCAGCTGGGACTAAATGTCTCACTCGAGGCCCCTAACGTGGCAGCTTTTGATTTTGCGAAGAATGCTTCTCTTTCACTTCCCTGTCCAATGTATTTGCTTCCTGTCCAGCAAACCTTTAGGCGATAATCACCCTCAACAATTATGGGTTAATCAATCGTATTTATTGCCTGAGATGGAACAAAACAGCAGACAGATATGGACCCTCTCAGTCTTTTCATAGATCTCATCTGAAGCAAAGTCACTTCCATAAAGGTCTTCTAATGTTGGATGCCCCGAAAAAAACATCCTGTTTTAGAGAAGCATCTCTCTTTTTGCCTCAAACCAACAGGACTGACTGAGTATGGTAAATGTCCTCTCATCTCTTCTCATGTTCGGGTTACATAAGAAGAGATGAGATAAAGTTAGAGGATAATGTAATGTCATGCTACTTAAAAAGCCCAGTGGAGGCAGAGTCTTCATGACATCAGAATCAACAAATGATGTAGTGGAAAAGTGCAGCCTTCTGGGTCCTTTCAGTGCCGTGACCTTTATTGACAATATCTACATTTGTGGTGTTCCTGCTTTTCATTTATTTTCCTTTGTTTCGAATTTGGCTTTTGCATTTGTGTCTTAGTTTCTATGCTGCAGTATAATGTGCTTTGTAATCTTTCTTGACCTTTTCCCCTCTTCCCACTTTATTGTTTTTTTTTGTCAAGCGTCCTTATTCTTATCTCCTCCTCATCTCTCCTTTGCTGTTGTATTTCTTTCTCTTCCCTTTCTTTTTGTCAGCAGCCCTCCTTTTTAATATTAGTGTATCCTTGTTTGGGAGTTAATTTGAGAAATTTACAGAATTTTATGGACCATGGCCAATGCATAATTGTAAAGACTCAAGTAGACATACATGAAATCAGATCTGCCTCTCTGTGTGATAATTCTGTGCAGCCCGTGAGCTCTGTGAGACTCAGTGCTGTAGAGCTGATGGCTGTTTGGTGACCTGAGTGATGAGGTGCACTCAAGATGCCTGTTAATAAAACTACAGCACCGACTCCCACTGTGAACCCCAGCGACAGTCTGGCATGAGCTCCAAATGTTCCATTGTTTTCTTTCTCTTTGGTTCTGCGACTCTCATTAAATCGAATGCGTTTGCACGAGTGTGTATCTCTGTGCGTGCCAATGTGTGTGCTCGCACGACATGTGAGTGTGTGAAACTTTCTTGTGAGACTCTGTGTCTCAGTCACAAGCTGAAATTGGATGTAAATTTATGAATACTTTGTGCTGAATAGCTGGCAGGGCGCTCAGAGGAGAGACTTTTTGTTTTAGTTGGAGCGTCACACTGACCCTCGTTCCACTCCCACAGCCGCGTCCCTCATCATGACTTTCACCCACACTTTGTTTGTTGCTGCTATCAATATGAGCATAGATAGCACTTTGAGTGGGGAGGATGCTTGGCTTTGTGAGTCATATTTGCTATATTTGAGCTTTTTTTGCCATTCATCATGTTCTGACCCTGCAAAGGAATTTCTCTCAAAACAGCCCATTTCAGGACCTCAAAAAGAAATTAATTTGGGATCTATAGCTAAATCTTCCTGTTCTCTCATGGTGTAGAAAGCACTGATGCCGGGATGAGGAGGTTTTAACCAACCTTATGGTGATGACTTCATTACAAGAACACAAAGCCAGAACGGGCTTGTATGTGTTACTTGTGTTTGAAGGCTCTCTATGTTTTAAGCTGCACTTTCAAGGAACATCCACATGTTTGAAAACCAGGGTCTTACAGTCTTCCTGCCCCCTGCTGTCTTAATCCTGTCCAGTTGATCTGAAGTCACCTGTCCTACAATCACAAACACGCGCTGTGTTAACTCACGCTGTCTTGCTGAATGGATATGAACCTGGGCTTATTCTTATCTGGATGCTCATTTCCTGCTTCTCACACCTCACTGCCCTGCCCTTCAACACACACGCACACAGCAAGCCGAGGGTGCAGAGGAAGGGAGATTAAGAAGCAAGTCATGGAGGTTAAAGGTTACCAAGTTCCTACCTCTCAATGATTCTGGGTCAGCATGGTGTGCGACTGTGTGCACCCTTGCGTATGTTTCCCCCGTGCGAGCATGTGTGTTAAAGGTGGACAAAGCGGGGCTTGTGTGCACAAGCGTACAGCTGCGAGGGCCACATTGTGTTGATGAGGTCTTAATCAGAGCGCTTACAGCTGAGGTTAGAAGGTCGGCGGGTGACGCTAGGTTTTGATTGGGCCCCTGGGAACCTGACGGAGCCCAAGGGCACGAAGGCCGGGTGGCAGCGGAGGGCCACAGCGCCATGACACGGCTGATTCCTCTCGGTCAGTGCACCCAGCATGCTTTTTTGCACATGGACACACACACAAATGGACACATATTTGATTGTCCACCACACACAGACAACAGCCAGAGGTTTGTTATTGTAAGGCAGGAAGAACCTACTGTGCAGCTAAACCAGCTCTGGCTCTCCTCCACCCGTCATCTCTTGTATCTCAAAACCTGTAAACCACCAAACTGGCTCCTGTCTCTCTTCCTCTGCTCAGAGCATGAAGTTATTTGAGCAGAATTGATGGTTATCAATCAGATGAATGTGTCGTTATAAATAAAAGAATAGAAGACAGGAATGCTTTATTGGGCTTTTATAGGGGGTCCCTCTCTTACTGTGCACTGCTTGATCTCATGCCAAGCGTCTGGAGGCGAGGATGACTCATGTGGTTGTGGAGAGTTTAGACGACTGGAGAGGAGTGGGAGATCATGTTTTGCGTATTTGTCACGGTTTTTAAAGTTTTTAAAAAGTCCTTGAAATTTCAGAAAATTCCTGAACTTAAATTCAAAAACTACTCCTGGAAATTTAAAGCACAGGTTCGCTGTCTGCATTAAGCATCATTTGTTTTAGTGTTCAAAAGTGTAAGAACGTTTCCCCCTGGGCTGCCAAAGGTGATTTGTGAGAGCGCTCTTTGTTCCAGTGGATTCTGGGATTCTGAGAAAAATGAGGCCGTTTTTGACCTGACTACTGTGTGCACGCCGCCTGAAGCAGTGGAAATGTTGCCAACATGTCACCAGAAGAAAGAAAAAATACTGACCACACACAAACCATTTCATCAACAGAATATAAAACAACAAATATGGCAGAAAGCAGCCCCCGGGGGTCTGAGAGTAGAAATGTGCTGACAGACGTTTCTGTAGGGCCAGAAGCATTTTCAAATCACTTACAGGGTGCAATTTGAATATTCACTGATAAAAAATGCAAATACACTAATTATAATGTCAATAAGTCAATAAGTTGCATCTGAAGAGGACCAAATTGCTCCAGAAGGCAGAGGTGGTGCTGGCCTGTTTGCCATCATGATGAACAGTTTGGTAAACTGTGGTCATATTCAGCCTTCCAGTGAACATCTTGTTGTCCCTCAGCAGAATACCATAGTGATTTGCTAACAGTCTTGTCGGGGTTAAAGCAGACATCGCCCTCTTTCTACTAAGCACTTAAACCTTGGCAAAGGTAACTATGAAGTGAAATATGAAAGAAGGAAAGGTGAAGCAGAGGTCGCTGCGGAGCAGCTCCTCTGGTTTTCCTCCATCCATCTGACTTTCGTGGGAGGGACGACCGCAGTCAAAGCCAATCAATTTCCTTGAAATGCAGCAAGTGTAACATGTACTTCATGTTCTCAATAGATATATGCCAATATACCTGTCATGCGCTGACATGCCCAAATCCTGTCATATATATCATGTATATCCTTTAATATGCAGAATTAGATCCACATCACGATTCTCAGTGATGCAGAACATCTGTCTTGTCTCAGGAGGCAGATGCTTCGCAGCGCTCTGACCTTTTCTCAGGATCACTTAAAATTAGAGGCCTCTCTTTTTATGTAAAACGGCGACATGCTTAACTGTTTATTTTCTACCCAATGTTCGCATGCTTTGTTTATTCAAGCCCGGTCCAAAGTGTTCTTCGATTCCTCCTCGGAGATAAATAGGCGGGCAGCGTGGCGATGGATCAGCGTGCGAGGATGAGTGGATGATGACACGCCTGGCTGCCAAGAGAGATGCATCCTGCGGTTAGCTGCTGGACTCTGATGCAAACATCTTCTTTCGCTTTAATGGACTCAGCTGTTGGGATGATGGAGGCTGTACATACACTCTCTGTACTCCTTTCATATTTTCACATCACTCAACTGTTGAAACTCCTTCATCATGTCTGCTCTTGTATTCTTTGCTTTTTCTGTCTCTTGTGCACCGTTTCTGTTGCTTTGTGAGATGATGCAGTGCCTTGTTTGTCTGCCACATGAATGGATGCCAAGACCTCCTAAGTCAAGCACTAGCTGTCCACATGAAGAAAAGCAGCAGTTCAGGTGCTTCCTCTTGCCCCCATGAGAATGTCTTGCAGACAAATGCAGGTTTAAGGAAAAGGTTGCGTTTTTTTCCACTGTCGTCTGAGGTGGTCAGCTGCCCTGGTTTGTTTGTTTTCATGTTTTCAGTCTCTATTGTGTCTTTGACATTTCTGTGATTTTTTTATTTTATTTTGCTGTGAGAGACAAATCGAGACCATGGTCACTTTGAGGGCGTCAGTCGTCATCCACCTTTATGCAAGAATATCGCTGGCATGTTGTGTCTCAGTGGTGCACAAACACACATGTTTGTGCTCATGCTCAAAGACAGACGCCCTCTCATGCACAGATTTACATTCACACACACAGACACACATCTATGCTTACACACATGTGAGAGTCTCAAGCACTGTAATCAAAGCCACCTTGGTTTATTTCATACTTGCAAAATCTTTCTCCAGAGAATCGATTGAAGTAATTAGATGGCATGTGAGATGCCACATTTCAAACATTGCAACATAACACTCCCTGCCCTCTTAGTCCTGTTTTCTTTGCAGTACAGTAAAATTCAAGTAACTGTAATATGGCATGGCATGTGATATGGAAAATCGTAAATAGGCTTAGAATAAATGCCAGTCACACAGCTGTGTTAGATCAGTCCTTGAAGTAAAATCAATAAATCTGCAGCTAACACCATTACATTTGCCTTTGAGAATTTTGGCACAGAGCATGTTTTACAATTCGGCCTGCACACGCAGCGATGTACTCTGACCTGCTGTGGGTGTACGTTAAAGCTGCACTATGTGGCACTCGGTGCTTCCAGTCTGCTGCTTCGGACTGCAGGGTGTATCTATAGGGAGATTAGCAGCCTTCCGCTTGCTCAATGGGCTCCGTTAGTTTTAGGACTTAGCTTTGTCACGGCAGGCGGGCGAGCTGCTTTCCAAACAGCTCTTTCATTCAGTAACTGGGTGACCCACAAACTGGACTGAGGAGACGGGAAGAGAGGAAAAGCAGAGGAAAGAGTGCATGCGGGAAAAATGGAAACTGTGATGACATAACAAACTTGATGAGTCATTTATTAAACAAATACAGCAGAGGATAACGAGAGATTAAGAGGCAGATCATTATATTTATTTCTCATTAATCGGTAATTGATAAATGCTGTGTTGAAGTGCAGGGCTGAAAGACCCTTGAGCAAGAGCACTTGTAACCTCGGCTCAGCTCGGAGATAAAAGACAGACCTTGCCTCAGTGTTTTGGTTCTGTATCAGTTTTGTTGTTTCAGGAGGCGTAAAAGCCATCGAAAGATCTCGATCCATAAAGGAGGGGGGTGACGGAGGAGGCTGGGCAAGGGGACTTCCCTGCCAGGGGCTGCCAGATGTGTGACCTGGCCCATCACTCTGCGATAAGAACGACAGCTGACTCTCAGCAAGAAGCATATGGGAACCCACACTGATGCATCCAGTCCGCACGGGAGGAAAGAAAAACCATCAGTGGAAAGGCAGACAATGGTGGAGATATGGGAGAGAGAGGAGATGGGCAAAATGACAGATAGACAATTCAGAATTGAAAGCATGGGAAAAGGGGTTTGACAGAAAGAGAGGAACTTCTGTTATTCATCTGGAGCTCACATCTGCAGCCCTGTTTCTCTGCGCGTACCAGCAGAGTGGCTCCTCCAGGCCATCCACTCACTCAACACAAGTTTCATCCCTCTTTCCACCACTAACAGGCTGTGTAATAAAACCAGTGTGTTTCACAGAGACAAACTCCATCCAGTCTCTTTTTCTCATTCACCCCCCACGTCCTGCTCTCGGTCTAATTATCTTACCAACACTGAGTCAGGCTGTGCAGGTTCACCAATTTGTACAAAGCTCACAGTGGACAGGAAAGGGCGATAGCGATTTATTAGCTACGTTTGTATTTTAATAGACTGCAGACACTGCATGACACGGATGTTCGCTTCCATTGGCGGAGAGCTTTTTTTCTCCGGTGCTGATTGGCCGTTTCGGAGATGCCATCAGTGAGCTAACGGTGTGGTATCTCTGCGATCTGCTCGGCATTAGACCCCCCCTGATGTGCAGAGAGCCTGGACGCACCAGAATAAAAGCAGGCCACATGTTGATCCGTGTTGTTTTAGCCCTCTGGGGAGAGGGAAGAGAGGTGATAAGGATCTCTGCAGGGTTTAGGCCAATCCCATTGTTCAATAGACCAGTGTCTGTGTGTGTTTGTCTGAGAAGGCGAGAGAGAGAGGAATCCATCACTTCATCACTTCACTCCATAAAAAGTCTGCAGCTCCAGTCGTAACGTTTGATGTCAGGGTATAGGGTATTCTTTTGTTTGACCAATGGAGGTTGTGCAAGAATTAAAGGGAAAGAGAGAAATTAGAAGAGAGAAAGCAGAAGAGAGAAGGAAAAAAGGCAGCAGCAAGAAGAAAATGCATGATTAAAGAAGCACCATTTAAGAAAACAGGAGTCTAACTCAAACTCTTAAATCACAATCAGTGCACGAGTAGATTCATCTAAGTTAGATTACTGTAAATATACACAACACACGTGTCCCTGAAGTATCAGGTACGACAGTGAAAGAGCCCTGGAGAATGTTTTCATTTTCTTTATGGGATTTAATAATCATCATGAGTTACAGTGGATGGAGCGTGCAGGCCTGCTGTCACCGCAGGACCACCACAACCACGGGGCTCCTGCACAGAATATCGTTTTCATCTACTCTCCCATGAAAGTCCATTATTCCCAAACATGACCTCTGGGTCCAACACGATGATTTATCCAACTACGCTAAAACAATAATTTATTAATCACGTTTGAGCAAGTTCGATTATAGTTCTGATGGATGGAGAGACTCTTTGTATGTGTGTGTGTGTGTGTGTGTGTGTGTGTGTGTGTGTGTGTGTGTAGCCAGGCACTCCAGAGCCTCTCCATAAAGTAGCTGTAATGAGAACAGCATGGTTTGGGCAGCAGAGAGGGAGAGCAGAAGACAAATATGAAGAGGAAGAGGAGACAAAAAGCAAAATACTGAGCTGACCTGTTGTTATCAGTTGGTCTTTAACAGGACACATCCTAACTAGACTACACAGGCAGTCAAATAATTTATTGCTCAAGTTAGTGACACCTATAATACATCATACAGATCATTTATCAAGAAAAAATACCAAAGTTTCTTTGTCTCTTAAATGTGAACTTGTTTAGTTTCATATCATTTTCATTTTAACTATTTGTAAGAAATACTGTATTAATTAATTTTTCTGAACAATGAGGTTCCCCATGCCCAAATTTGAACAATTTTGGTTATTTCACATGATAGATTGACATTGTTTTTCTCTCTTGTCCAAGGCAACAAGTGGGCGGGGCTCAGGTGGAAAGAGGTGATGTCATGTATTTTTGTCCACCAATCAGAACGTCCTAGTGTACAAATCAAATGTGATGACTCTTCTGAAATGATTAATGGCTCTTTCACACACACACACTCACACACTGATGACAGTGAGTTACCATGCAAGGTCCAGTGTCTTGCCCCAAGGACGACTACAACACGTGGACTGGGGGAGTGAGGGTCTGAACTGCCAACCTTGTGATTAATAGACGACCCGCCTGGCCTCCAGACCAACTACTGCTGGGCCGCTGCCAATCAAATCTGATCACATCCACACAACCCTGATGGAGCAGATTAGCTGAATTTTTTAACTTTTTTATAAATTATATCTTGAGATTCATTGAGATTAGTTTCGCCAGCTTTTAAGGCCTCACCTCGGGCTTTGGAAACTTGAGAGACATGTTTCACTATTGACTTCACATTTCTTTCCATTTCATACACAGACTGTATAGACCGTACATCAGTCTGTCCAAATAAAACAACAAAGTATTAAACCACCAGTTTCATTCTCCTGCTAGTTGAGTCAGTTGCACCTTCACCTCTGGGTCAGCAGCTCGGACCACAATATGTCTGCTTGCAGTAAATTACATTTCTGAACATAACCCAACTTTATGTAAAATCCAGTGCTTTATGTGGACAATCTAACAGTGTATATGGGTTTGTACATATGATCCGATCTTAACATTTTTCTTGGCTAATATTCATGCTTCTATGCCTTTTATTTTCACTTGATCTCAGGTGATCTGTCAGCCTCTTTCTCCTCATGTTAGTCCCCATCTCTCCGATCTTTGCCTGTGTTAGTGCTCTGTAAATGTCCACATAAATGGTATTTCATTTATTTCTCCAGCTGTGTGATTCTACGTTGCCTTCTCTCATTGGAAACTTTAGGTTGTTATATTTGAGGGGCCTTGGTTTATGTGTGTGTGTATGATTGAGTCTCCAGATTTCGGGCAAATCCCAGAGGATAATACAGCTCAATAAAGTATGCAACCATGACGAATGTAAGGCTTCCATACAAGTTACGCAGGGCACAGAGAGATAATACGATTTAGGTCTTTAATTGGATCATGGGATAGGCCCATTAAATCACATCAATGCACCAGATGATGTAGTTAAAAGTTAAATGAGTTGTTTATCACTCTATCATTGGAGTATTTCGCGATACGTCATCAGATGGTCACATTTGCAGTCTGCTTTTTGTTGCGCACGTGTTGTCGTGCCGGTGTCTTTTGTTCTGCCTCGGTTTGATCTGCAGCACAGGTATTCCACGAAAATGACACATCTGCTCTCACATGCTCTTGTCAGGTTGTTTTAAGCCGTGCAGCAGCGTCCGATCCTGGAGTAATCCTGATCTTTGTATCTGTGCTCCCTCAGCGACTATTTAACCTCTCTCTCCCTGTCTGCTCGCATCGTGGAGGGAATACTTCAGGCTTTGGGCCTCTATATGACTTTTTTGATGTGAAAATGGACGTGCAGATGTCAGTTGATCCTTGTTGATCCAGATCCTGAACTGTAAAGAGCTGTAAAGATTTTGACTTTGATGACCTGCGCTGTGGTAATCTGACTTTAATGACTCTCAGTGGCTCTCTGGCCATGCTGCCGCTGTTCATTCAAGACTCAGACAGACAGGAACATTAGAGGTAAGACAGGGAGAAGGATGAAGGTGGACGGTTCAGATGGTGAGCCAAAGTGAAAGTGAGGGATGAAAGAGAGTGGATGTGGAGGAACAGCGTGGATGCAGAGATGGATGGAGGAAGACAGGGAGGAGGAGAAGAGAGGAGAGAGAAAGCTGGAAAAGCAGCATGAAAGAAGTCTGGACCAATCTTCTCAAGCTGTTTAGAAACGTAAAGTGATGTTTACAGCCATGTTGTTATTATTTGCAGGTGGAGACGTTGAGATCACTGTGTTGTCTTCTCTGCCCCGTCTGTCAGGAAATTCCACTCTAACCAACCCCGTCACTGTGTGAAAGTGCCTCTTCACTAAAGAATAACTTTCTTCTTCTGGGGCTTGTAAATCAGTCAGAGGCTGGAGTTTGGGTTGGAGTGGCCGTTAAAGTGCCAGTGTTCCCAATTAATGGATAATCAGTTGTGCAAAGCTCTCTGGAGCTTTGTTTATGAGGTAGTGTAAGTTCCAGCAAAACAACAGACAGGATTTTAGATATGCTTTATATGGTTAGACATAGTTTTATGATTTCTAATTTCGCTGTCAGATCTGTCAGTGGATGAAACATTCATATACTGTATAATGCAGCTTCTCACCTGCTCAGCTGCCAGAAGGCTCCCCCTTGTGTCCACAGTGATTTAAATGAACCCATATAACTCCAATACACCTGCACGCAACTTGATGCACACAGAGGCCTTTAACATATAAATTATAAAAGCGTGAGTGTCTTGTAAGAATATGTCCGAGGGACACGCTCCTCTTCTGGGGGAAATAGTGGCAATAAGGGATTATGGATAAATCATGTATTGCTCATGTTGTGGGGACATAAATCTGTTTGCACTGTCACATTGTGGGGACTCGCCTTCCTTACGGGGACAAATCCCAAGTCCCAAAAATGTAAATCATTAAATGTTATGAATGAAGTCTCCAGGAAGTGAATGTAAATCAAATTTGAGTTATTCACTGGCAAGAAAATTGGCATTTTACTCAATTAATATGGGCTTATGACACATTCATGTCAACATTTTAATGCAGTCATGTGAGGTACATTTTTGCGGCTAGTCTCATGTCCTACAACAAAACTCTGCTGGTCTAAAACTAAAGGATTTGTTGTCACCTGGCTTCCTTTAAATCTCTGCCAAAAAGACATTTTTCCAAACTGGCATTTCTGCTTTGAGAGTCCTGCATTGATTATATTATCAATATGTATGAGTCAGACTTCTTTGTCTGGGGAGTGTTTTTATCTGTTCTCCTGTGAAGCTTGTATTTATATAATCGCTGCACACTGTGTTTTGTCTGCTTTCACTTTTGACTTCTACCTTCATAAGGACCCGGTTGAGTTTGAGAGCGAGGACATTTTTGTAAAGTGAGAACTCTTCTTCAAAGTGCTGTGAAGACTTGGGTTTTGGAGTTGAGGTCAGGTTAAGGGTTTGGGGTCAGCCATGTGGCTGCGATGCTGGAGGTTAGAGAACGCATAATGTGGACGAGGATTTTTGCAAGTGTCGAAGTACAAATGTGTGTGCGTGTTAGATTTGTGGTTTGCAGGAGGTTTATTTTGATTGGAGAGCTGAGACACTGGCAGACAGCTGGGTATGTCTCCGAAGGCTGAACATCACACACACATCCAGCCTCATGCATTATATACAGACGTATATTTATGCATGCTCACAGACACATGCACGCTGCTGAAATCCATTTAATTGTTATTCTTTACCATTAACCCTCCTCTCTTTTCTCTCTCTCTCTCTCCCTCATGTCTTCACGATGACGTCTCCCTGCGGTCCGACTACCTCCTTCCTTCATGTCAGGTATGTGGTTCGAGTTTTCCCTCCGCCTTTCTCTCTCTCTCCCTCCATCTCTCCCCATCTTTCTTTGTATCGCGCCGCCACATACATCCCCAATTTTCCAATCACTGCCTCTCTGCTTCTCAGTGATATGTTAAACCACCGCACTCAACACATGAGAATGAATGACCTCCATGTGTCGAGCCAGCGGTGGTACAGATTGGGACAAACTATAGCTGGGGTGCATGTACTGAACGCACATTGACAGTGTGCCAGTAAATATCATTAATCACAGTCTTGTTTTGGCTCTTCTGAGTCAGCCATGTGGAAGCGATTTCTGTGGCTGAAACACTTTGGGTCCTGCGATGTATTCGACTCCTTCAGCACTTTTCTGTATGGTTCTTATTTTCTGTTCTAGTCAGACTTGCTCACACAGTGACTCGGCAGTTATTCACACCCCATCTAAAAATACATCCTCCTCCTTTTCCAGCCCCTCCTTCCTCCGAGGAAGCAGCAGTCAAAAAAAAGAACAAGCCGAGCTGTTTCTCTGTCTCGTTTTTGGGCTGTTTGATCTAAAAAGTGTGACAAGAACAACCTTCAAGTCCGACATGTTAAGCGTGGGCACGCATGCAGACTTATCCTTAAGCATTTCCTGATGGGTGCGTGGGGGGTCTGAGGGAGACACAAGTGACAAGGGACAACCTTTTCCTTCAACCACCTCTCAGACTTGCTCGGCTCCTGTGGTTGAGACTGGTGCCATCAGGAGTTCAGGGTGTCTGCTGGTGGGGTTAAGGAGGGGAGAGGAGACGGACCCTGTCTGCCCTGCACTGACTCATCCATGACAGAGCATTATGGTGTCTCCCATTTACAGAGACAGACAGTGGGGCAATCACAGCGTGAAGAGATAAATGTTGTAGACTGTGTCATTACTGGTTTCTGGTGACAGATGTAATCATGATCTTGGTATAAAAAGGAGATAAAGATGTCTCAGTGATCCACACCAGCAGTCCATCCACAACAGTGAAAACAGAAGGACATTTGAGAGGGCAATAATTCAGGATGTAAGTTACATGGAGTAAGTCTTTTCTCACAAGGCTATTTTAAACTTTGAGCTGTTGTTGAAGTCTGTGATTGCTGAGCGCTTACAGGTGACGTGAGATGTACATGAGGGCAGCCCAACCAGACTTCAAATGTAACTTAAAATAAAAGCCCCACCAAAATAAATTCTCAGTTTAACGATTACAATTACACATTGTAATAAATACAAATCTTTATTTGTGAAGCTCCTGCAGAAGAAGTAGTAGTCTGTTACTGTACATTTTGCTTGTCCCTCTCTTGTTGCCGTAGCCCAGGGGATTCATCTCTTTTTGCAGGGAAAGCAGATCTGACGTTTAAAGTTGTATTAAGTTAGATATATTTGTGTTTTGCGTCAAACAAATAGTGCAAAATGATGCCTCGTGTCATATGCTTTTCACTGACAGGCCTGTCGACCTGAGGCTGTCCGACAGTCTGACCTTCCTGCTGCTCTCGGCATTAGGTCTACTCGTTGTTATTGCGATAGTGAAAAAATATCTTATTCCAAATGTAACAGTGAGTGAGCTGATCATCCAGGTAAGAGACAGTAAGCCTGGCAGCCTTTGCTGAAGGGATGTCGACGTAGCACAAAGCCTCGACGACGCTGTCTCTCAGTGGATGTTCGCCTGCTTTCCCGGCACTTCAAAAGGACATGCATACAGTACAACAACAAACTCCGAGCTCAGCACTTGTGGCCCGCTATTGGATACTGACTGTAGTATCAAAACAAATGTGATAAAGCAAATAGGACCCCTTCCCCCGGCTCAACGGATGCGTGCTGGGGGGGCACAGCTTGGCCTGCTGGGGGGGCTCTTTAATGTGCTGGGGAAGCGTCATGCTGGAATGTCCTGCACAAACAAGCCCGAGCTCACATGTGTCAACGGCCGGTACATGTGTGTGTGTGTGTGTGTGTTGCAAGGGGTAGAAATGCGAGTGTAAGAGCGAGGGTCGTGGTGTGTGCATCTGTGTGATTTTTCTGCCAAGCGTAGTCCAGGTTTGGTATGGGCCCGGTTTGGACCACAATCCCACATTGTGGTTGTCAATGAAAACACGCCTGCAGCAGCTCTAAACACTGAGTGGCCTGAGTTTTTGCAGGTTTTCTGAAAAGTTTTTACAGTCGTTTGTCAAGAACATCAATGCGACAGATTGTACTAACGGCACTATCCCCTTACCTCTATCTTTGTTTACCCCACATCACAAAGGTGGTTACATTTTCTCTACTTTAATTCTCATGCAGCCTTACATTGTCTTGCTCTGGTGTCCTCTCACCACATATTCATCTCTGCTGCATGTCAAAACTTTATTGAGTCTCAACATATTTCAAAGCATGATGATATAATTCTGTTGATGTTCCACTCGAAGACATTAGTGTTTCATCGATTACGGAGAATTAAGCGTATGTGTAGCACTGCCCCAGCCCACCCCCACACCCCTCTGCTGTGGTGTGTGAGGTCGGGGAGAGGCAGGGTGAGGTTGGGCTGACCTGTAATGAGTGAGGTTGTGTTTGTGATTAGAGTCTGATGGTTGTCTGAAGCGTAAACACATGGATGAAATGAAGGGTTTTAGCCCAACGTGCTTATTTAAATACATATACCTGGAGCCTTAAAAATGCTTCATTTAGTGTCTCGGCCTCTTTCCAAAGTATTAATGCTATAAATGTGAAACAAGTCCAAATCTGGTGTAAATTATCTTTATGAAAAATTAGGGCATATTTAAGAGCTTAGCTTGTGTGTGTGTGACCTTGGATATCCTCGAGGAAACCCAATCCTGACTCCGTAAACAAGCTTTCTGGAGTAGTTTATGTTTATGCGTGTTTTTGTTCGGCTGTTTTCCTCATGTTGTGAGCGCTGCCATGTTTTGGTGTTGGACTTTGCCTTCCTCAGATACAACCACTACCAACTTCATCAGCCTTGTTTGCATCGCAGTGTAAACATCTCATGGACTGCGGAAAATTGAGCCACAATATAATAATAATAAAAAAAGAGGGAGAGAAGAAAGTGAATTTTCTTTTATTTAGAAAAGAGAAACTTGCGTGAACGATTGGGTCTCTCATGTTGTTTGAAATAGCTGGTCATCTGTCACTTCACGCTTGATGGCCACCATATTGATGGGTTTGCGTTTATAAATCTTGCCAAGCACTTGAAGGCAAGACCCACAGAGTCTTGGGGAATAACGTCTGTGAGGAAAGAAGGGGATGAAATGAGGTTTTAATGAGAAATGTGTCCTTTATTAGTGTCTTCATTTTCTTGATAAACAATAAATTACAGTGCTTGATGCTTTAATGAGCTCATGACAGGGAGGTAAACACAACCACGGAGGAGTGGAAAAAGAAACTCCCCAAGTTTTTTCCTTGGATAAAACGATGTCAGCCTCGCTACAGTAGCTTTTAACTCCAGATTAAAGCAACTCCTCAAGTCGAATAATGTGCATGGTTAAATGGATTTTCTACACTATTAAATGATATGTCTAGTGATATTCTTTATCTTTCTTATTGTCAACAAATCCCATAAACAGAACGAAACCAACAAAGAATTTAATACTAACAAGTAATGTCTGTGTATCCAACAACCTGATAGTGCTTACTCTTGTGAGCCATAGACCTCCTCTGTTGTTTAAAAGCAGCCACACACTCGCACTCGCTGACAGGATCTTTGAACGTGGGCACTGTAGTTTATTTTCAGACAATCACACATACACAGTACCGCTGTTTTAAATACTCACTCCTGCCCCACATCAGAGGCTGAAAAGAGTTTCTAACAAATTACTCTTGATTGAGGAACGTTTGCTAAAAAATACATTGTGCCCATTTTATTCAGCCTTTTTTTTAGAAATGAAAATATTTGTCACCCATTTTTAAAGATGTCCTCATATACAGTGAGAATAATTGGGCAGGATAGGGTAGTCAGAAAGTGTTAAGAGTGGGATCAACACATTGTTAGTTTTGATCTTTTCATGGGATTCATGGCAATAACAAAATTATGCAATAAAAACAACCTTGTCTTTTAAAAATAATGTATCATCTTTCAGTTTTGGGCAACAAAGGGACAGAGACGTTTCCAAATGCAAACCAGGGACACTGAGGTTCACAGTCACCACCTTCACTCCTCGGTCACCGGGAGGCCCAGAAAAGATGCATCACTTTAATGCAGCTGTGTGTCACAAACTGTCACACACTGGTCCAAATACTCACAAAACAACAAAAGAAAAAAACTGAAAGACACAAATTCAATCGAATATATAATCGGACACGCATTGAAATAAATCAATACAACTATGTAATATAGCACGACACATTTAAAGTTTAAGTCTCTCATTAACATTTCTTATATTTAAAGGCGGATTGCACCAATAAAGACAAATGACACACACACTTTAACAACATATTTTGGGCACACATGTGTTACTTTTACATGAATTTTCGATCCAAACGTATTTCGTGCCGAAGCATGCTCATATTTGGACGAGCTTCAACGCGCTCCATCTGTGCCGTAATTGCCCACTCCGCCGGCCAATGCTCCTCATAAAACACAATTCATAACTTTTAGCGAGTGATGTCCAAGTATCAGACGATATCTAGCTACATTACATTGAAATCCGACTGAGCCAATGCAGCTCTGTACTGGAGATTACGTGTGACAGCAGCTGGGGAAGCAGATGATGAGTTGATGTGACCTTGATGGTAATCTACTGTTTTTTGGATGAACTGTATAGTGAATTCATAAAAGGTTTTTTTTAAGCCATTCACTTCTTCCCTTCCTAAAAATCCTCTTTTTATTTTAAGTTGTATGGTTGGATCCAAAGTTGCTCCTCTGATTATGCTGACAGCACATAAGGACTCAGCCTGAATATGTTTGGGTGCATCCTCTCACTCTTTCAATCTTTCTTTCTCCTTCATGTGCTTTGTTGCCAAGTATGCTGAAACAGACAAATGGTCCTGATTAATAAAGTGTGGAGAGATATGAAGGTGACTATGAAACGAAATACCGGCCATACAGTGTAATTGCATGTGTGTTTATACAGAGCACAGACAAAGAAAAACACAGGAAGGGACAATTAACCTCAGCGACTTCATACTGTTGCGTTTTCTCAGCAGCGTTCATAACCATATGTTCTTTCTATCACTGAATGTGAGGAATCCTTTCAGGAAAATGGCCTTGTCCTACCATTTTTTCCCCCGCTCCAGCTCTGCTCATGGTGTCATGCCAGAAACAATCAGCTCCCTGCTGAGACGTCAGGTGAAAAGGTTAAACAGGACCTGACCCTCATTATCCTAAAGCTGTGGTCAGGGAAAGGAAGAGGGACAGAGAAGGGTGGAGTATAGGCGCTGAGTGAAAGTGAGCTTTTTTTTATCCACGTTTTTGTGCACATTTTCAAGATAACCTAACTATTGAAATTTAAAACAGAAAAGAATCATAAATACCTTCAGAAAAAGTGTCTAGGCCTGCCAGATGTCAAGATTGATGTCAACACATTTTTTCAATAAATCATCTCTTCCACTTCTACCTTCTGCCAAAAATGCCTTCACTTCACTAAAAAACTTCAAAATAAATTTTTTTTAAAACACACACACAATACAAGAGGCTATGTGTCTACAGAGGCAATCAGGTGGTGTTGAAAATAGTTGATTGAAAGTTGCACAGCATCTGCGTTTGCTTCCACTCGCTTTGTCGAAATTCACTGAAAACTTAGCTAGCGATGTGAAAAATATAATAAGAGAGAGGGAGAAAAAAACCCCAACACAGACAAAGACAAATAGCGGAAGCAAGCGTCAGGTGTAACAGTGTTTAAATCAGACGTGTGGAGAGATGTTTGCTCCACGTCTGCAGTACTCTGGCTCACAGACAGACCTCAACACTGACGGATGTGGTGTAAAACTCGTACTCACCCTGTATCTGCAGGGTGGAGTTAAGCAGTCTGAACCCTCCTTTATACTCCTGGGCTCCGTAAATCTCAGCCCACTATACAAATGAGAAGCTCTGGGTCTCACTCTGGGACTTGGCCTCATTAAAGCCCATTTCTCCCCATGTCATCAGGTTCTTCACTGTCATATTTATTCATACAATATCCTGTCCTGATTTCCTCTCTCAGCTGTATTAAATCATCATATAATGAGTGGTTTAAAGTCGGAGATTTATCAGAAAAAGCATCGTCCAATGTCAATAGCATGTAAGGTAAATGTCGAGCAGTCCAGCGCTGTATCAGATGGTACAGCGATGTGGTAACAGATTTCAGCTCTGTTGTAAGACTTTGACTCCTCGGGCGATGGGAAAGTTTCAGATAAATATCAGCTGGTCATACAAGATATGAAGACAATACTGTGTGTCTATGTGTGTGCATATGAATGTTTAGAATTAGTAACAGACCGAGGAGGTTTGCATAGAAGCAGAGTTTACATATTTGTATTGGTTAGTGTACAAAATGTACAGAACGCCTCCATTGGAAAAACATGAATCCAAACGTGCAGGCCAATGATACTGCGTTCATTCTCACTTCACAATAAGTTGGATTTGACAACAGTGTGCCAAATGTGGGACAATATTTGTGTTTGGAGAAAATGTCTTTTCTGAATTGATTACATTGCTTGTGAATTAAATCCAGCTGCCTGTGTGTAGCACATTCTACATGTGTGTCAGGCCAAGATAGTCAAGCACAGGCAAGTACTCATTCAGCCTTGATTAAGGGTCCTTGGTGCTCATTCGTGTAACACCAAAGGTAGACTTGATGACATATTACTTCCAGGGACTACAAAGAGAGCAGCGGGCTGGTTGGACAGGGGCTTGGACGGTGATGTATCGCCTTTATTTAGCAGGGACAGATGGCCCATTACTGCTTATTACAGGCTGTTCCCTTACTTACAGCATAATTTGTTTCCATTTATTTGTACAGTAACTCAGGCTTTCCTTAAACACAGATATTGGCACATGTACACACACCTCCACTTTTATGCACGCACACACACACAGTTTTGCTCATGCTCTATCACAGAGGCCTCCGCTAAGACCATAAAAGAGGCCCCTTCTTTCTGTAACGCACGGCCGCCGTCTTTAAAATTATGTCTGACATGTTGGACGTTGCCATCTGATTAAGTAACTCTTCTTACTGGTGCATATCAAGTTTAAAGTGTTTTGGTATGCGTGCGTTTGTTTGCCACAGAGGGACGTAATGTTAATGTGCAGAGCAGCTGCGCGTCAGACTTTCAGCCATATGAAATGAAGTGCTGGAGAAAGGATGCCAGCGAAGTTAAAAAAAAAAAAAACAGAGCTGGATGAGATGAAGGCGGGAAATAGAACAAACAAGGAAGGATGAGGATAAAAGACACGGGATGTTAAAGGCAGGTGAAAATGGAAAATGTAGGTCAGTTAGGGGAAAAGATGCAGGAATGCCAAACGTTAGGAGAGAGAGAACATGGCAAGGAAGCAGCAGGGCGAGCAGAATAAGCGTCTTTGGTCAGTGTGGCCGAAAAGCTGTGCCAGATTCACTTTAATGAGCCGCTCACTGTCGGGCCAAAGACAGCTGAGCCAGAGGTGCTGATGTCACCGACTGCTCCCTGCTCTCCTGTTTCACATCACTGCTTTATTTGGAATTTGATTTCTTTTAGTAGCTTTGAGTCATTTCTGCAGCTTTATAACTTTTTATATTGCAAGTGTACAGCAAAGTATTCATTATGTCAAAGGTAAAAAAAAAAACTGATTTCCATTTAAAAAGCAGTCAAATGTGTTTAGCATTGCCAATCCTGATACATGTTATTACCAATAATTATACTGTATTTAGAAATTTAAGACTGTCTGTACTCTTTTTTTATAATACTACCAAGCAGGGAGAGAGGTGAGGTAACATCATCTTTGTCCAGATGTTTTCCTTTTAAAAAAAAAGTCTTCCTGAAAAGGACACATACAGAGTGCCTCTCTTTATCACTCACCACAATCTAATTTTCTTTCCCACTAAGTTTGATGAGAATGAGAGAATAGTGAAATGGATCAAACTCGTCATCATTGTGCCGAGACCTGTGACGATAGTCGATGAATTGTTCCCAGTAATACTGCACGTGCATGTTGACAGATTCAATTCTGATCATTTGAGGAAAGCTGATGCAGATGGTGAACAGAGATAACAAACTGCCAAGTGGAATTTAGATCTACATGCACATGCTGGATTTTTCAAGCCTGACGCACAGGCTGACATAGTGTACGATAATGATGCACTTTTTTTTTTATTCCGAGTTGATTTCACGTCTGTGCAAGTTGATTTGTGGTTTGCTTTGGAAACTGCCTGACAGATATGTGAAGTATGCATGAATTGTAGCTAATCATCTTAAACCTGATTAACCTGGAGTATAATGGTTTTAGACCGGCTGTGCTAAGGCTCGACTCGCCGGTGATGGATGTGTGTTGTCCTCCCTGTGAAGTGGAGGCTGAGGAGCATGTGTCACAGTTTGACCCCCGTGTCAGGAGACTCCTGTTCAGGCCACAGGTCACCACAGCCCTGCCTCCTCCCCACAGGGAGAGAGGGACACCTGATCTGAGCTCCTGTCAAGCATGGTTAACTAATTCCACACCCAAGGGCCTGGAGAGGGGTCACCAACATGCTGGAGAGGGAATGTGGAAAAAAAGGGATTAATTTGTAGAGAAAATACAAGTATTGTGCATATGCTAATGGAGTCGAACGCCAACTCCACCAGATGCCTTCAGCTTGTAGCAAACATGTGGAAGTGAAGCTGTGTCACACCAAAAGGAATCCCCCCTGTGTTGGCTTAGCTGTCGTCCAGGGGGGGAACCATAATTACCTGTCATGTGTTTCCACTGTAAATGATGATGGTACCTGAATGAGTCAGGTTGCTTGGCTTTTCCTGGGGACTCATTTTTCGGTTCACTGGCTTTGACAGGCTCAGTCAGCCGTGCTCTGCTCTGTGATTGGCTGCAGACCTCAAAGCGTAACTGAGGACTTTAAAGAGGGAAAAACACAAACAAAACTCAGCGAAACAAACAAGGTTAGCGTTTCTTCTGCGTGTTTGTCGTGATCAAAGATGAGCAAATATTGACCACAAACTGTCACTGACGAAAATGTCTGCTTTGTTAGTTTAATTTAATTAATTCAAAAACAAGAACGCGACAAGAAAAATAGTTTCTGGTCCACAGATGCGGAGCATAGAAGACATCCAACATTGGAAGCGTGTCCAAGTCTGAGAGGTGCAAACTGTCTCCTCCCTAAACACCATTGTTTCCACCACCCAGTCTGGATCCGTCACTAAACAGAAGATGGGGACACTTAGTGGTTAGCGTATGATGTGGATACTGAAAAATAATCCCGGTTTGTTATTTTCTGTGACGAAAACCTTCTGCAACTCTCGCTGACTTCATTTCACTAAGCCCAGTCTAAATCCCCTCAGAGCTTGGCCAGACTTTAGGAGGAAGATGCAGTTTAAATAATGATTAGTGTGTTTAGATTTGTCTTTGGGGCCTCAGAGCTTCTCTGTTACTCTTTAAAATACCGTTGTGCAGAGAACAGGAGGCGACGAGAAGCCAGGAAATTTGACGTTTTATAGTTTACACTCCCGATAATCCTCAACTATGCTGCGTCATTTCTATGCTCCCTGACAGATTTTTAACAAATGCTTTAATTATTTCTTATAGCCTTTTGTTGTAGAAACTCTCTCATTCACTCAGTTTTCTTCTGCCTCACTATTTTCTGGCAACCCTACAGAGGAATTCCACACAAAATTATTCATCTTTGTTGCCTCGTAAAGATCTTTGCAGTCAAAAGCTGACCAGGTTTTTATTAAGGATAGCAAATCAAACCTAGCTGCCATTTTGCACAAGACAAAGCTGAGAATATGGGACATAAAAATATCTGATGCATTTCTGAATAGTGTCAAATTCTTCACATTATTCGTGTATATTTAAGTAAGAATGAGATTGGGAGACAAGTATTTGACCTTTATATGCCTGTGTTTCAGGAATGCATGCTTGGCATAATTTAAAGTAATCCTGCAGTTATGGCTCGGTGTGTAAACTGGGGTTTAATCACTAAGCATAACACACTCTTCTACCAAGGCTTTATGAGCACTTTAGGAACTGTCACTTTGAATGGACCTTTTTAACAGTTCAAAAAGAGTCCTCAGAATGAGACACAATAAATGTCAACAGTAGAGCCTCTGTGAGCCACAAAGGGAGTGAGAAATGAAAAGTCATAACCTTAGTTTTCATAAGCTTGTCACTTTTAACCATGCAGATTTGAAGATAAAGGCTGAGAGCCGTTGACATCTCCAGCACCCCAGCGGACAGAGTGGGAGGTGTTTCCACACTTCGATAAATAAAACCATCAGTACACATCAGCCTCATTCTTTCATCTAATATTTTTTGTTCTACTTTCAATGAGAAATACTACTTCTCTTCTCTTCAGTCATATCTCTGTGTTTTCCTTTCCTCCCTGTCTGTCTCGCTCTCCCGTGAGAGTGTGTCCTCAGCGCTTGCGATGAAAGGGATCTGCTGCTGGCTGTAGTTTGATTGTCTGGTTGACAGCTGGTCAGCTGTTTATTTTTCTATTTATCTCTGGCGCCCTGAACCGACGCATGCTCGGCCACTCGCGACATCAGCAGGCCCGTGACAACAGGGAGAGATGGATGGGCAGATGTGTGGACTGTGATGTGTGTTTCACATCAAAGATTCGTTGTTGGATTTGACACATCTGGACTTCATGGACTCATCAGGGAGGCACACATATACACTGTAGGTGTACACAATGATGAATACCTCCGACCGTGTTTACATGAGGAAACACTTCAGTTCTTAATCCAGAAATGTGTTTATTCACTTTTTATCTTGGTGTTATAAACTCAGACCTGTTTCTTTGCCTGCCTGCTCCACAGACAGGCTTCTGCAGGTCTGCAAACATGAGAGACAGTCCATCCTCTGACTCCCATCAAGCTGTATTAGTAGCTTTAGTTGTTGGTTGTTGGTCCTTTGTTCTCCTCGATTCTTCTGAGCTCTCATCTCAAAGAAGGCCCAGAAGCTACAAAGATAATTGGTGTGTATAAACTGATATTTTTGCAATTACATACCCAGTAACCAATAGCTTTTTCCTTTCCATGCACATGACACATGAACACAGCACTGATTGGTAACAAGACTAATAGTCTACAGCCATCGAATCAGCTCTCGGAGGCTGCTCACTTCAACATGCTGTGTTCACAGTCTTAGTTTCGCTAATTAGCACTAATGAGGCTGGTGTAAATTAGTTTTGGAGACCATTTGTCATGAACCAAAGACTTAAAGAATTAGACTAAAAGACATTTTTAGTTCATCCAACAGTTACAGGGATTTTTCATTTTTTAAAAATAAACCTCAGCGTAGTTTTAGAGGAAAAGTCAGGAGCTCATCAAAGTCAGTATAATTCATCGTCCTGGAGTTGTGAATATCTGCACAAAACTCGATGCCAATCCATCAACTAGATATTGCGATATTTCACTTCAAGTTTGATGTTAGAGGAAAAGTCAGAGAATCTTTGAGGTCATTAGAATTTATCCTCAAGGGTCTTTGAATATCTGTAGCAAATTTCATGCTAATCCACCCATAACTTGTGGAGATATTTCACTCTGAACCACAAATGCCAACCTCAATTTGGCATATAGTGGGAAAAAAAAAACCAAAGGAACTTCAAAGTCTGTCGGGTTCATCCTCTGGGGACCATGAGTGTCTGCAGAAAATTCCACAGTAATTATAGCTGCAGAGATATTTCAGCCTGGGCCAAAGCGGTGGACCAACATGCCTGCTATGCTGCTATCATGGCTAAAAATGTTTATGCAGAAAGAACCAATAAAAACACACACAAACCAACATCTCTCTTATTTCACCTCCTCATGCAAACATACCAACAAACTTTTGTAAAACTGCAGTCACCCCTGCACCGGTGCACATGTGCAGCAGGGAACGTCTTCCAGCCTAACGTGGCATGTTTTGCGTCCTCAGGCATTGGAACAGGTTTGTTCCACTGGCTGAAACTGAAGAAAAGGGCAGGTGAGGTCACACAGCCTCCTGACCTCTTAACCCTTGCTGTGTTAACCTCTGGCACCGGCTGTGTCTCCTTTTGCCGCTAACCGGACGCAGCGTTCGTCCCGAGAGGTGGCTGTTTGCTCTGTCCATCTGTGCCGACGCTTTGACCCTGACCGGACATTCCCAGACCATTCCCACACCTCTGACCTCGCCTCCTTTCTCCGTTACTCATCCTTCCTCACCTCTCTATTCACTGGACCTCTCTGTTGGTTACATTTCCCCTAACTGAATTACATCGTCGCTGCAGGGGGGAAAGAAGAGCCAGGGACGAGGATCTACAATCAATGACAGACAGGCTCATCAAAGAGAGGGGGTGTCTTCTTGCTGTTTGTTGTTAACATTGTGTTCCGGAGGGTTGATGATGATGATGATGATGATGGTGGCGGTGGTGATGATGACGTGAACACATTTTGTGGGAGCAGGAAGAACAGGAAGCCCTGTTAGTAAACTCTGCCCTGATGGTGAAAGCCACAACTGGGCTCCAGTCAAATGTTCTGCTGAGTGATCTGTCAAAACAAGCTTGTGATCTCTTGGATTTCCAAAGATACAACAGATCACTATATGCATTTGTGTGTGTTTGTGTATGCACATGTCGTTGCATAAGAGCGCCATGAAACCTGAACCGCGCGTCTGCAGTCTCTTTGGTCCACATGATGGTCTCTGGTGCTCTCCTCTCTGTCGCTCTCTCAGGGGACGCCTGAAGAAAACAAAGCGTCCTCCAAAAGTGCAGTGAGTTTGCTGTCTGCGTAGTATCCATCCTTTTCATTATGAACTTTGAGCCAATGTGTTTAGCTGTTGTTTGTGCTGTTCTTTCATACAATACAAGCCTCCACAGCCACCACAGGACAGTAAAGGCGGCCACACTGTTCAACAGGGGAGCCATGAGGCCATTAAACATGACCAGATCAAAGCCAGACTCTTCATTCCTGGAATAAAGTGAGAGTTTTTTTTTATGACTTTAGCCTTGTTTCTGCTGAAGTACAAATGGTTGTGTTTATCGAGCGTTCAGATAATTTATCTTTGTGTCTCGAGACCTCTGGTCAGGCCCCGTGGCCTCAAATATTCGGAGGGATTGTCAGTTCGCCATGTTTGCTTTGTGTCAACTGTTTTGAACTCATTCAGATTCACTCAGACGCACATAGACACACAAACCTCTGCCAGTGTTGCCGAAAGACAGCATCTCTTCTCACTTCATCTGACTTTCTCAAACTAGCTTTCTGGTACTTATTATGTATTTAAACCCTGAAAGCTTTGCCAACTTATGATGGCTATGCATAGCAGATGTGCATCAGGCACATCGCAGAGAAATGTTTTTTCAGAATAAGAGCCATCTAACTGTAAGTTGTGGTCAAAAAAAAATGTAGATACCGAAAGGGATCATACAACATGCAGCAGAAGCATACTCTATTACAAGTAAATATCCTGCCTTGACAATTGTACAACACATGATCTCATCATCAAATTTACATAAAGTATTACAAATAAAAGTACTTATTATCCAGAAGAGTTCATTAGAAAGTGTTACATAATGATATATTACATTATATTACATTACTGGATCATTATCACTGATGCATTAAGCAGCATTTTCAAGGTTGAGCTAATTTTAATTCATATTTTGTTGGTTTCGCATTTATAGTATAGATTTTCCAAGCAAGATAACGATAGCTATCAATTAAATAGAGTAGACTCTCAAAAAGTACTTAAGTACAGTATTTGAGTAAATTTACTTGTACAAACGTCAACAATGACTTTGCTATTTAATTTTTTAAATATCCTTGGCTGTTAGTTTGGGGCTGCAAACAGGAATTATTTTCACTGATTTTTTTGATTAATCAATAATCAATCCTTATTTGTTAGTCTATTAAAATAGAGTGTGTGTGTGTGTGGGGGGGGGGGGGGGCTCATTGCAATTTCCCAAAGCCTGAGGTCATGTTTTCAACAATCAAAAACCCATAGATATTTAATTTACATTTACAATGATGTTACACGCACAAACGCGTCAAATCCTCACATTTAAGAAGCCAGAAACAGCTCTTTGCTAAATAAATGACTTAAACTCCCTTACACTGATTATCTAAATTGTTGTTGATTACTTCCTGTCAATCAAGTAATCAATTACTCAACCACCCCATTAAGCACTAATACAGTCTTCTTTTATGTGTGGGGAAACTTTCACCAGCAGAGCAAGTTACTCCCTGAATGACAAATGAAAGCATCAGGACCATCAGGAATCGTTTGTGCTGAATTCGCTTCATCTGTCTGGAAATTGGACTGACAAAAGCTTGTGTCCTCGAGGTGTCTAATGCAGGATGTCCAGGGACAAATTCAGCGAAACAGGTTCTTCCTTTAGGACAGAAGTTAACTGGAGACATGTGGCGAGGAGGTGATGCCCTCGGCCGGACACATCGTCGCTCCACCATCTGTCAGTGTGGCTGATCGGCTGAGCAGCATGTCTCCAGAAAGAAGTTGATTAGTGCAAAGACAGTGCTCCTGTTTTGGAGCATCTCTGCCTCACTTCCTCCATCCCCCCCCTTCTCATGTATTCCTCCCGGTTCTTTAATTCGTGTGTGATCCATTTGTATGATTGACCTCAGTCAGACTTGGATTAAACAAGACGTTGGGATGAGGAGATCTGCAGCGTTAATCGTCTCTGCTCACACTTGTTCCCCCTCTTCATGTTTATATCGCTGTCAGCGTCTCTCAGTAGTTTCTCCTCTCATCTGTTTACCACATACCCCTTTGTTTTATGCACAACAGAAGAGGAAACAAGCATCTCTCTTGCTGCCGAGTCCAAGAACAACAAGACCTTACTGGAAAGAGGCCTCGCAAACTGGCCCAGCTTCTACACATGGTTTAAAGATGAGGAAACCCTTTATCTGATACTTTTTTTTTTCCTTTTTAAAGAGGGAAATCAATGTCCAACAGCTGTTATAATCACTCATTTAATGAAGAATTGTTGCCTTAAAGAGGAAACATGTCTCGAGCTTCCTTTCCTTTCCTCCCTTATCTTTATTTTTTTTCCCCCATGATTTGCTGTTAGCAGACATAAAAGAATTTGAGGACAGTAGTTAGGACTTGTCGTCAGCATGCACAGAAAACAGGCCCAGAAGATGCACTAAAGATAATGGTGCCGGTGACTTTGGCAGCAGGCCTGTAGGAAAGATAATCTAACGCCACCAAGATGTCTGGATTCGCCTCCTGAGTTTTCCCAGCAGTGCAGCCGGGGTCTGCGAGGTCTTAGTCCAATTCGCTGGAGAGAATTAAACTGATATTCCCCATCAAAGGAACATTTTCTCCTGGAGGCTATAAGCAGCCGCAGCTTTCCCACTTTCTTCATCTGAGTCCAAGGTATTGTGCAGGACTGAAGCTCACTGGGACAAGGTACATGACCTGTACTGGACCTCCTTTTCTTTATTTCTGTAAGAGAGAAATTGTTAGTGTGACAGAGAAATGACCAGGACAGTTAAAACTGAGGTTTGGCTTCCCTCTTCAAAGATTCCTGGAAGCAGCTGTTTAGACCTTTTTTAAAATATCCTTCTTAGAGTCATAAATCTGTCAAATATACACACCATCATAATGCACATATTTTTAGATTCAGTGTAATTTACGCTTTCCGAGGATATCATTATCTCAGATTCTGCATGAACATATATAAATCCTCATAGAAATCATATTACGAAGACGGTTCTTAAAACTCCAGTGCTTGGCTGAAAATCATTACGTTTCTAAGTTTTTTAGTGTCATAGTAATCCAGTTATAGTTCCAAAAGGTAAGAGAAATAATAATAGCAGTTCATGTTGGCCCAACAATGCATGTTAATGGCTGGATTGATTTATTGAGATTACTAATTTATGGGGATATATAAGACTCTTCACTGTGGTTCTTACATTCCTGAAACCTTGACGCTTGATCCATTCACATAATGATATTTGTCCTTTGAAAATCTGTGACCATACAGACAAAGAACTCAAAAGACTTTATACTGAGAAAAATAATAGCCCAATTTCTTAATGATGAAAATATGAATACATGACATGTCTGGCTAATACGCATACTGCTGTGACTCTGCTAAACAGCTTATAAAAGAAGAGGGGGAAAAAATGAACAAATAAGCAAATGGCCTAATTAACCGCTCCAACCATGTTTTTCATGTACCATTTGTAGGAGAAGCGGAAAAGCTCTATTTTAATCCTCCACCTAAATACCAGAGGCAGTCTCAAGGTTTTGCGTGCTGTGACCGTCTGTTTATCCAGTTTGCCAGACCTGCGTTCTCCAAACACATCTGATGGTGCTTTGATTCGTCAAAACTGTCGATTTCCTTAAACACTTACATCATCTAATTCCTCTCCATCCAAACACATGTGCCCTCCTCCGCCCTGTCAGGAAAGTGTCTCTGACTGTCCGGCCCCTGCCACGCGATGCAGTCCCAAGAGGCCGATTACCTCTCAGGTTAAACTCTTAAAAGTTAAGGTAAATGATCCGTGTAATCTCAGGTCATTATTGTCATTTTAGGTTTATTATGATACACTTAGATGATGCAATATGTTTTCCTTCATCTTCTTGACTGATAAAGACATTAATGATTATGCTTTTTGATGCTTATAGTGTCACTGCTGGTTATAATGACGACCAAATGCCATTATCTCGATGAAATACGAGCCTCATATGGTCCCACGTCTTTGTTTTTGGGAGAATGATTGACAGCTTACCTGGTGGTCAAACTGGGGTTGTACGCACTGGGTTGGAAAAGTGGCCATTTCTGAATGCTTCAGGCGAACCTTAGCTGCAGGATTGATCAGCAGAGATCATACAATGACTGACGATGTAAGAAAGGTCAAGGAAAGGAATTGGGAGGCCACCATTACTCTCTATAATATAATAATAATAATAATCCTGGAAGTTTATGCAGGTGGAAAGAGTGTTTGCGTCTATATGCTTCGGGCAAACAGTGATACGCCGAGTATGTGTAGGAGAACCCTTTCCAAATATACAGAGCAAGTCATTTTCAGCTCCCTGCATATCAGGGGCGTGGGGCACCGCGGGGCTGGGCAGCCTGTCATGCACGTCAGCTGCAGGCCAGCGGTGATCGGTGGCCAGATTCCACTCACGCCAATCTCAGAGACACTGCAAATAAACAGGAGAGGAGGGAGAAGAGGCCTGGGAGCAATCACAATGGAACACAGTAAGCAAAAGTGAGGGTAACCGATGAAGAGCTGATGGAGGATGCAATCAAAGGAGGAGAAAATAATAAAACACATCAATAAACAAGGGCATCAGAGGCCTGTCTGTGACCCATTATGGATGGGTTTTCTTTTGTTTGTTGATAACCCCTAGAGTAGCATATTATTTACCCGTCTTCCCGCATGGCACCGCTTATTACACATGGCATTTGCTAAAAATGTGCTGGCAGGGGACTTTTTCACGGAACAAAAGGTGGAGGAAAGGTCAGGCTGTTGCCATTGTTGGTTTAGCATCTGGCTAACAGCGGCTTCGCCTCTCACCACATGTTTAACTGTTTTTGTTCAATTTTGCTGCGTCGAAATTCACAGCGTCGGCGCAGAGTGAATGACCAAGTGTTCACCTTGTTGCTGTAGGCCTTTGAGACCTCAGAGGGTCAAACATAATCATTTAATCTCAAATCTTAATCCCCGTGCCTTTCAACCACCTGATATCTGTATTAACCTCAGCTTCTGTGCAGCAGCTTCAGAGGAGCCCGCTGACGTCATTTTTATCACTGTTTCTCCTCAAAGGATGGGGCCCTGAGTGGAAGACGGCTGAATAGAGTCCTTTCTTTATTTCTGTGGGCCTGACATTACCACGAGACCTCCCTCAGTGCGACAGGCAGTGTGTCTCACTTCAACTTTAGTCTGCTCTTTGTCTCTCTCCCTGCATCTTACTTCGAATCTCAGCTCTGCACCGCTACCACTGTGCCCTCACGTCTCAGGTAGAATAATATTATCTCAGTCGAGTGTCGTCACTCATGCAGTCTTCAGCGTGGGACTGTAGTTAACCATGTCCAGACTGCGCTGCTACTTAAGAGGCTCTCTCTCCATTGCTTAGACTGTACCGCAGGTCATAATTAACCTGAGACAAAGCACTGACCTGTGACAAATAGACTGTAACACTACACCCCCTCCTCCCTGCTCGGCACAGCACGGTCCGGCATCGCACGACATGGCCGCCTACAGTCGAGCTGGAGATGGAGAGGTCCTGCAGATCAAACCTGGCCTGAGGCAAAGAGGGAGCATTCCAGGGAAATATGTAGACATTACAACAGCGGTAAAGTTTGGGAACTCACCCTGGAAGTGAAAGGGAATTACTTCTGAATTACATTAAGTGCTGTCCCCCTCAGCCAGAATGAAGTGGATGATGTCGTCCTGCACTCACATGTGTGATGGTTATTTATGCTGCAGCTGCACTGAGGATTATTTGAAAATGGACTGAAAGTGAAATGAGTGTTGGAGCACCTCAAGGACAGCTGCCCGGTTCGTTGGCTATGGACTGAGGAGCTAGTTTATGAAGTACACTTGTGCAATCTGTTGAAACTGAAGTGTAACAGTCCCACAAAAATCTTACTTTATGAAGCTGGCAATGTTCACTCAATGATGTATGACTTGGCTTTTCATTTAACTTCATTGCTATAGTTGGTGGTGGTGTTGTGCTGGATAGCAATATGTTGAGATATGTATGTATATGTATTTCTAATAGTCTGTCTGTAAATGGTAAGTATGCCATCAGATTACACATTTAAATTGTATCATTAGTCTTTAGCATTTCAGTAGGTGACAAGAATGAAATACTAAAATAATATAAAAAGTAGGGATAGGCAGTGCTCTATATAATATACTGTATAAACAATGGTATATAAGACATGGTGAAATAAATTTGTCAGCCCAGATTTTACCCTATTAAGGAAGTCAGTAATTTATATCGTTTATTAGACTTTTGTGAGCAACATTGCAAATCAATTAGCAGGACAGTTTCATGGCAATGGATTGAATTTCTATATCATTTTTCGAATCACTGTGAGGTCTGTTATTCAAAAATAGACATTATAGTCTGGTTCTAATCATCCATTTTCAATTGATTTTAAGTTTCCAGATCTCATAGTAGAAAATGACAAACATTATTTTATCCAGGGATAAAATAATGTTTGTCATTTGTAAAAGGTTATAGGGCTATAACCTTTTACAAAGCATGTTTCTTTGATTGATGAGTAGTGAAAGAACACATTCTCATTCATCCTCAACACAAATTTCACATAGCACAAAGAGCAGAGATGAAGATGTGGTCTTATCTGCTAATAGGCTGCATAAAGTAAAATCCATCAGGTGTAAAGATGAGCATACAAGGCACTCATATTTCTTGCATTGAAATGCATGTCATTTGCTCTTCATAGCATTTGTCATATTTCTACTTGTCTTGTCCTGTTACTGCCGTTCTTCCCCCGTGATGCAGTTTGCCTGTGTGTGGTGTGTGCAGTCAAGATTGTTTAGGCTGTTCCTTTTGACATATCAATTAGTTTCTCAGAACTATACCTGCTATTTGGACAAAAAGAAATATTTTGACAGCTCTGAACTTGCAGGGGTCATGAGAACATTTGGACCTTCAAAGAGAGCAATGGAGTAGAAAGGTTGAAGAAAAGCAAGCTTGCAGTGTTACTGCAGTTTAAGTCAGTTTTACTTGATGTGTTGTATCCATATAGTCTCTCCCACATAATCCTGCCATCCCTTATTCCCGTCCTCAGCTAATTACAACAGAAAACACACACAGACGCTCCACATAGCTTTTAACCATGCAGTTACCGCAGGTATGTTAACTGGGCCTGGCTTTGGTCTCCGTGCATTAGCTGCACATTCCAGTGGTGCGGATAATGGGAAGTTCTATTAGGAGCTATTTGTGGCTGTGCTGTGGCGTGTTTTACCAGATTCCAACATTAGCCGGGGTTTTAACCTTGTCGGGTGAAGGATACAGAGTGGCTGATGCGCTGTCTTCATTTGTCTTGTTTGTTTCTGCCGTTGGCCTCCCTCCCTGTGTATTTGCTCTGTGTCGTTGCAGATCGTCACGGGAACCACTGTTTGTTTACTGTCTGTGTGCGTGTCGTGAACTTATATCTGTGCTCAATTAGGCTTCTGTCTGTTTCATCTCCTTCTCCATGCACATGTATCTTGCATTTATTTTACACCCTCCCCTCTGCATGGTCTGTGTGTTCATATTCATGTACACTACATACATGCGTGTACCCNAGATTATTACTTCTTTTTTTTTGACAAATGACAAATTCTGTGATTTTGGGTGTATGTTCATGGCCGAGTGGATAAAACACAATGTGTTGTATTAAATATGATGCAGTTACATGATAATAAATGTAGTTGTAGTTGTAGGGGTTTGCATCTGAGTATATTATGTTTGGTAAAAAGCTTATATATACAACATAACATTCATTCTGTTGATCGATGCTACATATTTATTGAATTGAGTTATATCTTATCTCCATTCAGGACAAACTAATATCTAGCTAGCTAACAGACCCAGTTGGTTTGAGGTTACATTTTTTCTTTATTGCAGTCAGAGTTTGTTGTTTGTCATCCAAATACTTGTTGTTTGTTTTGGTGGTTGTGGTTCAAATTCAATACATTTCAGTATTAATTTAAGTTCTACTGAAGAACTTTCAATAAAAGTTTGACAGTAATCAGTGTTGAGTACTGTCTGGTTTAAGTTTATGTTTTTATGGCTTTTCAACTTCATGACCTAGTTTAAAACATTACGTATAACATTTTTAACAGGGTAACTTTTAGTCTGCATTACTTTTCAAAAGTAACCTTCCCAACACTGCATCTCTATAGTTGCACTAAAATAAAGGCAAAAAAGCTGGAAAATACATAAAAAATCATGTCTTTCATTTGAAATTTTTTTTTAAAAAAGGACAATAATGAGAGCTATTTGTTATGATTTTCTCTTCAAAGTTTATTCAGGTGTGTTGATCTTGTCTGAATGATCTCCTCCACCAACCGGCTTCTCTCCAACTTTCCCATCGCCTCCTCTCCACTTCATTCATGTGTGTACTTTAAATGACCTTCTACCAGTCAACAAATATTAGATTCCACTCCATCACCCCACCGCGCGTGTTTAGATTGTCCGAACGAGTCCGGAAATATATTTGATATATTTCGTTGTTGTGTACAGGCCACAGACAGGGTTGCAAACATACAGAAGCTATAAGACTTAACAGAGTTACATTGTGTAATCAAATGTGTGTGTTGCAGTGAAAACACTTGAATCCCCCCTTAACGTTGAAGCGCTTCTCTCCACATGGGGTTGCAGAGTTCAGTGTGTGTGTTTGTAACATCAGACACAGGTTTAAACTCCTGCAGAAACACACTTTCCTCATCCCCCCTCACCTCCCCTTGAAGACCACAAACAAATAAATCTCCCACTTCAAATTAGCATCAGTCCATACTTCACAGCATGCACGCTTCGACACAAGACGACCTTCGTCTCTCCCGATCACCTCTAGAGAGTAGTAAAGAAGCTGCTTTTAGACAGGTTCGCCATTACCCATGATCCTCCCCGGCCATCCTTGACCTGCTAAAGGCGAACGGGAGCGAGCTAGGAATAATTTATGTGAACTCTGAGCTCATCCTTTGAACCCTCTGCACGGTGTCAAGTCATGTCCGTGAATTCTGGTCCCGGCCATATCTTCTTCTGTCAACACTCTCACGCTCCCGCCCTCCGCCAGGGGAGAGGAGAGAGAAGGATGAATGCAGAGAGGGAGAGATGTACATGCATGTACATACAGCAGCTCTCTCTCAATCTCTCTGCTTCAGGCCATTTGGCAGCTCTGTTATCTCGCTCTGCTCTTCTTCACTTGATGTCTGGCCTCCACCCAAAATCAGACAGCTCACGCACATACAGCCTGGGGCCCTTCTAGGATCTGGTGATGTTCTGACCTCTGTATGGGGGTCCGGGGGGGTTATCCCCTGGAATTTTTTTTGTTAAACAACCTTTATCTTCATGCTTTTTTAATCCACTCTGGTACCTTATGAGAATTTGAGATTTCGTGACACAGAAAGTTCAAACGAATGTTCTGACCATGAACGTTGAGTCAAATCAATAATACTGTGCAATATTACTGTTGATTCAGTGTGTGTTTGGGGTTCAATCTAAAAAGTACAGTAATTCATGATATACTTCTTTGTCACCTGGGGAGAAAGTACCTGACTTCCTTAAAAAAAGTTTTGTGACTTGTTTAGTTAGAGGAAAACTTTATAAATATTGTGCACTGTCCACAACATATTCTTGATTGTTTGCACCCATTCGGCAAATGTAAAACCTTAAGATATTCTTTTCTATGAAAAATGAAAAAAGCATCATGTCAGTTTGTCTTGGTGTATTGCAGTGCCCGCTTTTAGGCTACTCTGTGTCTAAGTTTTGTTGCTGCTTGTAGGACCACCAGATTGCTAAAATATGAAACCATCTATCTAACACAATGAGACTAGGCTAGTTAACGTCCAGTGAAATCCCTTGATGATGACCACAGCTCAGAAAAGCTCAGTGTAATAGAAAGTGAAGGCAAAAGTCATGAGAAAATTATTGTGCATGTTGGTTAAACCACAAAGTTTGTATTGTAAATTCTGAAAATCTGATTTCCTCTCGTATTTTGATGTTGAAAACACAAGCTTTGCCAGATTTTTTTTGTTTTTTTTAAAGCCCCAAGTGTTGTTGAAAGGCTGCCAGGACAAGTCTTGATTGATTATGATCATCATTCCAGCTACTTATTTCACGGGGAAAGAGAGATGACTGTTACAAGTACTGCCTATTTCTTAATAGTATACTTAATATACTGTGGTTTCCTTCACTCCGTCATGTTATCATTTATCATCGTATACTCCCTGATAACAGGGCCTGCACAATTGGATTTGTTTAGACTTGGGGCAGTTGGAAATCCTTAGTATGAGCACATTTTGGCCCATTTCTTCTTTTTTTTTTCCTGAATGTGTCCAGTCGGAATTACAGTCATGTGTATCTCACGCCAAGAAAAAGAAGAAATGTAGAGGAAATCAGGAAGAAACACACATACAGTATTTATACTTCCACACAGTACTGTAACAGAGATGCCTATCGAACACGGTCTTAAATTGGAAAAAGGTGACGTTCCCTATGACATAAATGTTGTTTTCCACTACCGTGAAAATGAAAGGCCTCGCAGATGTCTACATATGGCAAACACGCTCGTTATCGAATCAACGGCTGCCTCTGTTCTGCCCCGTGTTTACGGCATCAGTAACTTCAGCACACTATTGAAGAAAGGGAAGGAAGCCTCCCTCATGGCCGTGCAGTGTGTCGGTGTCAGATGGATTACTGAAGCATATATAAAACACATCACAACACACATATGGTCCCCGGACTCTCTTCGGGGACTGTTGCACAGTGGCCCAATCTGCAGCTCCGGTCAAACAAACATCAAAGAAGCTGGAAGTTTAGACAACTTGATAGTCTGTGTACCGCAGCAGAGGAAACCTCATAGCCTGTTAACCTGAGACATGCACTTTTGAGCTTTTACACGCACGCCTTCCTCTTTCCTGCTCCCACCGATACATGGAAGGGCTGACACCTCCGCTGGATTAGTGGACATGTTATTGTGGGGTGAGACTCTGCAATCTGCATGACTGTGCCTCCACAACCGACAGATCATGGTCCATGTATGTGGTGCAGGCCTGTGCGATACAGAGCATGTGGAATATGTCCGTCACAGTCTTTCCCATGTGAAAGTTTTGTTATTAGCATTGCAGCTCCCAGGCTCGGAGCAGGTACTCGTGTCATTGTGGTGAGTCATTTAGCAAGGAGCCGGAGGATGCTGGAAGCTCTTCAAAGTGAGCTCGTTGCAGTTGCGGTGAAATGAGCTGAGAGAATCTGGATTCAGCAGATGAAAGAAGCAGAGAGCGTGGTGGGACTGGTACACAGCATGGATCCGAGTGGAGGAGATCTGGCCACAAGAAGTAGCGCCCGCCTATGTAATCATGTGTGTTGTGTGGGGCTAAACAGCCGGGGTGAACTCAGGGTAAACAGCCAGTTCTGGCATGCTGCTGACTGAGCCCCCTGGATGTAGGGTGCCAGACCTGCATACAGAAAAGAGAGAAAAACTGAGACAAAGACTGAAATAAATTATCCAGAAAATCATGTTAACGTGAGAATAATACATCAAGTGTAGAACACATGATTGTGCACCTTTGATGTCCACAAAAACTCTCACAAGCTCACTGAATTGAGTAAGAGACCAAAGATTTATTACAGATTTATAATTTATTTATTATGCTTCATTTGAGTCCAACATCAGGAAACATGGCATATTATTTCAACATGGAATTACACAGAGAAAAAGCAAGATTTAGGGCAGGCTTTTGTATTTATTCTAGTTTTATTGACACCATCAGGAAATTTCTTTCCAGTGAGAAACATGTTGGTTTGGCAACAGGAAAAAAGCAACCACAGCAGATTAAACTAGGTCTCTTTGACACATTAATGATATGTACATGTATATACAACAGTACACAGGATACACGTTTGCTTTAACTTGTATCATGCAGTGTTTATGGTGCATCAACTATAAGATGCAGACATCCTGAATGCTATAGAGGCCACCTGGCTGACCGCGCAGCTGCACTGTGTGACACTGGCCTTGAGTGCAACTGCGTGACTGCGAAGCCTGCAGAGCCATAATGAGGGAATCCATCAACAAGGGCCAAAGAGTCAGCACAGAAAGAAGCAGGTGCGACTGTATACTGTATTATACATAAAAAGACTGCTCTGGAAAACATAGAGACTTTTTATCTAGAAAAAATGAAAAGGGAACAATTACAGCAACTTTAATTTATTCTTCAAGGCAAACATTTTTTGGTGAAAATCCTTGAGGCGTAAAGCAAATGACTTGTTGACAAATTAACAGGCTGGATGATAAATCGAAAAGCCTTGGGCAAAAAAAACCTAAATCATTTCCATACTTTTGCACTCCAAATTTCCAGGCACATTTTTCTCCCTTTTTTGCAAAGTGTGGCAGTAACAAATGTGGAAAATTATGGGAACCCCATTTCTCCTCCTGACATGGATTCCCTCTATAGTCCATCAGTCTGGCCTCATATAATGTGTCCTAAACACACTGTGTGTGTGTGTGTGTTTCCTAACAGCTGGACTGGACCCACTGAACCAAAGCACCATGGATGGCTGCTAATAACCCACCCTAATAATCCCTACATTACCTAATGTCTTTCTGCGTTCAGTGCCATTAAATACCCATTCATTATAATGCCAACACAGTGCTATTGTGTCCCAGAGGTGGGACCTAACGCTAGACGATGGCTGGCTGACTCTGCGGTGGTGCAGCGGGTTGGCTCATGCCCTTGGGTGGTGATGCTTGGTGATTACCCAGGGTTCCACAGAGGTGAAGCCCAGAACGAAGCTCCCTCAGCAGGGCATCTGGTTAATGAGAACTGGGCGTGCTGCTGGAGCCCCAGACTGGAACGATAGCAAATATACACACAAGCTGGATACTGTACTGGAAGACAAGCACACACATTCACACACAGTCTCAATGTTCATTTAATCTGAGGTTCATTTCCTCCTCACAGTGGAACGTAGGGCGACCCCGCTGCGAGGACTCAAGACAAGTAGCTGAACATTAAACACACATTTGATGGCTTAGGTTAAAGTCGCTTTTTCTCAATCTGCCAAATCTGACTCTAACAGCATTCACATGCAGATGCGGTAATGTAATGTAGCAAAGGAGAGCGTTCTGCTCTGCTGCAAAACCTGCTTAGACTGTGATTCCACAAGTGTTTTATCCCAGATTAAGTCTGAGTTTTAAGATGGCATGAAGCTTCGCAGTGCACGTCTTGATTACACCACTCTGGATGTAGGGTCTAATTGGACGCATGGAGGCGGCTCCCCTGGAGGATGGCTGGATATACACTGGGGACTCTGGGAACGTTACTGGAAGCCATTAAGGAAACAAGACACTTCCGACCGCAGGGAACCAAATGACGAGAAAGGGAGAAAAAATGAGACGGGCTGAATTGTTAAGAACATAATTGTGCATTTGGTGGGTGTGTGTGTAGAGGAGGGGTGGTGATGTTTGTGTGAGGCCTCTTTGTCCAGGTCGCGTGCCGAATTACAGGTTGGCGTGGTAGCGGCATGCACACGCACTAACTACAGAGAACTACACACATGCATACACACGAACTCCATGCTGTTAGATAACCACCCCTGTACAGCCTGCTCCCTTATCCATATCGTCATCACTCAATCATGTCATCGGGTTTCAATTTTGGGCTTCAACTTGTTTGCCCCCTGTGGCAGTGCCTGCGTCTGTCTTCAAAAGCTCTGTGTTTTCTGTGTGCAGGGGGGGTGGGAGTGGGGGGTCATGCTGTAGCTGCAGAGCGAGAAGGATACACAGTCGCGGTCTTTAGAGAAAGCCAACAGAACAGTTTAAATATGAAACCCACAGTCTTCATGTCACTTTCAACTCCTGCTGGAGAAACTGACGGAAACTCTTCATTATGGTTGAAACGTTACGTGGAGCGCCGGGTCGTGGATGGTTAGCGGCGACGCAGTTGAACGGCAGTGGAATCTGTAATGGCACCTGGAAGCAATTGTGTTTCCTTCCCTGAAATATTTATGTATTGGTGAATTATTCTAAGCATGTTCGCAGTGTTTATTTCTACAATGATGTCTGGCTGCATGGCAGAACAACCATGCAGCCAATCTGTCAGCTCTGAAAGTGGAGGAATTAAAACAGCAACAGCAGCTGCATGTGTGTGTGTGAAATGTGTATGTATTGACAGTGCAGCGGCAAACTCAACCAAACTGTATTCCTCATTAAGGTTAAGTCAGCCCACCTCCCCTCAGGCTTCCCGTTTTATATGCACCACCCCATATCCAAACACGGTTACAGACTCATAAAAGCTCAGCATAATATTTTGATATCTGTCATCTTATGCTGTTATAAAGGAGCCAAAGGGGGAGGAAGTTGACTTCGTTTGTGGTATCCATTCCCATCATAATACACAAGCTCCAGTTTCCCATGGGTGTGTTTGCTGTGATGTCTTGTGGCACCAAGGCAAACAGACACAGTCTGCATGAGGCCTTAAGGCCTGATGGATTTGTTTAGTCTTGGTGGGCAGGACACAAGGAGAAGATTTTGGTATTCTTTGGATGTATGCTTGTTTCTCCTCTCTGTGGTCTCTGTCCACAGGAGGCATTTGCCTTTGTGATTTTCAGTTTATTACAACTTGGGTTTTATTTTTTGATATGACCATCAGAGTGCTCAAGTTTCTTGCCTAATCAGACTTTGTTGTAGCAACGTTGCTGTATTCCCAGATTTTTGCAATTACTTCAGTGAGCTATTGGAATCATTTAATCACTGAAATAAACACTTGGTCTTGAATGGCAGCATCGGTCTGTGCGGTATATCGCCTCCTGGATGGATTGACAACACACACATTCAGTTCGTTTTAGGATGTGAGTGTAATCATTTTGCTGATCCCTGAATATCATCAATCAAAATAACAATGTGTCCTATACGTTTGATTTTTTACATGAAAACTAGCGACTTTCAAGTCAGCCTCAACTGTACCTGCTGAGCCTTCAGCTTTACTTGAAATAATTTATGTGAAATTTTGCACGTGGACATGTGTTATTTGAAAATATATAGAACTACTTAAAATGTTATAATTAATTTGTTTTTTTGACTTTGTACATGCTACTGAAAGATGACTACCGAAAATTGAAATGATCCTTTGAAAACAGATTCTCAGTTCAGTCAACCTCTGTCCATACACAGTTGTTCTTACTAAGTTAAGTGATGAGATACACTCAGCAGTAAGGAAAGGGGGGTTTATGTGTCAGGCTGAAGTAGGTATGTACCGTATGTTGAGGGGTGAGGACAGTGCTGGGGAGGGTGGGTGAAAGGTGACACCCTGACAAGTGGTGTTTACGAGAGGAGAGAATACCACCAGGACAACTGCAGGCCGCCTTGAATATGAGATAGAAGGAGAGAAAAGAGGAGGAGGGTGAGACGGAGATGTGTATATGAGTGAAAGTGAGAGGAAGACGGAAGTCGAGATCCAGACGGGAAGACGTGATAGCGACATGAGGATCCCTCTCAGACTAACAGCAGCTCTTTACCTGGGGGGTCAGAAAGAGAGAGGCGTGTAGAGACAGAGGGAGACTAGAGTATGACACAACCACAGAGGGATAAAAATCACAACATGTTTCTCCATATTCATTTCAGTGAAGAAGTCCACCTAGTGTCTTCCTTTTACTGGCTGAATGTGTGCTGGGCAGGCGGGCCTGCAAAGAAAATGTGAATGGGTATGTGTGAGGGTCAGAGGTGACCTGTGTTGGAGTACAGTGGCAGATTTATGGGCCTGAAGGCTGGAGGTCACATGCTGACTTTGTTACACGCCTCAGCCGACACATAGACACTCACACAGGAAGCGGTGGCACACACTGGAAACCAACCTGCTGGTGCCAGGTCATACATGTTGAGGTCCCAGTAATAGATAAAGCTGGGAATGAGGCTGAGCTGACGTGTGTGTGTGAGCGCGTGTGTGCGAGTGTATAAGCTTCCCATCTGGCCTCAGGGGTATACCATATAAAGCCTGATTAAGATGGAGGGCGCGGGACATTGATCAGAAAAGAAACACGCTCTGGACCGCGGATGAAAGAGTCAAAGTCGGATCGTGTTGCTGTGTATCATTAATATCTATCAGGGGCAATAAGAAGCTTAAAACGGCCAGACGTGGATGGATGAGAGGATGAGAGGCCGAGAAAGAAAAAAGAGGGAGACGTTTCTCAGGGTCATACTGTTGCCCCTCTCTTCCTTACTTTATTCATTCATTATCTCCCTCCCTTCTGCTGTCACTTTGCAGAGAGGGCTTTTATCTCCTATGGGGTGGTTTGGTTGTGAAATCCAAACCTGCAGAGAAGAGTGTTCACATCAATTCAGCGTTTAACTATTTATTCTGATGTAATCCTGGAGTGCTTGTTTCTACTACTTCACCCTCCTCTCTCCCGTTTGATGTGTTTTTAGTTCAGAGGTTTATCTTAGCTGATGGGATCTAAATATTTGTTTTTACAATTTGGCTTGGATTTGAACTAGTTTAAAATTTTGGTAAATACAGTTTTCTTGCTGAGAGTTTGATTAGGAGATTGATATCGCTTTCATGAATGATATCAATCTGTTCAGTTAAAGTAAATAAAGCACATTTCCCAAAATGTCCTGCTTACAGTACAGTAAGATGGGCTCTGCTCAGGTTTATTAGGAGACATTATGTCTGGAAGTTACTGCCAGTCACTCAGGCTTTTCCCAGGTGTGCGTAAGAGTTTAGAAGCCTGGTATTCATCTGCACTCCTTCGTCATAAACAGGTGCTTTAGGTTTGACCTGCTCCTCCTCCGCTGTAATCCAGGACACTGAGAACAGATAATTAGGTCCTTAGTGCCAGAGTCTTGGTCCAGCATTTATTAAAACAAGCAGAGTGAGTTTGAATTTGTCATCTGGTCCCTCATTGCACATTCATTTTCTACAACAATGGATCTGTTAAAAATGGGTTCTCACAAATGGCTTTAACAGGAAGGATGATTGAGAGGGGAGAAGTGCGCTGTAAGAGCCATTTGACCGTATTTGGTTCAGTTTAAGGCCACATTGGCGTAGCTACAGTCAGGTGTAGGCAGACAAAGTCTTCATTGTTGGAAAACCCCAAATAGTTAGTTTTTACCATAAACCTCCTCTGTGACCGATTTATTAGACAGCCCCCATCCTGTGAATGAAAATATGAAACATTTTGAAAGCGCTACCACTTGGAGCAGAGAGCAAGGTCCCTAAATCATCTTCGGATTGACCGCAAAACGTATTTCTTGTACCGATGGATCGTTTTACCGACAACATCAGTTGAGCTGGGACTCCGGCTCGGTCCAAGAACCTGTCTGTTGGTCAGAGGGGCGTTACGACCACAAGCGGTTTTCTTCCACTTGGCCTGGCAGACGAGCGCTGAAACCCGAAGCCTTCACGAAGCCGCTCTCGTACGGCACATCAGCGTGAGTCCAAGCCTTGATTAGATCTTAGGTTGGGCTGGGGATGGGTCAGAGCCTCATTCCTTGGTTTTGGCTCCATGAGAAAGGTTGTTAAATGATGCTCCTTCCTGATATCTTATCTGAATTACAGCTCTTTTTTAACTGAACCTTCTGTCCCTCCTTTTCCAACTTTTGTTAGATCATTTCTTGGTGAGCTCAAGAATGAGGGAGTGTGGGTTTTCGGCCAACAGCAGCTGAGGTGACTTGGCAACAGTCTTGTACTGCAGGAGAGCTGGAAGCTGGTCAGCGTTCATATTGGGTGTAAAGAATAAATCCCATTACATCAAATAGCATACACGCATATGGAGCAAATGGAGGTGACATGACTGAGTTTGGATGAGGCGTCAGATGAGCGCGTGTTGAGTGAAATGAGATAAACGGCGGCTCGTGCATTGCTCGCTCGCTCTCTCTCTCTCTGCAGCTGTGGTCCCCTATCCTTTGCCTGCATGCTCCACCTTGACCCTGACGCAAGGTCACGACATTATGAACGCAGATGCAGAGATGCGATTGGTCAACAGCAAATGAATGGCACGTACCTCTGTCATGTGCTCCCAGCTGTGTTTAACTTTCATTACTGCGTATGAAGCCTATCAGACATATCAGCTGTGTCAGCCATCTATCATAGTCACAGCTGCTGTCACACAAACTAACATAGCTGGAGACATACACACACACACACAACTGTAAATTCCATCAGACACAAATCCGCACAGCTGAGGGCCGAGCAACTCCAGATACCTTGCTGGATATTTATTGAAGTTGATGTTATAAATTTGGGCTACATGAACGGTTGAATGTAAACTCATAACAGGTTGTAACATCACACTGATCCCAGTCTATCACCGACTGTGTTAAAGGCTCGACAGCCATCCCAGCCATGTTCTGACCCCAGGAACCTGAGCAGCTGATTGGACCAAATATGGAGGCCACCAATCGGATAAAGTGACGCATGACCTCCTCCCATAAAGTTCACACTGGGGCAAGTCTGCACCTGCCACAGGAGCAGCTTCACAACACAACACACATAGACACGCCACAGTGTCCCTCGAATCACGCAGCATTGAAAGGGGACATGGGTTATGTTACATGAGTAACGCCACAGCGCAGAGGGAGGCAGTGATGGCATCGTATGAAATTATATCCTCCTTACACACACCTGCATGTGTAAGTCTTTGAAATAAACAGATGATCATCTTCAAAAGAAGCAGTTGATAACACTGGTTTGGAAATCCAAAAGAGTTTATGAGCGAGTACGGAGGCAGCAGCACTGACGTAAGTGACCCGTTGAGTTTATGTCCCAGCGGCCGCTCACATGACATGATGCTGTTATCTGTTGACTGTGATATAGTCAAGTTGAATGTCAGCCAGGAAGTCACATTTTCACCTGTTTATTATGGCCAGATATTGAAGCTGAAGCACAAGCCAAAGTGATGAGATGTTTTCTGATCTGCGTCTTTAATTTTAAAGGTTTTTATAGAGGCAAATGACTACAATCCCCAAATAATTAAAGTATTGAAATAGGTAATGCTTTTGTATCAGTACCCAAATTTATATAGAGAGATAGATATACTCTATGTCATCTCTACCAAAAATTAATAAATTAAAAAGTTTCCCATTTATACTAAAACTAAAATAATAATCAACATTTCTTATAACAACATATAGAGAAGTATTTCATCAATGCATTTCTCACTCTCCCTTATTTGTTTGCGTTGCTTTGATTCTGTGCTGTATTTTTATAACATAATTCAGCCAGGAAGGCCAGAATATATCGTTATAAATCTTAGGCCTATAAAGTAAGTCTGGCAACATCACAGCTACACAGTCTGGAAATGTCGTGAGCCCACACATCACAACAGTGCTGACATGGTGATGTTAGATCTGACATCTCAATGATCCACAGTTTCTCCTACATGTGTGTGCATGTATAGTTTGCATTAGCCAAGATTCCAGATATATTCACTCATCGTTTTTCAGTTGCGTGATTGCAATGAATGGCATTTAAATTGTTTCAGGGAGCCAACAGGGATATTTTCTTGCCCAAAATCCTAACATGCAGAAAATTTGCTTCGCTCCAGATTGTCCATTTGATTAATCCAAATGGTATTTAAATAAAAAAAAAATTTTTTTAAATGAGCATCACGTCTGCAGATTTTACACTCTTTTTTGCCTAATTAAGCACAGCTCCACATCATCAATCACATCTGTAAGAGTCCACTGATTCCACATTAATGTTGATTCTCAGCCACCGATTCTTGATCCACGTGTATCACATGGCATTGAAAGGTATTTGCTTAAGCCAGTATGGGTTGGCAGAGCAGAAGACCAAGCCCTGAAACATGATTAGTAGCAGACCACATACAGTAGAGTACTGGCTCACAGAGGATGGATCAGGCCTGGTATGCAGAGTTGGTGGATTGATGGCGAGGAAGAGGAATCAACTGGAGCTTATATGGCAAAGAGTGAACGAGGGATGGAGGAGAGTGTGTTTCAGAGATTGCGTTGACCCTGATCTCAAATTTATGCAATCCTCAAATAAAGATCTCAACAGGAAGAATGGTGTGGCAGGTTTTTCGCATGAGTAGGAGGCAGGAGAAACACATTTGACTACACATTTCTGCTATTGCTACTGAGCTACTACTCATCTATTTATTTTGTGTGTTTACCTTTCTGTCATGAAAAATGTCTGCACAGGTCCATTATAGGTAATATTAACTCACTAATTAGGCCCTGTTGTGTTGCATGGCTCTACTCTCCTGCATCATGCCACGCCAAGGCACGACCGTGAGATCGGCCTCTGGACCAACTGCACCATGTTGCCCATTACCCATGAGCCACTGGCAGCTTTGCACGCTCTCACCTTGGCTTCCACAGAGGCTGTAATTAGCCTGTCTGATTCAGGTGTGGAAGAGGAGGTGAGAGAAACCAGACTGAGGAGCCAGCTTAGAGTAAGGGCTAAGGGCACGAGAGGTGAGACACCTGTGCTGTGAAAAAGGAGAGAATGAGAAATAATGGTGGAGATTTGAATTTGATTTCAATTGGCAGAAATTGCACAAAGAAGCAGGGCTGGCGTTTGGTTTGAAGAAAGGCGAAGGGAAGGCGAAGGGTGGAATTCTTTCCAGAAAATCTGTCAGGGTTAAAGAAAGAGACTAGCCGGAGTAAAGCTCCCTTTTGAACATTCACACACCATGTTTCCTCAACCATGGCCCACACATTGCCCCACACATTGTCTTCTGTTACAGCCAGACACACACACACACACACACACACAAATACTGCCGTTTTAAAGTCACAGTGATTGGTGCACTTTTCTCTTTATTCCTTTACACTCCGCTACCCGCCCCCCCCTCCGTACCCAGCTCTCCGGTTTTGCTCTAACGTGTTCCAGAACGTCAAAGTAGAACCACATTTTATGAATGAACAAGGGATACAAAGATAAAAGAGCATTTTATCCTGTTACAGACCACCATTCGACATAGACTGGCACTGGACGAAACCGACACTTCAGAATATCCTTGTCAAATTACCACTGCGCTCGTCCACGCTGCTGAAGTTCATGCCATTAGCGTCTAATACTTTTATCTTGTGTTAAATGCATTTAAAGGAAGTTAGACCTCTCCACGTTCAGGCTTGTGCTCCTTCAGGTGACCCGTGTATTTTCTTAATCCCTGCTCTACCTGTGTGTTAAGCCTTGTGTTTATTCTCCCTAAGGACTGGATTTCACACTTCCAGACTTCTTGGAAGTTCTTGCAACACCAGTGGCCCCTAGCTGATCTGATCTACAAACATAACCCTCGTTCTCACCTTGACATGGCACCAATGGCTGCTGTCCCCTGTCTTCAGATCGGGTCAGCCATTCGTTATGGGACTCACTGAATCACACATCTAAGGCTGGTGATTCATCACAGGAGGATTTTGTCAATAGCCAGTGTGACTCAAATCACACGTGGTTGAGAAAAATAGTGGACGTATTTCTGTATTTTCTATATTTCCAAGCTGAAGCCATTGTAGATAGGTGTGTGTGTGTATGTGTGTGTAGAGGTGTCGGGATTGCTCATTTCTGTGCAAGTGTATTTGTACGCCTAAAATCCTCTTGAGTACCCAAATTCCAGCGTCTGTGGTTACTGATGAAAGTACCACCCAGGAGCCAGTATGAACAGCGCAGAAAAACCAAGCCTCCCCCATACACGCCACTACGTCCAGCGTCAACAAACACACATCCCAGTGTGAACATGGACGCGTGTGATTCACTTTCTCGTCGAGGAGGGTTTGTTTATCTGGGGTCAACTCATTTAAGGCACCGTCACGCAAAGGCCGTCTCTCCAAAAAGAGATCCCAGACTCGCGGACACACTTGTATTAACATGCGCTCATAACAAACTCTAAACACCCACATGTTCGACATTTTTCCAGGGCTTTCCTGCAGTGACTCCAAAAACAAAATCCTGTATGAATGGACGAAGCTTTAACGACACTCACAGAGTCAGTTTGGTGACTTTAAGACTTCTCTCTTCTGCTAATATTATAGTTCATTTTAACATTTATATTTATTTATAAAAATATCTACAATGGTTGTTATCCTACAGAAAGTACTATACGTATGTCTAATGTTACACCTTAAGGCCAAGCTTCTGTCTTCTGGCTGCTGAACCTCGGGCGCTTCCGGTCCACTTTGTTGTGATCTGCTCTTATTTGCTGAGCTCGGCCGACGCTGGCTGTGCTTTGCTCGGGCCCTCAAATTGTTTTGACTGCATCTGTCTCTCCGTGTGGGGCAGGCCCGTCTCTGCCTTCGCCTCTTATTAGCTGTGACACACGATGACTACCCAGGTTGCCTTTCAGCAGCGGTCTGCCACTCAACGCAAACCACCTGCCGGACATCACAACAGCGGGCTCAATGCAGAACGTCTCAGTCTCCTTCCAAATCTATGCACGCTCACGAGCAAATATAAACACGTAATCAACGTTTGCCACAAGTGCAAGCTCCGTCAAAAAACACAAGAAACCCAAACAAAAGCAGGCACGATGAGCTTTTCTTAGATGGTGCTCATTAGGACTGAATGAATAATACAGTAGACATAAACACCTAAACAGCCCTCCAGCTGTAAGAGCATGCACACACTTCCAGGTTTACAGCAGCGTCACTGAGCCCTGACAGAGCGTGTCAGGAAAACTATACGTCGATCACACTCGCGTGGGCATGAAACAGGCATCGATACCCTCACACAAATACACTCTCAGATGGCCTCTCACCCAGACGCCCTCTCACTCAGCTCTGAGAAATCCACTCTGCAGTCACGCAACACTTGGTGCTGGAAGTAAAACAGGAAGGTCGACTCAGTACCAATGTGTTCTCGGCTTCTTGTTTCCCAATCGTAGATGACCTTTGCGTGAGTGATGTCAACTGTATAGCATCTCTCTCAACCACATTTCAACAGCCAGAGATGCCGGAGATATGAACAGATGCATAATGCTTATATAATCCACAAGAGTAACAGTTCATGATAGTGATGTGTTTGAGCGTTGTGGGTTTAGACATATGTAGAAATATATGGCAAACAAAATTTAAGAGCTAATATCCCCTTCAATTTGAGGTACACTGTTCTGTATCTAACGACTGTTTAGAAAGTGCTACATTTTCATTGTTGCTCTGACAGTTCCGAAGATGGATTATTAACTTTGAGATATTGAACCATTTGCTGAACTTCCTTCTTGCATCAGTCATTGTAAATGGCCAATTTTTGGTCATTTTGAGAAATATAGCCCTAATGTTTGGTTTGGGGTTCTTGAGCCCTCTTTAACAGCTCAAGCACACTTAACATTGTTTTTACAAACTTGATACTTCGTGACTTTTACTCATTTTTACGATTACTGCTCGTAAACGTGATTCTGAAGAGATTATATGTTTCAGAAGTAGAAAATGAAGCATTGCTCCTGTTTGGGGTCTCAAAGACCAGCAGTAAAACACCTGAAATAAATATAATAGATTTTCATCTCTATAGCTATGACTGGTGCTGACGGTACTTTTTATTCATCACTGTTGTCCCCAATCTAAAATTAGTCTATTGGGATTTCTGTTGTTGGAGCTTTAGAACAGCTTGTTCATAAGAGTTTTAATTCAAACAAAAATAACCTTATTGAATATTCAAGCCCAGTTTGAGGCAAAGGAAGAGATTATCACTTCATTTAGTTTCCTATATATTGTGTTTTAATGAGGTCAAAAGAGAAGAGCACAAAAACTACAGAGAGTTCTGGGAGCTGTGGTGCAACAGATGTGTCTGAAACAGTCACCATTTATTGCCCTACAAAGATAAGCAAAGCGTGGGTAACTATTTTTATTAAGAAAGCTAATGAGACGAATCAGAGTAAAAATTATTATCTTATTCTGAGTTACTTTATAACAGCTGCACCAATCACTAAGCTTTTTATATGAAGAAAAGTTGGTTATTTAAACTGGATTATGCAATATGAGGAACATTCAGACTTTATATGTGATATATTTAGTGTTTAATGGTTGATTCTGATGCCAAATCCATGTGGTGCCAAATATCCAACATCAACATGCTGTTGGATATTATGGGATAATTTAACAAGCTGCATACATGTGGTGTAGATCTTTATGAAATCTACATCGCCAACACAAGAAGATTTGATAGGATGAGGTTGGATTACAGGTAACAGACTCGGATAGGACATAGATAGGAATCCTGTCTGAGAGCAAGACACTGAACCCGGGCTGACCCAGGCCAGGAGAGACGGCGGGCAGCTGGAGAATGAATCACCAGCATGTGAATCACATCCGTTGTCTTTATCTGTTTCTGTTGATGTTTACATCTCAGCATGTGTCCCCCATCTTATTGGAACGAACGTTGGACAAACACAGGGAAAACGCTGACAGATCAGGAGACAGTTAGGAAGAAGTGGTTTCATTTCAGACGAGGAGACTTAACAGCTGTCCCCATTTTGTGCAAAGACGAGACAGACCGAAAGAAGGGAAACCTCACGATCATATCTCAGATCAGTAAACAGTTTCAATGATAGCAGTTTACTCGGATGTCTCATTATGAGCAAATATATTCAGTCTTTGACAAATGGCAAAACAACTCACTTTGTATTTCAAACAAAATGCTGTTTATAATCAGTAATTCTTAAGGGAAAATTTTGGATTCTATCTGACAGCATCTCTGCAATTATATACACGTGTATATATTTGTTGTATGAAACAGTGATTAAGAGCAGAACTAGTTTTTTTTTTCTCTTTCTGTGCAGATGCTTGCAGACAGACACCTCCTCTGAGTTTTTGTGATTGTAATTAAAGGAGATTAGAGATAAATCTGCTACCGGGATTAAAAGAAAATTACCCTTCTTAAGTGGGATAAAGAAGTGAGAGAGGAGATGCCAGAGAGACACGTTGCCTCCAGCTAACATGGAAGCAAGAAGCCGATCTTCACGACTTACACCCATCCATCTTCCATTCCAGTTAAATTAAATTTTCCCCTGTTGCAGGAGGAGTATTGTGGGATATGCAACGGAGAAGGAGTGGAGGGGCAGGGAGGTGGATGGACACACGGGTGGATGTTAAGTCCAGCGGTTGTGCATATGGAGTATCACATTCTGCTATTTTCATTTGGACTCTTTATTGCTCCCAGTTGTTGGGTTAAACAAAATGGGGCCTGAAAGAAGAGCAGGAGGGAGTCGCTCCACCAATCCTGCGCTTTGTTCCCTGGAAGCGCTTTGTTTGCGAGAAATGTCACAGTAGCTAAATCAAGCCGAGCCACGACTATGAGAAACAGACAGAGCAGATGGAGGATGGAATTGTGTGTGTGTGTGTGTGTGTGTGTTATGTTGAGTGCAAACCCAAGGTGGTGTAGATGAAGGGAGCATATTGAAATGCATTTGGTAACATTTACTGGAAAATTGTTGCTCTAAATGTTTTGAGAGAAGAAGAAAAAATTGAGAGGAGGAAAGTGAAAGAGGTAGATTGTGTTTCGGTGGTTTTTTAACACAGAGATGTACTTGCAACCAGTAAAAGCGTTGATGGAGAAATGGGTTGTAACCCCGCTAAGGTCAATTGCACTTGTCAACATGAACGATGAATCCGCCTCAGTATGTACATGAGTCTTTCTCTATGTGTGTGTGATGTTAAGCGTGGTCACTCTCCGGTCTAAAACATCCCATGTGAGGACTAATGCAGGATGCTGAATCCAGACAGAGATCCATGTGTTTGTTTGTCTCGGTCTCAGGTTTTTGACACACACACGTAAACACACTTACAGTCCTGAAGGGGAGGGGGAGGGGGGGTTTAGCTGGCTCCCCGTCAAACTTTGGGCCGTGTGCTTTCCAGATCCCAAATATAAAGAAGAAGTTTAGAGTTAGTTTGAGATACAGCGCTTCAGGCAAACATGTTCACACAGCTATCCAAGTTCAAATGCAGTTCATTGTGTGCATGTGTGTGTGTGTGTATTATCATGCTGTTTCAAGGGAACTCTTTACATGCACATATTTATATTCATGACAGCTCATGGTGAGGGAGTCTGCATGTGTCCAGCATTGTCTCTGTGTCCCCCAGAGAGAGATTCATGCACAGGATGTAGTTTCCTTTCCTGTCTCACAGTTGTGGAGGTCCATCTTTCTTTTCTTTTACCTTTGGGGGTTTTTCAACACCTGTAACAGTGAAGGGCAGCCTCCTCGTTCAGCAGTTGTCCTCCCATCTTCACACTGTGCTGCATCTTCTTTTCTCCTCTGTGTTTTGACATCTTCCCATCTGCTTTCCATTGTAAGAACAAATCGATCGCTCTCAAAAATGGAGCTTTGTTTTGTCTTTGAGTTTCTTTTGATGATGATAACCTTTGACCTTTAGAGAGACAGAAGGGAAAGGAAAGATAAGTTATGATGCATTCCAGTTGGAGCACACATCAAATACAACATGACTCCATCTTTTCCGCTCTCTTAACGTACACACTGTTTCTATTTCTGTGTGTTTGTGTGACATTTTCTGACCCTGCCATGTCACCACGACACAGGAAGTCGAGACTGGCACATAAGTCACGTCACGTCTCTGTGTTTACGTGTGCTTGTTTGTCTGTGTCTCACGTGTTCACTACTCTCTCTTGAAATAGGAATCTGAACTATTTCCACACTTACATGTACACACACTGGCACACACACACACACACACACACACTGCTCTCCAGTGCTGCTGTTTTTCCCATTAATTCCTCCAGTCAATCCAGTCCTACATCAGCTTGTCATCGCCCTCCTCCACTCCACCTCAGCTCCGCCACTCAGGACCAATCACACTCCTACGTTTCAGTCACTCCGACGCCCGCTCCTCCAGCATTTGGCGACTGGCCTGTCAGCATGCCAACGGCTGCCTTTCATGTCTCAAATAAAGGTAGAGCAGGCATGGCCCCTGGTGACCCATATCTTATAATGTATATCCTTGCTTGAGGAGGCACTTTAAATGGCCAGTGACCATGTTGTACATGGAGTTTACACGGTTGTGAAGCCATCCATCCATCCATCCATACTGACTCCCTTCATCGTTTTGTGCCATCTTTCATCCTCCTGTCATGTCCCTCCATTTCATTTTTCTGCCCTCTTCCCTTCCTGTCATCCCCGTCTCCCCCTGTCCAGCCTTGGGGAAATGCTTGGGCCCTCTCTGCAGAGACTTTGGCCCCCAGCTGAAGAGCTCCTGCTGTTTATGGCAGCAGGGGGGCGAAGCAGTGGAAGCCCAGTATGGAATATGGAGACTATTATTATAAATGCTGTTTCTGGCAGAGTGTGTGTGTTGGCTGGCATCTGTTTCTGAGGTTTTGAAGGTGTAGAGGTGTTAAACAATTAAAAATGTTCAAACACAAATTGTAAATGAGAGTCAGTGGGTGCACAGATGTACTCATTCTCCATTGTTATGTTTTAAATGGTTTCTCCTGGTTGCCAACAAAGTCTGGCGGCAACTACAAATGGCAAAGTGAATCAGATAAAGAACAAGAAACAGCAGGCTTCAGATTTTGGTTCTGTGGTTCAACGTCAACTGGGCCGATCTTCAACTTGAACACAGGCAAGAGTTAACTCTTTTCGAGCCATTTCTTAGATCCTTCAATTCCAAAGTAATTAATAGCGTATTGCTGTTGCATAAGGGAGGGAAAGAAGGATGAAAGTGGGAGAGGTAGACATGAGGAGGTGGAGGAGCATGATGGAGCTCTCTTTGAAAGGGTTGGCAGAGTCAGGAAGTGATTAGGCCACTACAATAACCCCAATAATGACAATAGAGAAAACATGTCTGCAGCCACAACCACTTAGTATCAGGAACAGCACACAGTATGGTTCCTATTTCATTACAAGAGCAGGACTGAGTGTGGGAGGATGGGCACCTGGAAGGAAAGAAAGAAAGTAAGGTGTTACCTGCAGGCAGGGTTGGATTGTAACTGATTGCAAGTTTGAAACTTGTTTGAGATGGCCAGGCTGCTTTTACATGAGATTGCCTCCTTGAAAGAATATGCAGAGGTCTTGAAGCCACTCAACATCTCTCTTGACCTTTTGAGCTGCTGATACCTAGGCTACTCATCATTGGCACCAACCATAGCAGCACGCTTTGCACAATTGTTTAAGAGTCAGGATGCAAAAATTGCAACATGCCACAGTTGTGTTTGTGGCGACTGGCAGAAGCTGAAAGAAAGGAGGATGCATGCATGTGGGTGTGAGAGGTAACCTGGATCTAGGTGGAGATGATGAGTCTGACCACAGCTGTGTGAATTCTACACGATCAGACGAAGGTTTTTTTTAGTTATGGACTGGAAACTGCAGCGAACAACGATAATGATAGAAAATTTAGTTTCTAAAATTCTTAGTAATTTTGGAAGCAATACATCTTTGATTTCTCCCAGAGGCTGATACAGTTCTGGCTGGTGACCGTGGAGTTTGCCAACTGAACTGACAACTGCATGACTCTGGTTGATTCATTATGAAACAAGAAACCCTGTAAAATGGTTTTAAATATGTGACCATTTAAATGGTGCCATTCTAAAAGTCTGAGGCTAAAGCTTTAAGTCAACATCCTCACCAGCTGATCCATGTAGAGGACATAGGAATAAAGGACCAGAATTGTTCTTATAAGATCAGGGGATTCTGACATAGTTTTCATTAGATGCATAAAATATACTCAACACAAAGGTTGTGATGGTAATAAGATTACGTTGTCACGGTTGCTAAGCTAAAAGTGAGAGGTGGATGATCTTTATGAGCCTGAGCAGAAACCTTTTATTTCTTGTTGTCAATTCAACCATGTCTTAAAACAACACCTCTGTTGAATTACTAGACAGACACTGACGCAAATCAGCGTCAGTGTAGAAATGATTCATGGCCTTGTAGCAGCAGGGGGTCTGAGGTCGGCCCGCTCACTGGCCACATCATCTCCTGGTTCCTCTGCAGCCCTCCTGCTATTTTTCACATTTCTACCAGACTTCTCCATCAACAGCCGAAATCGTTTTACCGCAAAGGTAGTACCAGCTGCATCTGTGCAGGGTCAGAGGAAGGTGGCTGGATGAAGCCCAGGCAATGAGGAACGAATCTAATGAACCTGATATTCAGCCAAACGTGCCTGAAGGTCCAGTTTGCTCGGTCTGAAATAAAATCATACGAGACGTTTTGTTCTAAATGTGACAGGATCTTTGTTCTCACTTTGTTTTAGTTTCTCGCATCTGAATCGGCCCTGACATCACTTTCAGACGGACATTTTAGTTCTGTGCCAGCTCACACAAACTTAATGCCAGGCACAACACATGACCACCAGCAGTTAAACAGCAAGTGATGCTCGCTTGCTTTCTACTCATCCCTGCAGTGGTGATTTTGAGGATTTACTGCTCTGTCTGTGTGTTTTCACAGGGCCTCCGGGGAAACGAGGAAGGATGGGAAGAAGAGGAGAACCTGGTAAGTGACGCCCACCACCTGCTTTGTTTGTTTATTTCTCCTTTCGCTCTTTTCCTGGAAGACCCTTGCTTCGTTTCTCTCTCCTCTCTCACTCCCTCTCTCTTCCTGGGCGAGTGGAGGGCTGGTAGAAGCAGTGACCCAGGAGTCAGGCCGGTGGATGATGGGCCACAGTCGGCCTCTGCTCTCTGTCCCTCGCTATTTGCGCCGACACACTGCTAACCTTGGCCATGTGGTTGCGCTAACGTTGCCCAGATGTCAGCCGTTCTCTCTGAGCGGTAGCAGCTGCAGTAGTACGGGCCTAATGAGACTCTCCCTTGCCAACATCACTACCCACCATTATTGTGTTGCTTTTTTTTCCTTCTGCAGACCGCAAAACACTCATCGAGGCACCGTAACAGCGCAGAGACATAACTCTTGTTACACAAAGGTCTGTCATGACAGATAGAGCGGATGTTCTACACGTTTGAGTCACGGTCATTTCAAAGGTTTTTATAAAGTGTTGACTCAAACAAATTGTGGTGCGACACTATTAGACGATTTTATCAGAACCTGCAGGACTGTAGCTCCTCTGCAGGATATGCGTCAGATGGGAAAACTTCCAATCTGGTCATGAGTCATTGTTGTGGATGTTTAGTAGATGAGACCTGTTCTTGTGAAGATGATGACAAATTACCAGTAACCTTTATTGCTCTGCTTTAACACACTGAAGTTATCAAAGCAGCAACTGAAATAAATTTTTACAAGCTGCTTTTTTTGGCTTGTCTGTTTACATGATTTTATTTGGTAGCATATTTAGCAATACGAGGCTGATCTAAAGTTTTATAAGCGTTCTGTACCTTTGTTTTCTGTTAAAGAATCAGACTGGAATCATTTCATATTTTTCTTATTGAAGACTAACAATATGTTAGTCAGTCTCTGGAAACCTTCCCCAGACTCTCTGTGGCTCTCGGCTTCGAGCCCATTGATTCCTACTGAAGATGTAAATCTTTAAATACTGGTCACAAGTATATAGTTCTATTTTCAAAAGGCTCAGTCATTTTCTGTAACTGCTAGGAGCTTTAGTTTATGGCAAACATTACTCAAACAGGGAGTTAAAATTGTATTTGCTGGGTTTGATTATTGGTTGCGATTATTTACGGCAGCATGACGGTGTACATGTGGGATTGAACCAACGCAACGTTGCGGCTCGCTGATGTGTTTTTAATCGTTTTTGGACAACAATGGTGGCTCGTTTTGGGTCTTTTCATGGGATTTGCAGACAATAAAAAATATAAAATATCACCACACTTTTCATTTAAATCCTCTTTACTATCCAACGACCTCCTGATCAACGCAGATTACAGAAACCCTGCTGAGGTCTGCAGTTCCATCAGGCGATCCCGAGGATGATAGTATTTATTTTCAGCCACTTGGTCTTTGGAGGATTGTCATTACGGGAAGGCTCGATGTTAAGGCTTTGCCCAATATGGGGTTGGATGCTGTTTGTTGCAGGATGGTCTGTATCTGAAAGGGAGACGTGGTCCTGTTTATGTTGTCTCTCTTCTTGCTTACTTTTGTGTCCTCACATTGCAGCCTGGGTTATAGTGCGGGGGTAGGTGGCATGGTGAAGCTGTTGCGCCATCCTCTCAACTTTTTACGAGACCAGGGTGATTTTCCCCTTTCCATCGGCGAAACAAATGAGAGTGGAGAAAAGAAACACAAACTCAAACCTGAATAACAGGAAAGAGGGCAGACAGTGTAGTTAAGCAACTGTCGCCTTGTGTCCTGCATCAACTCTCACTTTTTTTGTGTGTGTGTGTTTTACTTCTTTTCCATTTCTGTTTACTTCTATCTGTCTCTCTTATTCTCTTTGTCTTTCTCATCAGTCTCCTCACACACACACACACACACACACACACACACACACACACACACACCTGTCTCAAGTTCAATGGTTAAAGCCGGTCTTGCTGCACATCTCTCCAGCCAGTGTGCAGTTGTTTACCCATGTGTCTGGCCCTGGAGGTCCTTGTCCCAGCGTCTAGACACAGCCTTACTTGATTGACTTGGTCTCCATGCCTCATAAACCCCAGCACCTCTCTCTTCTTTTCCTTCTGACTTCTCACCCCAGCCACCTTCATTTTTTTCATCCCTCTGTCCGCTCCCCTTGTCCCAAAAAAATGCCCTTTCGCTTGAACCAAACTGCAAACTTCAAGGCTCACAAAGTTCCTGGTCGAGTTGGCAGGACTTTTTGTGTGTTTAAATAGTAACAAAACACCACAAATATCCCATTTTTTCCCAAAGGGAGTCTGTTTTCAATCTCGACTTTAAGTAGATGTTTGGTGTTGCATCCATGCTGATGACCAGAACTGCAGCGGTGGCGCGGCTCCAAATCGACTCTAATTGCACTAACAATCACATATCAGCATCATGATTGGACTTAAATTTAAATCAGATAAGTTTAAACCAATCCCAAATATAAAAACCCTTAATGGCAAAATGATATATTCACTTTGTCAGGATTTGGTGGTTTATTAGTGCCCTCGGCCTTGGACGTTTAAGAGACTTCTTTTTTTTATAAGAGTATTCCATTAAGACCAAGACCAAGAATGAGAGAAGTCCTTTGATCATTACTGTTGTTTTTGGTTAGACTAAGTATGAAAAGCAGAGTGTAGTTTTTGCTGCTGAGGCTCAACATCAGAGCATTTCAATCAGATCTGAAAGTTTGCCCCAGAGAAATCTCAGAGACATCTTTTTTTTAAAATATATACTTACACAGTTTGCCAGCACACGCCGACCGTTTCCCTGCCTGTTTGTCCTCCATCTCATACACCATATCTTCTCAGGAAACAAAGTCTTGACATGACTTCATATCCTAATGCAAAACATGACCCATTATCCAGAAGTCTGTTTATCATAACGGGTTCACCACAAACTCCATTGGCAGCGGCTCTAATGAGCTTGTTCTGTACCATATTTAGGTGGTTAATTACAGTCATCATCTAACAAACCGCATTGCATGTGCAGTTTTTTGTTGCACACCACTCGTCCGAGGAATTGATTGCTGTACAAACCAGAGGTTACCTTAACTCACACATGCTGTATTTCGTGTCATTGGAGAGTATAAATTTTTCTAACGCATGTTTTTCTCTTTTTCTGTTGCAGGACCTCCTGTAAGTACAATTTCATCTCATCCAGGTAGTATGAAAATCAAGTAATCTGCTATTGAACATAGAGCTGTTACACTGCTTTCCTTTAGTATTAAACATGCAAACACACACGAACATATATTATAACTACACTATACAAACTCTGGTTTTCTCCCACAGCAGTAAAACATGAACACAGACACACAAACTGTCACAGACTCAGTCACACATGTGCATCCACAGAAGACAGCAATAAATGGACCACCTAGGGATTTGTGGGAGTGTGAGTGTGTGTGTGCTTGTATGTGTGTGTGTGTTTCATGGAGATGGTGAGGGAGCAGTGACTTATTAGCAGCGAGTTATTCTTCTCTGTGGGGCTATAACTCACTCACACTCACACACACTCAGCAGATAAAGCACACACACACAAAGTCATGGAGTAACTGAAGACTGCTGCTCCTTCAGGTTTGAATATTTTTTATTCGTGTAAAATTAAATGTTGTGTCTGTAGACAGTGACCCATTTCTGATTTTATTTTCAATTTTTGTATTTCAAATTTTTTGGTCACATGTGGGACAGATCAGATATGCAGAGGTTCAAATGCTCTGAAACACACCGTATCGCTTTTCCCGGATGTGTATGAACAGAACAGCGTATCCGGCTGACATATTTAAAATCTAGGGAATGGTTTTATTGGAGAGAACTGTCTGTGCAGCTGGTTTACACTAAGTGTGCATGAAACGAGGTATAATTTCTTTTCCTGAACACACCCAAAGTCTAGCCTCCAGCCCATGAAGGCAAAGGGAAGGTGTGGGAATGCGGAGTCACCGGCTACTGCACAAAGTAACAGTCTGTCGGTACAATTAGTCTGAGTCGAGACCTACAGCTGTCCTTAGTTCATTCAAAAACTGAAGTATGAACCAGAACTAAACTGAACCATGATCCTGAGTATCATTTAATACTTGTCTCCTTTAGAGTAAAGTCTGCGACATTATGTGATGAGTTCATTCATTTGTACAGCGTGTTGTGTGCAGCCGTTGGTTTCTGTTCTAACCTGTCTCCATGCTTCATGCTTTAATCTCTAACCTCACCAGGGCAAATCTGGACGGGATGGATACCCGGTAAATTTGATTTGTTATTTATCCTGTCACTCTTTAATTCACCCAATCATCTATTCCAGCTTTTCAGCTTCATAAGACCTTTTCTGTTTTTTTTTTCCTTCTCTGCTCTCTTTCACGAAATTATATTCACTCTAATCATCGCCTGTTTCCTTATGCAAGCATCAACGTTTGCTCCTAACACATGACGTATCCTGCCCCATGACTTAGAACTGACTCAAATACAAAGACAGTTGTACTTAAGCACAAGCAGACATAGACGGTTTAGTGTGATAAAAGGAGATGAAAATCTTCCATTTCCCACAGGAGATTTAAAACATTACAAGTGACTGGCTCAAGACAGACAACAGTGACATAAAACATATTTAGTGCACGTGTGATAATGAGTAAACATGAAGAGCAATAAACCTGGATATGATCAGGAAGCATCGGCCACAGTAGTGTAAACCATGCCAATGTAAATGTCAAACATCCATCCACTCGGTACAAATCATAGCTTCCAGCTTTTAAATGGGGCTTACTGTGTTTGACTAATATAAATGTGAACATAAAGAACTACTGTATGCAAAGCAGATTTCCACCAGTGACACATCACATAAGACTGAGATTCAGTTCTTGTGTTATCTGGGGATATAGCGGCCTCTTGTGGCTGGTTGGACTTTCTCCACTTTCCGCTGGTAGAAAAACAGCTCATGGCTCTGTTGATGATTTGTGGTTCAGCCATCGTGAAATACTCATCATCCAATCCAGCATCATTTGAGAGCTCACGTACGAGAAGATAGATTCATCAGGACTGGACGGTGCGCAGTTCACACAAAGCATTAGCGCGTGCAAGGTCCATTTGTGAGCGTGTTACGTGCTCTGTGTGACCCCGAAATCTGGTTGCCATTGCGACCCGTGACAGTCTCGTTGGTTGTGTTGTTGTGTACATTGTCTCACTGGGAAGTTCATTACCCATGGGGCTCGGTCCCAGTCAGATTCCCAGTCTGCCTGGCACTGCACGGCCCTCCTGACGGGAAATGCCTGCTGCTAATTACACACAGGTGGACTGTGCACACAGAGAAGTGTGTGTGTGTGCACATTTGTGTTTGTTTCCCCGCAACTCTATCCATCTTTGTCACTGTCTTCATTATAAATCCCAAAGTTGTGGCACATTGTAGTGTTTTTAACTTTAAAACATCTGCTCCATTAAATGATGTATTGTACTACTTTAAAGATGCATAATCTGGGTAATCCTCCCCAGTCTAGTTAGCATAATGAAATCAGTCCTTAAAGAGATATAATAACAAAGATGAAACAATATCACAACTAGAGGAGCTCCGTTTGTTAAGTGTAAGAGGCAGTTTCCTGTTATGATGCATATGTGCAGGTATGATGACTGAGGAAGCTGCGCGTATGAGGTTACAGTGAAACATCAGTAGATTAATCATCCTGGCAATTAACATGGACGGCACATTATTTCATATAGCAGCAACAGACATGATCAGGTTTCAAACAGCGAAGCTTAAAAAGGGCCATTCTTCCTCTTGGGCAGAAGTGTTTGTGTATCCGTGTCCATATGTGCAGATGTGTGTGAACTCTATCCAACCACCCATAGTTTATGTAGATCTCTGTAACAAAGTCCAGAGCCGTGGAAGTGGTCAGAGGGTCTCTGTGTGTGTGATATCTTTTCACACCAATAACATCTCTCACATGGGTCGCTCATATGTAGAGGGCATGCGCACATCAACACAAATGAGTCACGTCAGTTTCTGGAGAGCGTTACAGCACCAACTTGTGTTGTGCCAGTGACTTGTGCCAACAAATTTTTCTTTCCTTATTTTTCCATTGTTAAAACAAACAATCAGATTGCTTTCCAGCACTTTTTTTTTTCTTGCGCTCTATCACCCTCATTATGTCCAGTTCAAGCCTTTTAAGTGTCAGCAGGCAGAGATCTTGACTGTACACACAAACACATGATTGAACAGAAAGAGCATAACAAATACAGTGAGTGATGTAAAGTAACTATGGGCATTTACTCAAAAATAAAGTAAATTTTTGAGGTATGTGTACTACTCCACCATGGGCACGACCACATACCAATCTGTCTCCACAATATACAGTAAAAAATATGTGAAATGTGTCCTCTTTTATGAACCCTGACACCAGATCTGTCTCTATTTATTTCCTATTTATTTTCAATTACAATTATCCTTTTTTAAAGGAAATTAAAGGATCACCCTCTAGCCTTAGCTACAGCAGATCTTTAATATAACAGTGATCTACCTGATCTGAATCCTTTGTTAGTTACGTGTTTGTGAGCATTCCCGTGCTGCACGTCATTCAGGTGGCAGACACATGTCTCGCACTTGTTAGGTTTATTAGACTAATACACGCAGCAGTCCACTTTAACTGAAGCATGACTAATATGATACACAGTGTTAATGACATGCACTTTGTGTGTATCATATGTGTGCACGGGCTGATATGTGTTTTCTCTCCTCATGTAACCTCTGTCACTTCTTCCTCTCATAAATCACAGGCGAGAGGTTTGAGTTTCACCTTCCCGCTGTCATACAATCAAAATCAGACAGACTGACAGAGCAGAGCAGAGGAGTAAACACACACACACACACACCAGTTGATTATTCATATGCGCCATCACCAGCGTGCCCAGCCACTAGCGTGTTTATACCAAAGTGCCAGTCTGTGACATGCAGCGGACCTCACTCAGCAGAAACAGGCCAAGGCCTCCATTGCGCAGCCTTCCAGGCCTCTGAGCACAGATTAAAGCCAGACAGTCACCCAACAACATGTCAGTAATTTTCTGTCCCAAACACACAGCACTCTGGTATGCTTTATTGTGCTCTTTGGTTCTGAATGCAGACACCATGTTCTGTTTTTTTTCTTAAAGAAAAAAATGTCATGTATTGCAAATTATGTTCATGTTCCCCTGACATGGAGTCAAGCTTTGTCCCCGTGGCAACACAAGAGTAACTGGAGATGATGAGGGACTGAAAAATATTCAAAGGAAGGTGGTGGATCGCTGCGAGAGGGGAAAAGATAATGACATCAAAGGATGCAGGAGAAGTAAGGAAAGTAGAGCCAGGAGAGAGGGAAGCTGTCTCTTTACTCCCCTTGTCACATAATTAAGCTCATTGAGCCTAATGTGTGTGACACGTTACTGTACCATGTGTGTTTCTAGCTGAGACGTCTGCTCTGATGTGCAGACACCAAGGTTTCACGCCGCATCCTCAACAATTACACCCTGCTGGATAATTACAAGTCTGCACCATAGGGAGTACAATAAAGACAGCAAAGACACCCCTCGCCCTGTTTCATTGGGATTGCGACGTGCACACAGGCACATATGCACGTATGAGCACGCACACACACAAGCGTAGACCTAGACCTATGCCCTCCTGCAGGCCGAGTTATTTTCCACAAATGTGTTTAAAAGCCATCTAATTGGTGGGAATGCTGACTCAAAGCTTTTTTTTTTATCTGCTGTGAGATGCCGTAAGACAACACAGCGATGTGGACGAGAAATACACAAAAGAGCCACACACACAGAAAAAGGCCTCATTTCATTTTCCTCCACATTTGCCTGAGGTTTTGGTGGTAATCTCAGGCCTATTTTCTCACTTTTTCTCAACATTAATCTCCCACTTTTGTTTTTCCTTTCATCCCTCCTCCTTCCTTTTTATTCTGCGGCCTGATCCATTTGTGGTACGAGATAAAGAGATGTTAGCAGTGGCTTTTTTTTCAGCCTGTTCTATTTTTATTTGAATTCCAGCTCTTTTTCCCACCTTGCAGACTGATGTGTACTCCTGTAGGTTCGCACCACACTGGAGATACAGCCTAAGAGTGAGGCTATACAGAAAGAAAAGCACAGAATATATTAAGGGCCACACATCAAAATCCAATTTCCCCTGTCTCCTGTGCTCCTGACTGTTATTCATATAAACTCTTCTGGCCCATTTTGCCCTTGGTTCCTATTAAAAATTCCTTCTTCCCTCTGTTGCTGATTTAACTAAGATTCATATGATGTATTTTAAAGCATTTTATCTTATCATTCATAGAGCAGTTTCCCGTCCTGCTGTATTGTTGGTTGAATTATTTCTCCAGGTAGCTGTAGTAGTTCTGGGTCTTATTTCATATTGGATAGCAGTTAAGTAGGTAAGGTCATAGAGGTCACTGTATCTGCCATATACTATATATCAGCTGCTGATATTAGAGACATGGTTTTATTGTTGAGAATAAACCCTCTCTCACACACACACAGGAAGAGACACACAGAGTAATAGTACCTACTGTTCACAGGCCACTGTGTGGCTTGTTAGCAGCCATAAATCAGTCTGTTTTTGCTCGGGTTTTGCGGCAGTCGATGACCTCATCATGTACACCTCGTCTACTCATCCTGACGAGTCTTGAAGGAGCCAGACCCTGATAAACGCTGCCAGATGCAGATATATCACTGCGCACACACACGTACACCAATGCATAGATCCAAAGACACGGACACAGATATGAACGTAAACTCACTGGGACATTTGTGGGCTCTTTCGAATTCTCACACTTGCATGCATGACATGATAAACACAGCATGCAGCGTTTAATAGAGTGGTGAAACTACAGCCTGTCCTGTACTGTATGTAGCATCCAGTGAAGGAAATACAGAGCATTACATCCTCACTCTTCACGCTCCCCTCAACTTTAGATAGTCGTGGTGAAATTATTGCCGTCCGATTGGTCCCAGTCATTTGTTCCGCCCACCTACTGCTGATTTCACAAGGAGCCCTTAATCAAAAAGACATCGGGCGCCTCAAAGGCTTTTTTGCCGGACCTTTTATAAATCTCCTTTATACAGACTAGCCACTTAGGTTTTTGAAGACAGTTTATAGCCACGCCATCCCATTACAAGACTAAAGAGAGGCAGCAAATGATCACATAAACTATTAATGAGAGCAGCTCTGAACTATCATTCCCTCCACCCTGCTTCTCCTCTTCTCTCCGTCCTTATGTGCCTACTGTCCATCCATCAAAGCAGCCAGCAACGACACTGTGGTAGGTTTTCATGACAGGACCTCAGGCCGGATAGCACCCACGGGGCTGGTAAACCAGGGAGATGAAGAGAAAAGCCCGCCTTACGTAAGCCCTTCAATGCCAGAGAGGACCATTGTTAATGATGGTTTCCAGTCTGCAGCCACCGGGTTGAGCAAGCCATGACTCGAGGGACCCTGTAAAAACTGTTAGCTTAACACCGAGGATGGTCGTTAAGGAGGAAGTCAACATTAGCCCTTACCACATACATCACATTTAAGTGTTTTTGGAAAGTTTGATCGGAGGGCCAACCGTTCCTTTTTGTTTAAGTAGGGATCTAAAGGTTTGTGCCTTTGAACTGAGCGTTGCTTTGCAGAGGAGGTTCAATGACTGCTCGGCTGTTTTTATTGAGGTAAACAAAGTGGACAACTTCAACTGCTGTTTCAGCACTTGGGTGAGCTCGCATAGGAACTTTAAAGTGCCTGTTGGATTATCTCATCACCACAAACACACACAGAGCCATGGTAGATGTGGGGTTGTGTGGACGATTAATCCAGCTGGGCCGAATCCACCCCTGGATCATGTTGGACACCACAGTCTAAATCTTAGAATAATTATAAACCACAACCACCTGGAAACGTCTTAATAACTTACGTGTCTTATGTCTGTACACGAACACACACACACACACAGTTAAATGGGGCAGGATATACATAGAGCATTTGTATAAAAATAAAAAAAATTCTCTCAGCCTTTTCTCTACTTCTTCATCCTGAACTTTCTAATAAGTGCAGCTGTTTCTCTCTGTCGTTTACAAGCACACTCTTTTACTGTCCTCACTTTATACGGTCGTCTTGCCAAATCCACTTCACTGTTTTTCCTAAGCTAAGATCATTTACATTGTTTCCCCAGAGAAACGGAGACAAGACTCAAACATTATGCAATACTAATAAATAACAGCCGGTTTATGATGTTTTGGCGGGGGAGGATAGTTGTAATCATTGGATTTCAAACAAATAGCGTCTTCATCTTGTTCTTCATTCACAGCAGGATTACAGTAGTAGTTTTGGAAATACACGCATTGGCTTTCTTGCTGAGAGTTTAATGAGAAGATTGATATCACTCTCATGCCAATAATGCTATAAATATAAAACTAGAGAAAAAAGAATCTCAGCTTAGAAAACGGGAAACAGCTTGATTCTGTCTGAAAGAAAAAAATAATCTGTCAATCAGCAACTTTAAGGTTTACTAAAATCGTGTTTGTTTAATCTGCACAAAACTGAAATGTAAGAAAAGACAAGCTGGGGTTTTATGAGGTCACCGTGATTAAGTAAGGTAAACTAAAATAAGCACAGAGACATGAGAGTGATGGGATCAATCTCCTCATATATCTCTTGGCAAAATAAATAACCACATTTCTCTGTGATGGTTCTGGGTCAACATTGTTCTCATAACTTTTGTCTTTTCATAATTTTTTCTTCATCTGTCTTCCAACAGGGTCCACTTGGCTTGGATGGGAAACCAGTGAGTATTCCCATAATCAAATGCATAAAAGATGCTTGTTGAAGTGACTGACAGTAGTTTGATTTTAACTCTGTGTTTTCTCCTCTCAGGGTTTGCCAGGTCCCAAGGGAAGCCAGGTACAGCATCTCACACCTGTTATCTTGCTTTGGCTTTCTAATAACATATCAATTACACTGAAGGAATTCATCCTCAAAGATTCTCTAACAGTGAGTCCAGGTGGCCTGTAAGACAGGTGATGGTTTGTCAAACAGCATCAATCATTTTTACTGTTCCTAAGGGAACGTCAGAAGTTATAAAAGCCCACGGAAGCCATCTTGTTTCTTGTTCCACCTCTTAAGTCATCCCGGAGCTCACGGCCACGGGGGAGTCATGGCTCAGCTCCGCCGAGTGCTGAAATCCCCTTTGCACTTTACCTCTGAGTCCCATCCATCACCCTTCCCCTGAAACCCTGCCGCACTCCCAGGCACACCCAGGTGTAGCGTGGAAGCAGGCGAAGCAGAGCCAATGGGTTCCGCACCAGTGGGAAAGTGAGAGAGAGAAAAGAGTTTAGAGAAAAGAGAGGCTCTTTAAAAAGTCATTACAGTACCCTCAACACCCCCCTTTGCCCACGAGAAGGACGAGTCATCTGCTGAAATGTAAACCTCTCGCAGCATAATGAGAGTTGTTTGAACGGTTCCTCTCCAAACGCCATTAAGCTGTTGTTTCCTGCAGAAGGAGACCTCAAGCTGGGTCTGTCCTTTAAGAGGACTCTCCTCATCTCAGAGGGTCTGCCGTAAAACCCCAGCAGGTGTGACACAGACCTCAGAGTCACCTTGGGACTCAAAGGACGTTGGGGGATAAAAACGGGAGAATGAAGGATATGAGTGGTAGAACAGTGAGGTTGATTTGTTGATCAGGAGAGACACAAGACAGAGGCAACTAAGTTCAAGGACATGGCTATAAACTAAAAACTAAGACAAGACCAAAGTTAAAGGTTTGTGAGCTGTAATAAACAAAAAGAAACTGAGCATGAACAAAAAAGTATCTTCTGACCTTCAGAGTGGAAGGATATAGTTCATTTAGAAAAACTTTCAGTTAGAGGACCATGTGCTATGATTTTATTTTTATTTTTATGATTATAATTTATTTAATTAATTTTGTCACACTGTTGTTTCAAAGTTCAATAATCCTTCAATCTTACCAGAAAATTGTTCTCCCACTTTTAAAATTACACAAATAATAAACTTTATTTGAAGGGCAAAATGTGAATAGCTAAATATCCATGTAAAATTCAAGTAAACTTTATTTTTTAATATTTTAATTAGATCCTCAGTGGTCTAAGTAATATTTTTATATGATGTTTACACTGAAAAAATATCCAAACACTACTGTTTGTCTGGAAAGTGTGAGTTTGCACTGACCATCCAGCCGGGAGACCAACGAGATTAAAGAGGCTGAACTGAAGCTAAATGCCATCAAAAACTCTCCGGTGATTATTACACATCAACAGGAGAAGGCACTTGAATTCAACCTTCCTTCAATCTCTCTTTTCCCTGAGCTGAAGGAGAGCAGGAGATAAGCTGCTGCCTGTCATCATGTGGCCAGTCACATTAACAAACCTGCTTATCCTCTGCACCAGACCCCGTCTTCAGCTCCGTACTCCTGAAGAGAATTAGAGCTCCGGTCCAGAGAAAATCTCTGCCAGACAGGGAAGACGTGAAGAAAGGGGGAACAAATTAGAGAGGGAGGCTTCAAGGCAGATCGCATGGAAGATTTAGAGACGAGGGGAACTGAATAAAAGCAGAACGGGTGTGTGAAATACAGTTTGGGATGAGCGAAAAGAACAGAGAATAGAGACATGAAGAGGCTGTGATGGAGTGACTGGGCTGTGAGAGGTAAGATCTCCTCGCTGCGGTCACTGTTGGAGAGACAGTGGCTGAGATCAGAGACAGTCGGTGGCAGGTCTCCATGTTGTCTTCTCTGCCTGTCTCTCACACGCATGGCCTGTTAGTGAGTCTGCAGGCCTGGTGTTCATAAGACAACGTCCAACTGTCCAACATCGCACCATGACTATTTGTATCACGTACTATACATCAGTGCATAGGCCTGTGTTTTTACTTAGTGTTGCTCGCGCTCAACATCTAACGCATGTGAAGAGTTCCCCTCTGAGAGAAACGCTGGTGGAGGAACAAAGGAACATGTTGCCCTTTTTTTGGTTTTATCCCCCAGCAAAAACAGTTTTTATCTCCCAAAGAGAAATCTTAAAAGGAATTCCTGCCTCTTGTCACGTATTCTTCTCATTGTGAAATACGCCCGAACGGAAGCGGCTTGCGATTGAGCGGTCTCAATGGCACGACTGCTTTAAGGGGTATTACTGCCCCCCCACCCCCACCCCGTTTGATTGAACGCTCCCCGCTCAAGGCCATTGAAGATGTACTGTACTGTGATGTATGTTGCTCATGTAGTAACTGATTTATCTTAACCAACTGTCTCCAATTATCTCCTCCCTCCTACAGGGACCAGCCGGACCCAAGGGAGAAAAGGTATGCTTCAGTATGGATTTGGACAACCCTGCTAGACAAGTCAATGCACTGTATGGATGTATTTCTCACATTAATTTACGGGCGGACAGCTTCACAAAGGACACACAACACAGAAACACACAAGCTCACAGGTGTTCTCTCCATCGCCCTCCCATGTTCAGGTTTTCACTACGTGCCCATCAAATGAGCCATACATTACATGTAGTTATGTAGGAGCTCATATGTCTCCGCACATTCTCACGTCAAGGCACTAAACAGCTTTACAGGCCTTCCGCAGGCCTCGATGATAGCCAGATGTTTTCCCGCTCTGTGAACCTCTGCCCAGCCTAAGATGTTAGCAACAGTACTGTAAAAGCTGCAAGAGCTGGCATGTGGTCATTTGTGGATGCACCAATGTGGAACTTTGTGTGTGTGTGTGTGTGTGTACGCTTTTTTTTTTTTTTTTTTTTTTTTTTTGCACTCAAGCGAAAAGCGTCCAGATAAGCGCAAACCACAAGAACAATGCAACTGCAGTAAACAGCATCCGTCAGAGCAGGCTTCAGGCTGATGACCAGGGATTGCAAATGACGGATGATGCTGAGGTTTGGAAAATTGGCTCCCGTCATGTAATCATGCTAGTAGCTCTGTGATTAGAACATGAACTCCAAATCCTCATCAGAGGACCAACAATCCTCAGCACGTGCGCTCCCACTTCTGCTCAGCCCATCGCGCCCCGTCAGATGATTCCAATTGTGGCCTATCAGATGATTTATACAGTAAATGTCTGCATCCGGAGCTGGTTTAGGGACAGATGACCTTTGAGTAGCTTCCTTCCCACACACAAGTATTAGTCTTTAAGCCCATCTGTCACAGCCGCTCTACAGTAGCCATGCTCTCATGCATGCCTCGTCCTGTGTGCGTATACAGTCGTAATAACTGCTGACAATTGTTATTTTCCTGTTTTTCTCCCAGGGTGACCAAGGAGACATCGGGCCAAGGGTAAGTCATGCTTTCTGTCTTCGCCTGAGAAGGTGAAATGAGATGCTTCTGAATGTTATATGTGTATTTTAGACGCTGACCTGCCTCAAAAAAAAAACTTTCCTTTAATTGTGTTTTATTGCCCAGTAGATCTTTCCTATTTAAAAATGAGCTTCCATTTAAAGCTTTCTCCCATTTTTTTGTCTTTTTCTTGTTTTGTCTTTCTCTCTCTTTTTAATTTTAACTCCCCTTTAAGGTCACAGCACTTTCCATTCAGTCATTTTAAGAAGTGAATCATATCCAATTAAAGCTGTAACAAGCAATCACATAAAATATGCTTCTGTCTGAATGACATGAAGAGACATAACTTTTAAAGAAAGTGATGATTTTTTGGGAAATATGGATACTTATTTAATCTTTTTTTCTGAGATTTCAGTAAGAAGATTAATACCACTGTCATGTCTGTACAGTACATAGAAAGCTATAACCAGATAACGCCTGTACATGCACAACTAAAATTACACTTCTATTGTGCAACTGACTTATCAGTGCGCTCAAATTAAAAAATGGTTTTAGGGCTGCAGGAGGAAAACCTACACCAACACGGGGAACATATGCAGCTGAGATTTAAAACCCAGACCAGACAGACCATCACAAATTGGAAATCAAAGTCCAGGAAGAGAGGAATTGTCTTTCCTTGGAGTTTTTATAACTCATCTTTCCCTTCTTGTCACGCTGAGGGAACAGTGTTCATGTGCAAGAAAATGTAACAGCACAAGTTTCGGTTTGTCCGCATAACTTTCAACACCCTTGGTAAGTTTTTTAATAATTCAGAAGAAAAACAAAGTGTGTTGATCCTGCACGGCGTCCCCAGCAACTGCACTGACAACAGAGTCTGGCTCCTGTGATGAGGTTTGAGTTGCCCACATCTCCAAAGCCAGAGATGAAAAATGATGATATTAGAGAACGATGGAAATACTTTAACCTCACCATCAAAACCCAATGGTTGGGGCACTGTGCCAAAGCTGCCATCTAGTCTCAACCAAACTATGCTTTTTTAATATTACACAGTAACCTCGCTCTGCATCTGGTCCATGTTGTCAGTGTTGTCTTTTCATGTGATATCATTCCACCCACCATGGGATCTATATAATTATCCCCCATTATATTCACTGTGGTTTGGAAATAACCCCCCTGTGCTTTACATGGTAAACAGTTTGGATTCTTTGAAGAAGTCATGTACCCCATGAATCCTGAATGTTTTTCTAGTTTTATTACGCTTAGAATATATTGTGAGGTCAAGGTCACACTTCTTCACATGCAAAATGATGAGCTACTGAGTTTTTTTTTTTCCAATTTCTTTAAGAGGGTAAATTTTAGAAATGTCACACAGAACTGAAATGATTAGTCACTCAGGTCAGTCAGCAGAACATTCATCTGCAACAATTTTGATAATTGTTTACATTATTTTACATTAGGTAATGAATATTTTATCTTCATCTTCTAATTGAATAACTTTGCACTGTTCTGTCAAAGCAACAACAACAAAACTTGTGGTTTTATGATTTTATAGATCACACCATTAATCAGCTAATGTAGAAAATAATCCATCAGATTATTCAATAAAGAACATAATCATTCGTTGCAGCCTGACATGTAACATTGTAAATGCATATAAATGCAAAGAATACAGTCTTAATGAAATATGACCTCAATTAATCACATGATGCAACTATAATTTTAGTTTAATGTCTTTTAAATTCTTCAACTCCCACTGCCTTGGTCCAAATAATGTCTTTTTCCCCTAATGTTTTTTTTGTTTGTTTGTTTGATGATGGATTTATACTAATTGGATTTATATTAATTTGGTACAAAGCCAGATATATTTAAATATACTGTCATATCCATTCAGATGATTTAGATAAATCACATGGCCAGCAGAGACTTATAAATCTTTCAAGTGACTGTAGCCCAACAGAACTGTTTTTTAATAACCATCACATCACTCTGTAGAGTTTTTCATTTATATTACCAAATGCTCATTGATTTGTTGTCCACATAATGATTCTATAACTCTGTATACTGGACAAAAACTGTGAGCAAGTAATTTCCATATTGGCAGTGGCCTGTGTTATGAGGTCCGTCACCATGACTGTGAACCACTTAAACTTTCAAAATACTCACACATGAAATGTTTATGAAAATTACAAATGCTCCTCTTAAACCGCCTTTGTAGCCACTTGCTGCGTGTTTTTATTATTACTAACATTCTTCAGCAAGCACTCAGCAAATGAAAAGTTTGGAATAATTATTAGAAATAGATGTGTAGTCATAAATCTCAGAGTTGGAGCCTGACAATATTGGCATAACAGTGTTTTAGAGGATAGTGGAATGAGACTGAATGGCTATTGTTTTATAACAGAGCACAAATGGAGTGTAAATTTGACAGGGCTGCACAGTGGAACAATATTTATGATGCGGTTCAGAAACATTACAGGAATTCCTGATTCTTATCAAGGCGTACGCCATTTGATTTCCCAGCCTATCCCCTCGGATTTTGAGGTAATAGTTTGTGCAAGAATTAAATCTTTTTGGCATTCTGCATTACATACTTCTTCCAAATGGTAAATATTGCACTTGGACGAGGCGTCTGCAGCTTGGATGTCCTTGGATAAGTCTGCAGATGAAAAACCTCAGAGTATCACTGGGAGACACAGGCTTGGTTCAAAACAAACCCTGCAGCTCCTAAAACTACTGTACTTGTGAATGAGGTTTGGCACAGAGGCGCATTTTCATACTAGCAAATATGACTAGATAAGTCAGCAAATGAAAAACCATTGGTCTGTGAATGTTTAAAATATGATTTTCTTTAACAGCTATGAATCAAAGCTGTACTGAGGCTGAGCAGATAAAAGGAGGTCATTAGGACATAAGGCTCAGTCATCACCTTGTCCCAATCTCAACATTGTACGCTGATTCACCTCTGAACTACAAGAGGATGAGAGATTACATGTGAAAACAGGAAGCGGCCATGAATCTCTGTCAACCTGTGACTTCCTGTCAATCCATCAATTTTAACTGCCTTTGTCAGGCCGAATCTGGTCCCAGCACAGAATACAAACGCAGGATAACAGGGGTATTAATCAATCACATGTCATGGAACCACCAAAAACAAAAGTTCATGTATAGTGTTTGCATCTTTCTCCAAATCGACTTGTATTGAAAAGCATAAAGCTGGTGGCCATTTTTCCCAGCCTCCGTTCTGTCAAACCCATACAGAGGATGTTGTCACTGTGGCTATGTTGAAAGACAAGCCATGATGGGAGTTTCATCCCCAGCCAAAGCCTCCTGTTGCCTCCCCCGGAGCAGCTACAAAAAGGCCATGGTTAAACAGGGCTCCGAGGTTGAATAGCTGTTTGTCTTAGTATCAGCCTAAGGTCTGATGAGAACGTGGTAAAGGGGAAACCCACTGTGAAACAGCCTATTCTCTGATGAGATGTTTAAGGAGCATATGTGTATGTGGTCTCCATGGTGGGAATGGTGTGAATGAGTGAATGTGACAGTGGGGAGAGAGGAGTGTATAGGCAAAGAGAGGAGGAGGGGGGGGGGGTCTGCGGTGTCGGAAAAACCTCAGCTATCCAGCATTCGCCGCAGCCTGTTAACGGAAACCTCATGAGCAGACTAGCATCCCTCCTTCTCTCTGTACTATCCCTCTACTGTTCTTCCTCCCTGCTCTCTCAGATATTCCCTCCGTCCTTCCTCCCATGTGTTTTTGTAAGGAACTCAACCAGAGAGGCAGCGCAGCGCTCCGAGCTCTCTGGCGGCAGACGAACTCTGCCGCTTTCAGCTTGACAGACAGTCATCACAGTTACTGTCTCTCGGCTGGAAAGAGCCAAGCCACCTCTGTTTGGTTTGGTCGCAAAGGGAAGGACAGGAAGACATTAAATGGAACATGCACGCACGATTAAATACATGTTTGAGGGAGAGACTCAGGATATAGTTTCTGAAAGGGCAGAGAGGGCAGGTCTTTTTTCATTTAGCAGGATTTCTCAGATTTAACGAAACCCATGTCTCACTATTTGCCGATGATGTGTTTTTGTTCTTTGCAAATCCTTTTCGTGATACAGTAAGTTGCTCACCTGTCCCTTTGTCACTTCCTCTCTTCAGGGTCCTCCTAACTACAGCACATATGCAGGTCTGCACAGTAATCAGATTCTCACCGTCAAGGTTTGTCCCTCCAAACGAACTGTGCCTTAGCCCTCCCAGCAGTCACCGCTGTCTGTCCGGCTGCTGATCTGTCACTATCCCTGCACATACAGGAACAAACCCTCTTCTCATGCTTTCTCTTTTTCAGAGGCTGCTGAACTGTCAGATCTGTTTTTTTCCCACAGCAGTCGTGTCCCTCTCTGTCGGACTCTCATCTGCACTCTCTCAGTGAACTATAGATTTCTTTCCTCTTTCTTTGCTCCCTCTCTTTTGTCCTTTAACACTCTCCATGTCTTCTCTTTTTGTTTTCTTTCCTTTTCTTCTTCCTTTCCACTTTTTGTCCCTGCTGCACCTCTTGCATCTCAGATGGTCTTCCCTAGATATGACCATGGTTTTCTCTCCGGAGAGCAGTCCAACACCTTTCAGAGACGATTTCTGAAGGTAGACCCCAACTAAGGCATGTGTACACTTTTAACATTTTAACCCTTTATTCATGTTCTGGTCAGCCATGCATCTCTCTTCTTTTTCACTTTTCCCCTCTCTCATGTTGCATCAAAAAGATTTCATGTTTCATTATTTTTTCATAGTTTCCCCTGTGTGTGCTGGCTTGTAGCATTAACATAACTGATTTGGTGACGTTGTTTGTGTAAAGGTTCTCGAAGCAACCAAAAATTTAGGAAGACATCTTGAAAGATGAACCGTGCACACGTCAGAGAGAAATGTATGCTTCTTATTACCGGGAGAATAGAGGAGCTTTGTTGGTAACAGTTTAGTTGAGGCCTGAGCTTAATAGAGACATAATAATTATCAGTGCAAGGCAATGAGGTTTTAGTCTTCTATTTGGAGGTCTTGGTATTATCATTTCCATGAAAGGGCTTGCTGTGCCTTGCTGCTTACCGCAACAAAGCAAACCATAAAGCACCACATGTCTGTAGAGATGAGAGGGCGCAGAGGAAGTGTCATCATGTGACTACAGAGACAGCACTGGGCCTACATCCTCCTCAGTGGTGAGCAAGACTTGCAGGGCGTTAATGGACTCTGTTTGGTATAAACCTGAACGTGCAAGTCATCAGAAAGAGACGTGTTCCCAATTAGATGTGAATCCAGTGATGAAAGGATCTTTATTCGGTCGTGACAGTTCCATTTTTGTTTTGTGAGGCATAAACAGAAAAGAAACTCCTCATTTATTCTTAATACTAGGGATGCACCGATACCACTTTTTTCAGAGCAAGTACAATAATTACATTCAGGACAATATGAAGGATTTTTCCTTGTCAGTGAAGTGTCTCTTGACAGCTGCAGCTACAATTCTCTTTATTGTTTTGATGGCATAATCCTCCTCAGTAATCAGCAGGAATGGCATCTGATGCCAAAGCATCAGAGGAGCCGGTACTGGTATTGGCGCATCCGTGGTTAATATCTTGTTCTTAATTAACAAGTTCTTGTGTGTGAGCGTGGGTTTATCAGCATGAGCGTGTTCCTCTTGTCTGTGACTAATATTGGAATTCGGGTGGACACAACAATGACAAGTTGAATGCTACTGTCCACTGGATGTTTAAATAGGCAACTGCTAACAAGTTAAAAGGTGCTAATATTTCAGTGTAATAGTTCATGGATTGTCTTATTTTATCTTATGTTGTGATAAATATAGAAATTAAAGCCTATCCTCGACAACTGTGATTGGTTTAAGCAATACAGGCATTCTTACACGTGTTGCAAGATGGTAGAGTTTACTGATCCTTCTCTCGCCTGTACTGACATAGACAAACATAGACTGATGTCAATCCAAGACTCAGAAAAATAATAGCTAGAAACAAATATATTTTTTTTATTCTTGTATTTCTTTCTCTCAGTCTTCTGTTTTTTTGTTTTCTCTTCATCAGGGTGATCAAGGCCAGGCTGGACCCGCTGGTCCACCCGGTCCCCCGGGTCCCCCTGGTCCCCGTGGCCCCCCTGGGAACACAGGAAAGGACGGGCCACGTGGGCCTGCTGGTGAGCCGGTAAGAACTGCTCCTCATATGTCAAAGTGCCAAATCTACACCCACAACACCCCTACACACTCAACTTAGTTGCTGTTATTCTCCTCCTCCATCATTCGCCCCCGTTTCCTCTAACTAAGGTTACACCACAAAGAATGCAGTCACACCTCAGTCATCAGGAGCTTCCCTTAAACCAATTGTGTTTACCTGGTAGGGTGCAGCCGCAGGGTGAAACCGATTGCAAATTGTATTTTTGTGTGTGTCTGTTTGTGTGTGTGTGTGAATGTGCATTTGCACACATGTATCAAGAGGGAAAGGGTCCATGCAGTAAATTGCAGTAAACCCATGTTCTCATTCTTCCGGGTTTGCCAGTGAGCTGTGGCTTACCTAAAAGCTCCCAGAATAGCAGCTCTACTCCTGGCCTCATCTGTTTTGTGTAAGACAGCGGCCACAAAGTTCTCTAGCACGCCCCCATTCTCCCACCCTCCTACCACGACTGTGTCGCTGTGCACCCCTGAAACAGATATGGCACTGCGGTGAGTTCATGGGCAGTTTGCCGGCCTCGCCAAACAATAGTTGTGCTCTTTGCCTGAGGCAGGTTATGTTTCTCAAAATTAACTTTCTGTTTCCCAGAGTTTAGTTCGAATGCAGTGGTCGCTTTAAGCTGTGGTTATAGGATGGGAGATGGAGAAAAAAAAACTCTATGAAGGTAGTTTTTGTTTATCTAAGTGAAGGAATGAATGCTCTGTTACCCTCAACTGGCACAGCACAGCAAAGGGATTCAAGTGAAAAATGTTGGTTTCAGCGTTGGCGAGTTGAGAGCTTACACAGAACTGACAAAAGAGAAAGCCAGCGCAGCTAAGAAAATGACAAAAAGCAGACGGGTCGAGGAGATGGGGCCCGTCCTGTAACCTAGTCAATTCCAAATGTATTCTCCGAGTTGATTAAAAAGCGTTGCAAAACCCAAAACAGCAAAACAAGGCAGACGTGCTCCATGTTGTGGGCAGATGTCAGATGGGCAGTAGGCTGAGCAGGAGAAAGTGAGCGAGCCTGCCAGTGTGGGTGTCCCTTCTTGTTTGTGTGCATAAGAATGCTATGGTGGATGTTTGCATGAAAAATTCTTTATTTCAACATTGTTTGGGGAATTGTTGCAAGTCAATTTAGCATTGTTTATATTTGCAAATGCATCTGACATCTGAACTGGTCTTCATCCATCCGTTTCTGCAGTCAGGATAAAAGAAGTGCTTAAAATTATTTGCAACGGTGATTTGTTCCCCGCTGCCTTGGAGGAAAGATCGAAAGATGAGGAGGAGGTAAGAGGGGTGAGAAAAGAGGTTAAAAGGCTGCTGGAGCGAGGAGCGAGGATGGAAAATGAAAGAGGACCGTACAGCAGTAGAGGAGATCAGGGTGACAGTTTGTATGTGCTGGCAGAGAGCAAGAGGAAGAAAACCAGCTGGGAAACATTCTAAGTAGCTTCTGCGTATTATTGTAAAATATGAGAACTGAGTGGAAGGATGATAACCTCCAATTTATATCATGCATTTATTCCAGTGCACTGAGTGATCAAGTAAACACCACTACTTGATAGCAGTGTCTGTGTGTGTGTGTGTGTGTGTGTGTGTGTGTGTGTGTGTAAAGGAGAGAGAGAGAGAGAGAGAGAGAGAGAGAGAGAGAGAGAGAGATGGAGGGCTTTTGCCCAAGATCCCACTAAGCCGTCTTTGCAATGGATGACTTCATAGCAGATGTTTAACCGTTCCAAAGTCCACCTGGTCCCCACAAACAGCCAATAGGTCTGTTGACCTAAAAAAAAAAAAAAAAAGCCAAATCACAAATGGACAGTTGCCAGAAAGTGGACATGGATACAGCCAAGTCCTGGCCAGGGCTCCACAGTCATCTCCCGCCAATTGCAAAAAATGGCTTTATGAATACAGATGTGTGACAAATTAAAGGCAACCCAACAGAATGATATCTTAGTAACCATTGTTGTTGTTGTTATTCTCTCCTTTGGTGTTTTGATGATGGTGGTGCAGAGTGCTGTTTAACACCCCAGTCCTGCAGGTGTTCAATTGCCTTAAGATCTGGTGACTGCAAAGGCCATAACACATGAGTCAGATCATTTTCACGCTCATGAAAGCATTGGGTGAACCCTTGTTCCCTGGAAAAGCATCTGCATCCGCATCTGCTTTTTTCTGGGTCACCAGTCCCTAAAATAAGTGCTTGATAAAGTCCATGCCTTGTTGAACACTGACATCTAGTGGTCAAAGTGGGTTAAGTCTCTGATGAGATTTACCTGGAGTTAAGAAAAGTTTCTCCTCTGTCCTCCTCAGGGTTTCCCAGGTAGAGATGGCATTGAGGTGAGTGTTATTCAAAACCAGTTACAACCTCAAGCAATGTGATTGTTGTTCATGAATCACTCTTATACCTCTGTGGTAATGATATGTTTTTCTTATAATTATGGTAACCAAATACATTTCTGCCTCAGGGGGCACACGGACTGCCTGGGAAGCCGGTAAGATCATTAATAGGTTACTGACCTTGACTCAACTTGTCTTATTTATTTTTCTTCAAACACCTCAGTTGTCTTGTCAAACTCTGTTGTGTGCCACAGAAGTGACTTTGTACTTTTTCACCTTTACCGACTGTCATAAATTAACAGGGAGAGGATGGTGAGCCCGGCTATCCAGGACCACAGGGTCCTCCAGGAGCAAAGGTACAAATAAGTTTTACTCATAAGTTATCATATCTTGCATGCTGATTATTTTCATGTGTCTGTCTTTTCATGCTTTGACCTCAAGTGTTTATTGTGTATGGAAACAGGGCGAGCCAGGTATGGGAGAAAAAGGAGAGAGAGGCATGGATGGTCTCCCAGGATTAAAGGTAGAAGACCAATCTGAAATGGCTTTTAAACAATACACACACCAATAAGTTGTGCTTTTCTTAGTAATAGTATTATGCTATAAATATCTGCTGTCTGAGAGACTCTTACCATAATATGCACATCTGTAAATCACACAGGGAGATAAAGGGGAAGTAGGAGAGCAAGGACCACAAGGACCCATGGTATGTGTGTTAACCCTTTCAAATAATTCTGTTATAGCATGTAAGACTTTATTATTATTCAGTTATTTATGTATGTATGTCTCATTCATTGTCTGTCTCTGTTTCAGGGTTATCCTGGTGAAAAAGGCGCCACAGGCTCTTCAGACATCATTGACTTCAATGGGAAGCTTCTTGATGCTTTCCAGGTGAGTGATAATGTTAAAGTGTCAATGAGGCCAGATGTATGTTTTCATCATATATTTCTTCAGGCATTTATTACTGAATCTCAAGTAAGGCATCAGGGACAACTTAGACAAGCCCAGAAAAGGTAGTGTGAGAGGAAACTCATCTGAATATTTCCTTCTCACAAACTGAACATATTACCGTTTCTTCCTGACAGGCCATCAGCACCATCAGTGTTTCGGTAATCTGCTGTTGTTTCCGCATGTTTTTTGGTGGAGTGATCAATAACTAACACCAATAATAATGCATAGACTCACACAGACTTGCAAAAAAAAGCACACACCCCTGTATGCATCTACACCTCATCCCACCTGCTTCTGCCAGTGGATCTGTGTGTGTTTATAGATGCGCTCTACCCACAACTACATACTTCACATGTATTGGATGTCACTCCGGAGGCCACATCTAAAGAGTCTTACTGAATGTCCCTGGTTCACTAGTCTACCAGACTCTCTCGTGCATTCATTTGGGATAAAACACACAGCCCCAGCAAATATAGTACAGCTGTGTGCTTCTATCAGATAACATGTAGCCTAAAGAAGCTTAATCATGCAGAAAAATCAACAGTCTTTGTTACATTCTTCTGGGTGTTTTCACGCTATGTATTCAATGTGCATCACAAGATATGTGAATGTGACTTGCTACAGGGCAGCATGGTGTGTATTGGTATGTATCTGTGTTGTTACGCATAACTCAGTGAGTGCACAGGGGGAATGCATTGGAAAGGATGGGAACCCCTCATAGCGGCCACAGTCTCAGTTTCACATCCCTCTCTTCATACACAAGACCCTTTGATTCTACCATGTACAGTGCTACATGCTAATGGCAGATGGTGATCTCTTCAGTGGAGTGTGTATTTGATTAAAAACCACTATGCACCAGGTCCCTGCGGACCTGATCTGAAATGGGCTCCTGCCTGCAACGCTGTAGACGGCAGCGTGAGATAGTTCCAAAGGAGTCGCTGAAAACATGAACCTGAGATCTTATCAGAGGCCTCTTGCCAACGTGGATCAGTTAGTGCCAAGTCACACGCGAGGTCTCATTAACCACCCAGCTTGTGCTGCAATCCGTCCACTTGTTTGTGTGAAAAGCCGTATTTGTTTCATTTTGCGGCGAAAGTTGATGAATTTGGTTTAAAATGATGCTGAGGTCCGTTTGTTTTGTTGCTGTTTGTGGCTGTCATTCATTTTACGGCTTTCGCTGTAATTATTTGCACGAGTTGCCTTTACTTTCCAATGATGGAATATCTCAGATCAAAAAGCTGTTTGTAAACATCCATTGGTTTCCATGGCTTATATGGGAGACTGACGAAAATGTTAGAAATTGGAAAAAGGAGAGGATCAGCATGCACACCTCCGGGAGGCAACATGAGTTCTTTTTTTTATGACTTCAAGATGGCTGAGGACTTCAGAGGGTGAAGCAACAAGTGTAACATTGTGGATGTATAGATTAAGGAGCGTGATTTAGGAGGCTGTCACTCAGTCTGCATTAGAAGGCAGCATGGGACGGATATGGTTTGCTATTCCTCAACCAACGTCAGTGTTACATAAAGGTCTCCTCCTTTGGTGCCACAGTCTCATCCTGCATCAGAACAATCAACAGAATGGAAAATGATGCCAGGCTATTGTGCAGCACAAACCACATTCAGCACTGTTTTACAATCTTTGTAAGATAAAATTGCTTCAAGTTGGTCATGATCAGCCAACAAAGTGAACAAAAGAAGTCATCAGCTTTGTTTACTCTCGGGCTTGTGAAATCCATCAACCTTGTTGTATTGTTTTGTGTTGGCCCACGTTCAAGCCTTATGGTGGAATTCTGTGATTTTTTTTTTCCACCGCTGTGATAAACAGAGAAAACAGCAGTATATATACAAGATGTCCGCGCAACTGTCTGAAAATGACAGATGTAATTAAGGCGGCTCTAATCAGTATTTTTATATTAACAGTGGATCACTTGTATTTGGAAGGGTTTGTTCACAGTGACAAATCCACTGAGAATGATCTCTGCACTTCCTCTGTGGAGCTTTACAGTGAGCTTCAGGGCCTCTGTTTTTGATTTGCAACCCATCAACTCATCAGCAATGTTTTTGCACAACAACCCGCTGTATGTTACCTGCCCAGAAAGACAACTAACAGCAGAGTAAATGTTTGGTACCCATTGTCAGATGGACACAAACATGATAGTGTTGCTCTGTGTCTGATTCAAATTAGCCCCTGTTTGCTAACAAGTTCACTATATCAACTTGAAAGGTGGGCATGTATTAGTCTTGTGTTTACAGCTTGGATCAGATTCTCTCTGTTTACACCTGCTCTTAAAATGGGATCTATATTCAGATGCATTATCCCGATAATAAATACTCTGATCTTGCCTTTGCATTTACACTTTACCATTTTCTTCCAGCCTTCTAGCTCTCTAAATTTGAACAACAACCTGTATTTCATGCTGGTTAAAAACGAATACCTGTATCAGTGTTATGTTGTGTAGGGATGCCAGCGTATTGTACAGATTGCGTTTACACTTACCTAAAATCAGAACGCAATGTCAGCCAGATGTGGTCAGATAGATTGGATCACTTTCTGATCATGACACTTACACCTTGCATTAACGTGTGTTTTCCCTTATCAGGATAACATGTCCAGATACAGATCACATTTTAATACCACGTGGAGAAGGGGTCATGAATAAACTTTAACTCAGTGTATTAGTATAGTAGTAATAGTAGTAATATGTATGACTCAGTTCCTCTCTCTTTCTCTAGGGTCCACCTGGGCCACCTGGACCCCCAGGCTATCCAGGGGAAAAGGTAAGGGACTGTGTAGTCCCACCAATCCACTGCCATCAGCTAACAATAGCATTCAGTGAAAATACAAACAGAATTTGTGTTAAAACCTGAGTCATTTTCTTCAAAGGAATCTTTCTTCTTTGTCTACTTCCAGGGTGAGCTTGGTTTACCTGGACCGGCAGGAGTCGATGGGGAGAAGGTACAGCTGCGAAGAGGCTGAAATTACACACAGGCTGATTAAATATCTTATACCATGATTTACCTTCTTTTGATGTTGACATCTTTTCCTTGATTCTTTGCCTCCAGGGACCTAAAGGTGACATGGGTGAGACAGGACCACCTGGTGAGAGAGGAGAGAAAGGAGAAATGGGGCTGTCTGGACCTGCTGTAAGTAGTGACAGTAAACACAGTTCTCTGATATACAAACAGTGCAAAGTACATAAACAGATGAAAGTTCACTTTTCTCTTTGTGGGACAGGGTATGGATGGACAGAAAGGAGAAAAAGGCGACTGCAGAATGGATGACAACCTGGTCAGTGTAACACAAACACATACACAGTTCATCACATGAACTTCATTAAACATTCACCCATATGTGTATAGATCAGTGCAGACACGTATGAGTCAACAACTTAAACGGCTGTACCACAAATGTTTTAGCCTTATTTATCATTCATGCTGTCATAGGTTTCCATTGATTTTATATGGCAAAGTCAAAACTTGCAAAAACAGTAGTGCGGTTCTTTAACAAGTCAATCATCTATAGGCTTGACATAGGTGAAATTTATCCTTAATCAGCTTTCTGCTCCTGCTTGACTCGTCTGATTTCAATGATCATCAGGTTCAGATGATTTCCCAGCCTGGCCCGCCTGGCCCACCTGGTCCACCAGGGGTTCCCGGGTCTCCTGGATCCATGGTGAGTACTCAGATCACAATCCAAATCCAAGTAGAAACAATTCAACTTAAGTTCGTTGTTTGCATCTGTAGCTTTAACACTCACAGTACACAATGTTTTTCAGGGGCTTCACGGAATACCAGGTCCTAAGGTAAGACAGCAAGATCATATGTGTAGTATGTGGAGCAGCCTGTGACATTTTCTTTGGTACTCAGTGTTCCTGTGCTGTAATGCAGGGTGAACCTGGATATGGGATGAAGGGAGAGAAGGGGGAATCTGGTGCTCCTGGACCCCGGGTAAGTGACACTGACCCATTATTATTGTAATAAAATGATGTAAATGATGTAAATGATGTACCACAGCATGACACAGCAATGATAATGTACATTAACTGCAGGGATTAGATGGCCACCATGGCTCACCTGGACCTGCAGGGTTAGTGGGTCTTCCAGGCGCAAAGGGAGAAAAGGTAAGCACGCAATCACGTGCATGAGCGTGTTTACTAAATCTCCTTTGTGATTATGTGGGTCCTATCATGATTTATATGTGTGAATGTGTGTTTACAGGGCAGAACAGGGGAGCCTGGATTAGATGTGAGTTTCTCTTTTCAATAAGATCATTTTCAGTTTATTTGAACTTTAACCCGTATCTTGTGATGAGATGCTTTCTGACCTGTTTGTGCTTCCATCTCCAGGGTTTCCCGGGTCTGATGGGAGAGAAAGGAGACCGAGGGGAAAGAGGAGAAAAGGTTTGTACTGAATGCAGAAAGAAATAATAATTAATGTATCTTCTTCAACATTTCCTGCTTATGCATAATAGTACAAGCTCTATTTGACCTCTCCACACATGTAGGGATTCTTAATGACACATGATTTTGTCTTGATCCAGTAATATTGTGTGATAACTTTTGTGTGTGTGTGTGTGTGTGTGTGTGTGCTGTCCTCCTCATGTCCAGGGTGATAGGGGGTCAGTGGGAAAGAGAGGTCTAAAGGGCCAGAAGGGAGAGCAGGGTCCTCCAGGCCTGGACCAACCTTGTCCTGTGGTATGTCACCTTCACACATACACACACTGTAATACTACACATTTAAACCAATTTACTTACTACCACTTTCCTCTCACCTTTTAGACATACTGTCGTTCCCTGCTTTCTTCTCTCAGCACTGTTTCTGTCAGTTTTCTCTCTGAGTTTCTTCCTCACTGCTGTGAATGTGTAACTGGCTCTTGCTGACAGGGTTGTGATGAGAGTAAAGGTCTGTCTAAGGATACAGGGCTTTCTTCCCCTCCACCTCTTCCTCCTTCTGGCCCTGAGGCCCCTTGTCCTGTGGTACAGTATCTCTGCCTCCTTCCTCTTCCTGTTGCATGACTATTCATACATCTACTCTCACTGTTTTCTTTTCAAACACGTTGTCTTTTTCATCTGCCTTTCTTATGCATTTGCTCTAAGTCTACAACTTATTCTTCACGTAGGTTTTCTGTAGGTCAGAATTCACTGTAAAGAGAGAAGTTTGCAATTTCAAAAAAAATCTGACATCTTGCTTTTAATTTGTGAAATGAAGAGATGGGAGATGTTAGGTTACAAAAATGCAACATTATTCTAACCAGCAAATAAACAGAAAAGAAAGCATGGCTACCAGCCTCTCTAAAGCTCACTAATTAATACATTGTATCCGTTTTTGCAATTTTGTGTTTATAAAGATTAAAGTTTCCAGTCTTTGTGCTACATTTCTCATAGCTCACCTTCACCTTTGCTTTATCTTGTAACATTAGTTTGCTGAAAAAGACAGCTGATATTAAAATCAACTGTAAGGTGTGTTTTAAACGTGCATCACATGACATTTTCTGGCTTGTTAACTTTCCACTGCTGTTCGCTCTCTGCAGGGACAGGATGGGCTGCCCATACCAGGCTGCTGGCACAAGGTGAGTGTTATGTCTAACATGTCTAGTATTTTTGTTAACTAATTAAATGCCATTTGATTGGTATTTAAACATGAGAAAGCAGCTGGCACAGTCGTGGAATAAAAAAGAGCTAACACTATCTGTAAAGCATACACTGAGATTTTTACTTACCATTAAATTCATTGCCTGACTCTGATTTGATACAGGGACATTTTGTAAGTATATTACAGTGTGTGAGCTTGTATTTGTAAAGCATGTATATTTGAGATCAGTCATATTGTGATAATTTTAGAGGCTTGTGTGTAGGTTTTAATTGATATGCTACTAATGATTAATCTCTACTATTTTTCTTTTGCAGTGATGACTAACCAGCAGCATGGAATCTGTACATATTGATATGGTATATATTGGAATTGAATACTACAGCAACAACCCACTCCCCTTTTTTCATAAAACATTTTATATAATATATTGAGATTTTTTTTAACAAGGACATTTTTGAATCTACAGTATTATGAAGGCTTTTTTTAAACTCTAGAGATCCAGTGTTGTTGTGAATGCAGCTATGGTTTTGAAGAGAAGAAACTGAACTGGCAGTGGGACTCTTACTTTGAAGGACAGTGTTGGAGTGCCCCTTGGTGGTCTAGCTGCCTTACTAACAAAGTCTGACTTGCTGCCTGATTGGAATTGTGAACGCTGTTTGGAAATGACGGTGTGTGCACTCACCCAGTCTCGCGGGTGGATGGATGGACAGATCTCTTGGTTGTGGCAGATGGAGGGATGTAGGTCAGTACTCTCTTCTGCTCTCTTTCTAAAAGGAGGAAATGGCCAGACAGAAGCTCAAACGCAAGCGTCTCTCTCAGCCCTGAAGGGTTGCCAGGCCTGGTGGAGAATGGACACGTAGACAGGCGGAGAGCACCATGGGGCACATTGGCCGTTATGCGAGCCATGTAATGCCTCAGTGTCACACTGAACACTCAGATCCTCCACTATGGAAACTCTCCAGGAGGGGACGACAGAGAACACTGCATCTCCACACTCACCTGAGAAGAAAAGACACACCTGTGGCTGGTGATGTTGCACAATAACTTGCGAATCGGTCAAAGTTATTTGGGAGTCACTGACGTCACTGGCACATAAGGAAGGATTTACTGCACAGATATATTGAACATGTGACGATCTCTTGTATGGCTTGTTTGTAAAGGTTTTCACTAATTAAATGCATGACCATAGCAAGGCGCAGTGTTGTTTAGCATTCTGACAGCTTGTATGACTTGTGGTTCCTCAATGAAACCTCAAACAGCAGTAGATTCATTTTCATATGCAGTAAGCAGCCTCTGATAGTCTTTCCATTTGAATAAGCCACTCAGAAACGTGAGTAAGTCTACCTTTTTATGGCTTACATTTGTGGCAGCGGTGACTTGTGTGTTGTTTTGTTTTATTGTTATTACCTATTTTTGTCCAGTTACATTTTGCATTCCTGTGCATTGCCATGTTTGTGGAATATACAGCATAGATAGTGAAATTTTAAGGCCAGATCTGAAGGAACCATTGACAGTATTCATGATAAACCAGTTGCCTTCACAAATGATTGCCAGTCAAATTATTTCCTTAATCATTTTCAGTGTAACTGATGCTTTTTGACTGATCATTATCATTTAATCACAGCTGAAGATGTTTAATTAATGCTGCCAGTTTCTATGGACAACAGTGTAAGTTCTTGCTGCTGACTTAAATGTGTGTTGTTTGTTTGATATTTTCGAATCAATAGTCATTTGGACTGAAGGACTAACAGATGAAAGTATGAATTTTGAATCAAATGTATACACAACTATTTTTATTTCTGGAATTTTTTTTGTGAGCTTCAGCGCAATGGTTTTTAACTTTCAGTTATATTGCATTTTGTGTGTTTGCTTTCTTTCAGTTATCACAAAAGTTTAAGTCTTTGCTGTCAGATGACTTTTATTGATGTGTTTTGGTCTTTGTCATACATTTTTCTCAGATGGAATAATTTCTTGGTGCTTACATACATTCACAAACCCATTCAACGCTGCAAAAACATGCACGTCCACAGATACACATGCATTATTGTTTAATGTTGAGCACAGGAAAAAAGAAATTTTACTTGACTTTACTTTACTGTGCTATTTTCATATAATTTGCTACATGTATACAGGACAGAGATTACACAGGATCATTATTTGGTTCTTTTTACATGGACAGAAGTACACAAACATAAATGGAAAATGATGTTAAAGTATCTTATTGGACATCTGTATATTCTACATTGGTATTAGTTGCACTTTTTCATACAATATTAATCATTCAGCATTATCTTATTTGGGGCAGAATACATATTCAGAAAAATTGCTAGACACCACTGAATAGCAGTCATTTACAACATTTCATTGTTAGCTTGATAATGAACAATCAGAAGGTTTCATTGGCTGATAATCTTCAGTCCCCATCAACATACAGTACATGGCAATGTTTGTAAATTTTCAAAAAAAATCGGAGGAACACAAGTGGTAGATCACAAGATACAGTATGTGATGTGTTAGTATGGAATTCTTCAAGTCAGGTCATTTGTTCAAAGTAATGTAGTAGAAGGATAATGGTGTTGGTTCAGTTCCTGCTGAATCCAGAAAAGATATGGTACATTCTTAACACTGAGTTGATCTTTATAATTAAACATATCTGTGAGCTGACCTGCTAACAGGCTCATGTTATGTTGCAATCGTCAGGATCTAGGCCACATGTTGTGGTACTTCCTGTTTAGTTCTGAAATGGCAATGTGTAACATAATTTCTTATCAGTTTTATTTTTACAGAGATTATTTTACAAGTTGAATTACAGTTACCATATCAGTGGGATAAATATAATGTTAAGTCCCACTAAATGATTTAACCTCAGAAGGTTTTGGTAAGAAAGATCACTTATTAAACTCTATTGCACCACTCATTTATGATGCATATCATTAAGCTAACATACAACAGCTGACGTACAAACTTTGAGAGTCATGAAAAAATGTATATTAAGTGAGAAGTTATATTGAAAGCAGAACGGTTTCACAGTAAACCACACAGTTGTTATCATTATTTCACTGGAAGCTGATGGTTATCTGTCACTCAACATTATTATATGTGTTTATTTCTTTTGCAGATTCTATCAGTTTCAGTTTTAAGGCTTAATGGAGTCAGTAAATGGCACAATGTCTAAATACAGTTTGGTGTTTAAGCAAGTCATATATCACAGTATTAGCTTGACTTTGTGAGAATGTTTTTTTTTTTTTTTGGTTGTGTATTTGGTTGTAAAAGAATTAAGCTATTTTTGTAATTACTTGTCTAAAAATGTATAACATGAAATCTGGTCAATGAAACATGTAGACTGAAGTAAATGCTCCAGTTTTATGGGTTTTTTGTCCATTAAACCATAATCATGTAAAATAATTCAGTTTCATTCATTTAAAATGAACATAACACTGAAGAAAAAAATGCAAATGATGATGATGTTATATGAGACACCTCCTGAATTAAAGAACATATTTAGGCTACAAGATAAAGTGCATTAACATGTTGACATACACTAATCACTCCACAGAGCTCTTTTCGGCAAGCCAACAATATATTCCTTTCTGTAGACAACACTTACCTTTGCACACAACTGATTGTTGATTATAAAGATACAACATCCGTACTAGTATTAACCAGAAAAGAGGATAAAACTCAATTTAATAGAACATGAGAATCAATAAATAAAAAGCTATTGACCCAACACTGGGCATCATGATGAATAATGTTAAACACATACTGCATGGTCACTGTTGACCATTTTGAGTCAACAGTCAGTAAATGACACAGACCGCTGACACACTAAGGACATATGCTATTTGACTTCCAGAAAGTAAAGTTTTGGTAAATTTGTGGCAAAAATGTTGTGAATTTTTTGATGCCCACCAACTTCACCTGTTTATTTTGTTCTCAAATGCCAGTAGTAGTGCGGAGTTATGCAAATCATCATATCCACTGACACAGGATCCTTACTAGCTCCCAAACCATCAGCTTAATGGTTTTAAAAGCTCATGTGTGTTTTACTTGACAAGTGTATAACCTGCAGCAGATGACTGATCGTGACCTGCCACTAACTTCTCAGCTAGTTGGGGATCTTGGGGAAACTTGGGGATCACCTGTCTGATACCACATGGAAAGCATTTCATTACCGTAAAGTAATTCTGCACAACATCTTCTCATCCAAATGGTGTTGATGTTGATGGTTTATTTGGGCATTCTGACTCAAATATGTCCATAAGATGTACACACATTGGTGTGTTATCTCTTAAGCCAATAAAGTGTGCTCTTATTTTACAAATTCACCAAACAAATATGGAAACATTTTCACCAATCATTCACATATGTCCTTCTGTTCCTGTTACAGCTGAATGAGCTCATTGTTTCTAAGCCTAAACAACAGCTTACACAATTAGTTACAGTTGGTCCATATGGAGGAGAACATTAAAACAAAGGCAGGCAACATTAATATCCGCTTTAATTGTTCACAGCAACTCCGGATTTCATGTTTTTCATTTCAAATAAGAGCTAGTTTTAAATCAGCGAATGGCCTTATAATTGTGGTGCAATGTGTGTGACTGTTAAATTGGTGCCACATTTGTCGTGGTCCCTGACCATCGTGGGATTGTTGCACTTATTGCATCTTAGCTAAAAAAAAAAAAATATTAGAAATGAGATTACTTACATTTTACATTACATTACTTAAAAATACATTATTTTTCATTTGTTTTTAGTTTAGTTTTTATTATATTTTTTTACAAAATGTTGCAAGGATTTTAGAAGGATGGACAATTTTTATTTTTTTCAAACACAGCTTTAAGTGCAGATTGTTCCAAAAAGCTAATGGAAATTTACAACTGTATTAAAAGAGATTCAATATCAGCATGGCCAAATGTTCAAATGTAACTTTCAAGAAAATGTTTAAGTTCCCTACTCCTGCAACAGAAACATTCTGATGGCAGCTCTAATACCTTGACATTATATTATCAAAAAACAAAACCTTGGTCAAAACCAAAATACAGCAAATTGAGACATAGCTTGACAGAGATGTTGTTAATGCTGGTGTGTATGAGCTCAAACGAAGCATCCATAACAAAGAAAGTTGGTCCTTGAGCTCATCTCATTTATGTATGCAGTTAAAAAGGGGATTCCAATTTTTCCTCTATTTAAAATATTTACATGAAAGAATCAGACATTTCCCCATAGTGATGAAAGCACAAACATGTCACACAGTGACAGTGATGTGACAGAAGATTTACAATAAAAATGTTCAATAGCACCCATCTTTTGGAGACAGACACAACAGGACTCAGGACTCTTTTCTTATTCATGTTTTGAAATGTTACCATTTGATAGTCGTCATGAGAAATCAGCCACTTTGAGAATATTCATTTTCTTGTTAAATTGTTAATTCATAAAATCATGGAAAATCTTCTATATCATTATTACTAATATTATAATGTTTTCCCTATAATTGTATTGCTACATATCTTATAACTGATGAAGTTTGTTAACCTGAAATTATATAGGTGTGTGCAGACTAAATGTATTTGGATACTTGAGAGTGTTTCGTATCAACAGATTTGGTTGAATTTTCTGCTACTTTATATCAAACTTTTGATTAAATATGTTAAGATCACTGAAATTGATTGAATACAATTTTCATCATAACTATAATATTTCTTTCATGACCGCAGCGTCGCACGATGAGTATATAGTCCACATTTCCCAGAATCCTCTGCGGCCCGCTCACCCCTCTTAGTTTTTGCATCCGGGTCTGAACTTCCTTTTCCTCTGTGCCTGGATGCGATGAGGACCTAGGTTTTTTCGGACCTCTGAAAAATCCGACTCCATCCTTGTCAAAGGCACCGCCGAACCTCGCCAAAATGACCGAGCAGATGACAGTGAGGGGGACCCTGAAGGGCCACAGTGGATGGGTCACCCAGATCGCCACGACGCCCCAGTACCCCGACATGATTCTGTCGGCGTCCCGAGGTGAGGCTTCCCCCGCTGTCCAACATGGCTAACACAGCGCCGGCCAGCTGGTTGGCTCTGCTGCTGTAACTTTTAAGACAAACGAACATGTTAGTTTACACGTTCAACATATATGTAAACATTCGTGAAAGCGTCTGTTTTATAGAGTTTTGATATAAACGCAACCTGCTCCAACTTCAGAGAATGACGCCGGTTAGCCGAGTTAGCTAACACTGGCTAGCGTCATCTGTAGTTCAGCCTCTGATACCCACATTGCATCTGTGACACGTGTATTAACACTCACAAGGGTTCTCACAAGTGTAGTTACGTGCACAAATATGTGGAGTTGACATCAGTTCACAGTAACCTGATAGATTGGTTACGTTTAGTGATCGTTCAATGTTTGACAGCTTCTCTTTTGACATGCACTTGGATAGCGATAGCATGGCATGCTAATGTCCAGAGGTGTACTGTTTTCTGAATGAAATGAATTAATAAAATCTGTTTGTTTTTCTCAGATAAGTCTATCATCATGTGGAAGCTGACTCGTGATGAGACCAACTATGGCATCCCCCAGCGCTCCCTGAAGGGCCACTCTCACTTTGTAAGTGATGTTGTCATCTCCTCAGATGGACAGTTCGCCCTGTCCGGAGCCTGGGACGCCACCCTCCGCCTGTGGGACCTCACCACGTAAGTTTAGGGAGTGGAAGTCTACAGATATTTTGGGGGGAATGAATTGAATGAAATTGATATGTGCAGGGAAGATGGACAGGGTTTTGCAAATGCAACCGTGCTGTTTCACTAAAATTCAACTTGGATCCTTTATTACTTTCCTGGTTTCTGAAGGGGGGGTTACAAGAAAAAGATTTAGAACCACTGCTGTAGTACGTGTTCATTTACAACATGGGTAATAAACTCAACAGGAAAGTATTTTCTTCGCTACAGGGAATTGTGGATACATGAGATCAGATCTAACATCTGAGCTATAAGTGTCACAGGAAACCGTCCCCCTTTTCTGTAATAATCGAACCAGGTGAAAAGTTGGTTTGTTGTAAAACTAAAACTGTAAAACTCAAAATCTAGACCTGGTGTAGCTTAGCCACAGGAATCTCAAATACCTTATGCCAAGATGAGCATATGAGTTACATTCAGTCATCTTATCAACCAATTGACTCTCATGGCGGAGCTGCGTCAGTTCTGTGTCAAGCCAGATCATATTCTCCATATCATCAATCGATCAACTTCAATCCAAATCCAGCCTAAGTTGTGTGGCCAGATACTTTGGCTGACTTTCGCTCATTGACAAAGCAGCTTTGTTAAGTTTGTCCTGCACCAGGCTAGGGCATTATGGCTGGATAATGTCCCTACAATGTACAGCACATCTAAAAACTTTTATTTTTCTAGTTTGACTCAGCTTGCAGAATTGTTGCACACTAAAAAACCAAAGCAAAACAAATCAAGCATGCTTCATTTACACCTCTCATATGCACCACTGGCAGATCGGCACAACCCATGGAAGTCACATAACAGTGTTGGTCACATATCAGATTTTACTTTCAACCCAGTAAGAACTGTCATGACCGCATGTGTGCTGCAAAAACAGATGTTAGTAAAGGACTAATACTCTGACACCCAACTATTGCATCCAATTTGCCTGGAGTGTGCATCCACAGTTCTGTACTCACTGAACCATGAAAACAATTTGAATTAAAAATATTGTGGTCTTTGTGTATTACATTTTTATGGCTCAAGGATGCTGCCAGTGCACACCATTGCTGAATTGTTTTAAATCAAAAAGACAATGCACATTGACATTCTCCCTTGTTAACATCGACACAGAAAATTGGTTTAGTGCATAAGTAGTCTTAAATCTTGAATGATTAACTTGTTGAATAGTTATCAGGTGTAGCTATAGTGATATTGCACATGGTCAGTCTGAAGTGACTTCAGATGTGCAACAGTTTTGATCATCTGAAATGACTGGTGTGACGTTTCCACAGTGGCCTCACCACCCGGCAGTTTGTTGGACACACTAAGGATGTTTTGAGCGTGGCCTTTTCTGCTGATAACCGCCAGATTGTGTCTGGCTCCCGAGACAAGACCATCAAGCTCTGGAACACTCTTGGAGTCTGCAAGTACACCATCCAGGTGAGCTGCCAACCCACATTCGTGTCTTGTGAGTAGCAGTCAGTCTTTTCTGGTCCTCGACACTAAATTTTAGTGGATTTAAGTCCTGGGTAATGGTCTTGTATGACTTTGAATCAGAATTTGAAACTTTGCAATCTGTGATTGTTGAAAAACCAAACCACCCTTAAATTTTGAGTTTTTTTAAATACAGTCCAAATTGACAAGACCAGCTTTCTATAACAGTTAGGTGTGATGTCCAGTATTTCCACTCCTTGATGTCATTCAGCAATGGCTGCACTGACCTTTGTTGCTTGAGCCTGCATATATGTTACGTTTCGTGTTACCATTAAGCAGCCAAATACTTCATGTTTGTTTCACCATGCTTGTCAAATCAGAGAGACCATAAACACCATTTATGCTCCTCTTGGATTTGCAGGATGAGGGCCATTCTGAGTGGGCATCTTGCGTGCGCTTCTCCCCCAACAGCAGCAACCCCATCATTGTCTCCTGCGGCTGGGACAAGATGGTCAAGGTATGTTGTGGAACAAGCTCCCTTGTTTTAGCTGTTAAGCATAATTTAAATCATTTTTGTATTGATGAGAACATAACCCATATAACTTGATAGGATCTTTATATTCTCGTAGGTATAATGTCGTCTCCCTGTCTTCTGCTCCTAGGTGTGGAACCTGGCCAACTGCAAGCTGAAGACCAACCACATTGGCCACACTGGCTTCCTGAACACAGTGACTGTCTCTCCTGATGGCTCCCTGTGTGCATCTGGTGGAAGGGTATGAAATATTTTATTGTAGACTGCTACAAAATCGTTTTTGATCTTTCCTCACTCCTTCCGAACCCAGTTGATGCACTAGTTTAAGTTGCAGGTTTCAGCAGTGATGAATATTTAATAAGCATCTGTTTAACATTGATGATAAAGAGGCTGTTTCTGAGCATTACCTGCACTTAAGAAGGTTATTGTGTTAACTGCTGAGCATTATGGAAACTGACTGTATTTATAAGGTTATTAAAAGCATATTCTCTCTTTTCATCCAGGATGGCCAGGCCATGCTGTGGGACCTGAATGAGGGCAAACATCTGTACACTCTGGACAGTGGTGACACCATCAATGCCCTGTGCTTCAGCCCCAACCGTTACTGGCTGTGCGCCGCCACTGGCCCCAGTATCAAGATCTGGGTAAAAGACTTCATTCTTAATATCTCATTATCACTATATAGTAGATCAAAACTTCAGAGCACGGCAGTGATGAAACTTTAAATGCCAACTGTATTCTTTGATGATAAAGAGGCTGTTTCTGAGCTCGAAACTAGACCGATTTGTATAATGTGTATTTATTTATTTTTGTTGCATGAACTTGTGTAGTTGATCCATGGCTACTTCTGAGCTGTTACTAATTGCATTGCCTCTGTTTTTTTCTTCTCATGTAGGATCTGGAGGGCAAGATCATTGTGGATGAGCTGAGACAGGAAGTGATCAGCACAAACAGCAAGGCTGAGCCCCCACAGTGCACTTCCCTGGCATGGTCTGCTGATGGACAGGTACAACACACTCACCTTTCAGTGCACATGTCTGAATATCCCACTAGTTGATGGTTTCATTGTTTAACCCCCGGTGATTATACCCATTCACTTTTAATTCTGATGTCCACTGGTGACAGTCCTGCAAATATGAGGGGCACTAGGAAACATGCTTTTTTTTGAATAGTAATGCCCTATGGGACTATAAATTAACAGATTTTAGTAATCGATCATCTTTCTCTTCTTTACAGACCCTGTTTGCTGGCTACACTGACAACCTGATCAGAGTGTGGCAGGTCACCATTGGAACTCGATAAGAGCATGACCTTGAAGAAACTTTGAATAAAAGACTGTTTGAAAAGAAAATGTATGCCGTCTTGGTTTGAACAGTGTCTATTCAATGATGTAATGCATACAATAAGATGTATATCACAGTGAGAACTTCTTTTCCTTTTGGTTTTTATTTCACACATATTGATTAACATCGTTGGGGACAACAGCGTATTTAACATTTCAACAGAATGATGCAAAATGATTTGACAAATAAAACGTGATGGCTTTATTAAAGACATAATTTTACTTAAGAAAACATAAAACTTGGGTTTAAGAAGAGAGTGAGACCTGACTGTTTTTAACCACTTTATTTGTGTAATGCTCTGTTTTGAAAATGTACAGATGTTGAGGGTATTTTACACATAAAATATCTGTTCTCAGAAGGTGAATTAGATTTAACTTTGTCGTTGCACAGAGCACAAATAGTGAGACAACTGAATATAGAATGAATATGGATTTGTCGGATATAGACGAGACTGAGTGGACTTTACCGGTATTTTGACCCACTTGGCTTGCTGTAGATGTGAAATGGTATCCTAGCAACTTCGATACAGACGTCAAGAGCGTGGTAGAAGTTAGCAAGTAGCATAAAGGCTTTTAGCACAATTTTACGACATTTTAAAATTTAAACTACTCGTCAAACTGTTACACATGTTTAATGTAAGTGCGATTAGTGTTGAGCTATTAAAAGCCTAACGTTCGAGTTCAGTTGACAGAACTGACCAAGTATCATAGCTGAATTAGCTAGTAGCTAGCTGTAACGTTAGGCTACAGGTGCTTGTGTAGCATCCAGGGGGAGATGGACCAAACTTCATATCCTCGCATTTATGTGGAAAGAACTCTGGCCCTAATTAAACCAGATGCGATCCACAAGGCTGAGGAAATTGAGGACATTATTCTCAAATCGGGCTTCATTATTCTGCAGGTTGGTTGACATGACTTGTAAACTATAGCGATAGTTGTAATATGAGGGTTTGTAAACTGTCTTCAGGAAGAGCTCGATCCAACTGTTGATTTCTGAGGCAATAGTTTGTGTATGTTTAGTATTTCTCCCTTTTATTTGCGTGTAGAGTCTGTCTAATACGTTGATATGGCTGATATTGGCTGGTTAGTTTATCGCATATATATAT
>JBBMOC010000002.1:1355794-1481112 GCA_037975185.1 Centropyge bicolor
ATATATATATATATATATATGGAAGGCCATATATATATTCACATATATCGGTTGATATATAACAAGAATTTGCAACACAGAAATGCAATGCAATCGAGATTTTTTTTTTTTTTACATAGTTTGTCCAGCAGATAGCGCCAACTGCCCTGCTCAGCACACCAAGTTTAAGGGATTTTTAACAAAAAGCATTGTAAAAGCCTTTGTCAAAAATCCAGTATTGTTCACATTCAAGAGTTAAATACTTTATTACTGTGGCAGAAGCGAAAGATGCAACTGAGTCCAGAGCAGTGCAGTGATTTCTACGCAGACCAGTATGGAAAGCCCTTCTTTCCCAGTTTGACTGCCTTCATGAGCTCTGGTCCCATCATCGCCTTGACTCTGGCCCACAATAACGCTATCACCCACTGGAAGTCCATCATAGGACCTGTCAACAGCATCAAGGCCAGAGAAACTCATCCAGAGTGGTCAGTCTCTTAAAAGTGTCGATTCTGTTTGTTGTCTGTTGCATCTAATTTTTCATATAAAATGTATTACTAATAAGGACATTTTGATTGAATCACTTCCTAGCAGGGCTGACAAAAACTTTAGCATATACACAAACCAGGTCTGTGACCTCTCCAATAAATCATGCTACATATTTAAATTCTGGGCCCCAGCCTCTGACTACTTTGACATACAGTACATAGTTCACAAGGACCTAAGAATGCAGGTCATAGGAGTTAGTGTAATGATTTATTGTTTTATCTAATGTAGACAGCTAAAGATTTGACTCTGGCAGACATTTATTCAAATGCGGTGTATTTTCCCCCAGCCTTAGAGCAAAATATGGCACTTCTGACCTGAAAAATGCACTCCATGGCAGCGACTCATTTCATGCGGCTGAAAGGGAGATCAAATTCATGTTCACAAACAGTAGGTAATACACGCTCTCACACATTCTGTTGTTCATATTGAGACACTTATGATTCTCTACCTGAACTTTTCTCTCTGTAGCTATAATCGAGCCCTTTCCCTCAAGAGAAGAAATTGAAGAATACCTGAGCAGATATGTAAACCCAACTCTGCTACATGGACTCACTGAGCTCTGCAAGCACAAGCCACACAATCCCTGTGTAAGTAATCAGTGCTCTATGTTTGAAGCTGTACAGGTGGACAACTTTATTCATTAGCCAGTTATTTATTGCTGCTGACTATAACTGTTTCAATGCTGGTTGCTGGTGTTGAGCTTTGGTCCCTGAAACCACTCACTCTGCACTCTTGCACTTTTGCTTTCGATAGATTTGGCTTGCTGACTGGCTGATCAAAAACAATCCGAACAATCCTCAAATATGTGATGGACATATTGTGGAAGAAGCAGAATGACAAGAGGGAATCAAGAGGGCCGAATTTATAATTTCAGACAATGTTATTTTTTGAACAAATTTATCTGATCAAATAAAATGCCTTCTCACTGCTAATCATTTGTTTTATTTTCTTTTATTTGAATTGTAACATGATTGCCCCAAATTAATGGGATAAGTTGTATGACCTGAATTGAAAGGAGAACATCAAGTAAGTTGGAACAAACAAGCAGACAATAATGTGCTGTCTACCCGCTTCATCTCTGGTTGCTCCTCTGGCAAACACAAATTACTCCAGCTATTAAAGGACCTACATAAGCATTGTCATACATTGTCTAAGATTTATTTTAATTATTGAGGTGTGATGGGATGTTTCAGTCAGTCTCTGCAGGACATGTGTCGCAAACTATGATGGTGTATGTATATTGTTCTTAACTTATTGTGTAGATAGAGGGTTGCTGGTTAGTGGATAGGCTCCGAAACCCACACAGGAGAAACAGATGGAGGATGATGTATCAGGTCAATTTTCTTTTAACTACCAACAAAACATGGCATGTTTTAGAAAGAAATGGAAAGAAATAACAGGTCACTGAGACAAATGTCCATGCACATATATTAAGGGCTTAATGACTGCTCTTGAAGTGTTTATCCATCATTCATGTTCATAGAAAGAGGTAACCAAAAAAAACATGTTCCACTCGACCCTGAACTGCTCCACTGTTGCATTTCACTACAGTTTTGTCAGATGGTAAATAGCAGTGCAAGTCAGTCAATTTTTAACACTTTGACACATTACTCAGTAGCCGTTCATCACATTTTCTCCGCGTCGATCGACGTGTTTGAATTTAACGAGCCGTGAACGACTCTTTTCTTTAATCAAAAGCAGAAAAGCTTCAGAGTTCCTTCCTGTGAATTGGGGGCGTGTACATCTTCTGTGGAAAGAAAGCGACGCGCGTGTAATTGGTAGGAGTCGTTACTGGCAGCAGCGATCGTCCAATCAGGTGGCTTCACCGCAGAAATGTCGTTTTTTTTCTGCCGGTTCTAGAAAACCAACCACGAGTTGTCGTCGTGTGGGAGAATCCATCTTGACGAGAGCTCTCCGGTTGTGTGACCAGTAAGCTGCTTTTCCTACTTCTTTACGCTTATTTTTATTGTATTGCCACGTAAGTAATTAAATTGATACGTTATTTTTGCTATTTTTTCCCGTAGGTGTAGATGAAATATGTGCAGTTAGTAGAGAAAAAGGGCCGACTATCACGGCCTCTGCATTACGTAACGTTAACTGCGAATTAGAGTTGTACAGTCCAGCTTGTGTTATCAGACGGCTACGCTTGTATAATCTTAATTGAACAGAAACGCACTTTATAAGTCGGGTGGTGGCTGTGTTGTGGGTTAACATGACTCTGTTGTCTTTTACTGGCATTCGGCAACAATTCGGGCCTTGTGTGAATGTATGGAAGGCACCGTGCCGGCCAAAATGGTGGGAAATGCATGCATTGGCACCGTGTAAATGGCGAGGCATGTACGGCATGACGGATTATATAACCAGCGGGATTTTAAAGCTGGCATCTGTTTTCTTCTCCTTTAGGTATAATAGTGCAAAATGTCTGAGACAGAGCAGCAGTATATGGAAACATCAGAAAACGGCCACGAAGTCGACGATGACTATAACGGAGCCGACCACACCGAGGAGGGGATCGGCGAGAGCGCCGTGAATGACTGCGGGGAGGGCGAAGGGCCCGACGGGGACGGCAGCTCGCAGAACGGCGGCACGGAGGGCGGCCAGATCGACGCCAGCAAAGGCGAGGAGGATGCTGGGTGAGTTTTAAAACGCCATTATGAGAGTGGTTCGTGAAAGCGACACTTACAATAAGCTCTCGTGGTGTGCCGTGTTTCTTTGTTCAACCGGCCTTTGTTGGCGCCATATGCAGAGCGGAGGGGGGATGGGCGCTTCAGCAGGACCCAATCTAACATGTATTGGCTTATGAGAGACTGGATATGAGGTGACTGCTGTGGTCCTAGCCGAGTGATTTCTGTATATTGATTTAATGTGGTAAAGTAGCCTGCAAGCATAGAAGCCTGTAGCCTACCTCCAGGCTTCACTGGGTCAACAGATGTTCTGGAACAGCGTGTACATTTAGACCCCTCCTGCCCCTCACCACCCCCACCCCTCACAAGTTGGAGGTGCCTGTAAAGCTAAACATGTCCCCCTCTCTGCACTCAGGAAAATGTTTGTTGGTGGTCTCAGCTGGGACACAAGCAAGAAGGATCTGAAGGACTACTTCTCTAAATTTGGTGAGGTGACAGACTGCACCATAAAGATGGACCAGCAGACAGGCCGGTCAAGAGGCTTCGGCTTTATTCTCTTCAAAGACGCAGCCAGTGTAGACAAGGTGAGAGGGGAAGTATATTTTATATCAAGGAGCTCAAATGTGTTTACAAGGTTTTTTTAAAAATATATATTTTGTTTTATTTTTTTAAGGTTCTTGAACAGAAGGAGCACAAGCTAGATGGCAGAGTGATCGACCCCAAGAAGGCAATGGCCATGAAGAAGGATCCAGTTAAGAAAATCTTTGTGGGAGGCCTTAACCCTGATACCTCAAAGGAAGTCATCCAGGAGTACTTTGGGACCTTTGGAGAGGTCAGATGTTGAACAGACCTTGTCAGTTCGTTAGGTAAACAAATGTGTATGATGGTTGCTTTAAAAGTTTGTTTTCCTGTTATGTAGATCGAGACCATTGAGCTTCCACAAGATCCAAAGACAGAAAAGAGGAGGGGATTCGTATTTATCACATATAAAGAAGAGGCTCCAGTCAAGAAGGTTATGGAGAAGAAATACCACAACGTCGGCGGAAGCAAGGTAATAGCATCTTTCATATCCTGCATATGGGTGAAATTGGGTAAAATGTATGCGGTTTTCTATATTTTGCTTAAATATCATGCTGCAATGTAATGTGCTCTTGTGTGGTGTTCCAGTGTGAAATTAAAATAGCCCAGCCCAAAGAGGTCTACCAGCAGCAGCAGTATGGCGCCCGTGGATATGGAGGACGCGGCAGGGGCCGTGGAGGTAAGCCCTATGCCAGCAATTTTTATTCTAAACCACGTTTATTGGTATTAAATTGTGCGGAGTAGCTGCCTGGGCGTCATGTGCTGGAGAGTTGTGACAAAGGCCTCACCTGTTGTTTCTAGGCCAGGGCCAGAACTGGAATCAAGGTTACAACAACTACTGGAACCAGGGATACAACCAGAACTATGGCTACGGACAGCAAGGCTACGGATACGGCGGCTATGGCAACTATGACTACTCTGCTGGTTATTACGGCTATGGGGGTGGCTACGATTACAGTAAGCGATAAGTGCCCCCAGGGAAAGAAAAAAGAATGAGAGAAACTTTATTTTCTTGGTCCTCCTTGTTGTACAGAAGAACTCAGTCCCTTTTTCTCTTGTCCTCCAGACCAGGGCAATACAAGCTATGGGAAAACTCCAAGACGTGGAGGCCACCAGAGTAGCTACAAGCCATACTGATCACACGTAGTGCAGGTATGCATTTTTGCATCATCCGTGGTAGTATGAGAACATAGCTGTAACCATTGGTGCCTTTTTGACCCCAAAGATGTCCATCTACTCTAAATCCATTCAAGCATTGTGGTGGGGTTAGGGTAGGCCGTGTTGTGGAGTCTGATCATTAAAGATGGATTCATTCCACTTGTCAGCCATCTTAAGATGCATCTCTAAAACACTACTTGATCAATAAGGGTTGAGTTGGTGGTGGTTGAGAACAGGAATAAGGGCCGTTTCACCTCTCACCAGGGTGCTAGGTGTGTAATAGTTAGCGGTCGTGCCCCCCCCCCTCCCCTCCCCCCAAAGTGTGTCTGTCCATTCACTGACCTGTCAAACTCATTCATGCACCTGTCTGTCTCTGTGTAACTGCATGCCATATTTGGTTTATTCTCAGTAACGTTAAGCACCGTGTTTTTCTCTTAAGGTCTAAAGTAAATAAGAAAAAGAGATCCATGGTCTGACTACAGCGAACATGGGCTCTGGCTTTTCCTTTGGAGTTGGCAGAAATTTGGACTCATGCTCCATTTGTACAGATCAAGTGAGGAACTGGGGAAGCAAATGTCACTTTTCCACTTTTTATTTTATATTGTTTTGTGTCCATTTACATTTCCAGTGATGGAAGTGTTATTTTTACTGTACTTTTTGGTACCTTTTTGAATCTAATGTATTGTATGGTTGTATTTTTACATGTCTACTGGATTTACAGATGAGCAGGAGCAAGAGCTTTTAAAGCTCACAAATAAAACAATTTTGCTTTTTGTTTTTCCTTTTGGTGTTTCTAGATCTTTAGTTATTTTCTCCCGTGCTGAGTGTCGGATGAGAGTTGCATGGCTTCAGATGTGGGGTGAGGCTAAATAAGGGATTTAAACTAATCAAAGGGTTCATTGTAAGCGTGTCAAGTGAATGTTTGCAGATGGTCTAGTAGACGAAGACAACCAGCATCTTTTTTTTTCTTTCTTTTGGCTTTTAAGGAGATTCTTCCCCCATCATGTTTGCAATTTTAAGTGGCTTTACTAGTGTTAATCAACTGAACGCAAGCCTGTTAATGTACGAGGGTACTCCCTCTCTCACTGGAAACTCATTCCTCTAGTGTCTTGGGCAAATTGGTAGAAATAAACTTTTGGTTTATATTACACATGGATCTTTTTGTTATTATTTGTAAAGTTAATGTTAAATGTTTTGTACTGTTAAATGGCTTGCTTGTTTTGTCATGAGTAATGTTAACATCACTACGGATGCCTCTTTGGAAGCTGTGGGCGAGTGCTTCGCTATCTGCAGGATAACTGGCTGAGTGTTAATACCCACCCCACTAGATGAGAAACTGCGATACTTGAGCATATTTGTGAATGTGTCCAGGACTTAAAGATAGAGGTCTGGTAAGTGCTTATCTCAACAGTATTGTGAATTGAGAACATGTTGCTGATCAGTGTTATGAATTCGGACTATTACTTTATATATCACTACTGTGGGTAAATGAAGAAACAAGTTTTAAAGTGTTTTATTAGTTTCTCAATTAAAAAATAAACTTCATTAGTGTTACAATAGCACCATCTTGTTATGTTATCATCCAATTGGCTGGGTTTCATCTCCTCTGCTTGCATCTCATTCCAGTTAACACAACCTGGGAGGGAAAACAGATTTACAACAAAATTTCATTTTTAGCTTGTGCAGCTTCAGACAAGTGAAAAGAGCAGTCCTCCTCCAATACTGTCTATTAAAGTCTTGCACTGCTTTGATATAAAAATGTACCCATAATTTAAAATGTGTGTGTGCCCACAGTGGTCAGAGTTGAGTGAAGGGCAGCAACATGTTCGCTAAATGAAATGAATGAACTTGTTTGATCTACTGGAACCTCAAGTATCAACATTCATATTTCTACCTCTGAACTTTATGAATGTGACCATCTGACAATGTCTGATGCAATTAAAAGTTTTTCTACAGGTTTAACAAACCTTAGATGTCTTCCTTTCCCAGTTTAAGGTCACTGGCTTCCAGGTCTGTGAGAACAAGGACATTAAATGGGTTACTTTACACTTAAATTATGAAATGTATGAAATCAGGTGCCAAGTAGATGCATAATGGAGAGTAGTAGACTGGGGGGGGTGTTTGTGCAACTAACCCGTGAGAATGCGGCCAATACATTGTGCCACAAGTTCTGCGTCCTCCATACTGAAGCACATAGGAGGTTTAAACTTCAAGACGCTTTCCCAGGGGCCATCAGTACTGACACAGATTTTATCTTCCTCTTTCAGCCTAATGTAAATGGGACATTGAGTTATCGCCATGTGGCAGAGACAGTGAACACGTGAAATCAAGTTATAGGCAATATATCTTTTTCTGGCAGGTAAAAACAGCAAGACTAGAAGCATGAACTACTGTATGGTACTCCAGTCCTGTACCTCTTCACCACCAGTGCTGCTGTTTGTGTGGCAGGAGTCCTCTTCTCCCTGTCTGTAACCAGCTCAATGCCCACAAACAGTCCTATTCCTCTGTTTAAAAAAAAAAGTGTTCAGATTTCTATGCTTTCATTTGATAGAATGTGTCAGGAAGGGCAAGGAGAGAGGTGAGGTTGAAACATTTGAACCCATGATTTAAAATCTTCATGAGCCAACATTCTTGAGGAACATAGTCTTAATAGGCTAGTTATGGTAATCAAAATAGTTAAAAGACATGTCCTGTGGTTTACAATCTGTGGCGTCTGCCAACCTGTCTAGACACTTTTTCAAATCACCATGGTCAAAATCCACTAGTTCTGCAGGGTGTATCTCAGAATCACATAACGTCTGATTTACAAAAAAAGATCTTGTTTTTCCAATTCGGAGCCGGTCCCTGCATGACTCTTTAATGTTATTGAGGAAACTGAAGGTCAATGAAAATTATAGCTGTGTAATAAACTATATTAATATGGCCCGTTTGTTATGAGAATATCGTTTCTGAGATTTTTGAATGGAGGGAGAAATTGTTAACGTTATTCCCAATGCCTGTATTTTTCCTGCAATGATGGGTCAAAATGTCTGCTGTGAAAAAAGGCCTCGCACACACCACAGAAAAAATGAATTAGGTGGAATTTGTCTGTGGTGATAGGGGCTCATTTTTACTTCAGACACAGTTAAAATTACCCACATATTAACACAATAACCCAATTTTGAACCCTGTCTACAATGTAAAGTCATTGCATAAGTTACACACTGCCGCCACTCAGCCTATCCACACAGGTGTTTTCAATCAGTGACTGATCGGACCTTTCAAGTTGAAAATATGTAGAAGCTATGGCTGTTTGCCGCTATCAGTGAAGCCAATAAGCTCTGTAATGAAAAACAGGTTCACTTAAAATGGGTTAAACTTTTAATTTCAATCAACAAATCTTCCTTTTAACAGTTGGCACTCAATATCAAAATAAAGTAGTCCACAGAGTGCATCAACTCGCCCTCTTAAAAAGATGATATGAAATTGCAGTTGAAGAGTAAAAGTTGACAATTCTGAGCAAAAATGTGTTGTTTACACACAGCAACACAAATAAGGATTGTTTTTAAGTGAACAGGCACAACTGCCATTCTTCTGTTGCATAATTGATATTGTATCACACTGTATGTATTTTATTAAGATGCATTATTGAGCTGTTTTTATTGACCACATCTCATGATGTGTGTTACGCAGCAAACTTGAAAAATGAGCACAGACAATTCTAATACATTGTTCCACCACAACCATGCAAGTCAGAGAGTGGCAGCTGAAAAGCTGTCTATGCTCACACTTTCTTGACTAGAAGTCTAATCAGAGATAAATGAAAACACTTGTGTGCATCTGCCAAGGAGGTGTAGAGGCTGTAATTAGTGTAAGCAGTTAGTTATGGCCAGACTGCTCTTATCAATTCATGCTATTTATTTTTAAAGCTTGGTGCTGAGAATAGAATGCATCCTTACCTGACCTCGCCAATTACTTGATGCCGTGTTTGTAGCTTTGTGAGCAAATCTTTAAGATGTGCTCCCACCCGTGTGGCATTTCCTCTTAGGTCCTCTTTCTCTATCACGTCAAGGACTGCCAGCCCAATTGCACAGGACACTGGGTTTCCACCAAACTGCATAGGCGTTGGAGAGAACAAAGTCAGAGAGAAAACACAATGGTTTCATCTGGATAAATGCATGCTCATCGAGAGGTAGTGCAAACAGATTTCCACATAAATTGTTTTGCTTGACAGCAGAAATTTGTTTCTCAACCTTTCTTTGCATTATACTATTTCTAGTTGAAAATTGCATGTTTTATGCAGCACTGTAGCGTAAAATTAAAGAGTGGTGAAACAACAACTTATGGACAACAATGAGCAAACAGTCAGTGATCAAAATAATGTCCATGAGAAAAGATTTTTCGCCTTTTGACTTTAAAAGATTCTATCTTCATGTAACTGACATTAGTTGAGTGCTAATAATACTACTGACTATGATTTCACGTTATACTGTGAGAATTTATGTCAGACTATAAAAACATGTTCCTTATTACAAAAGGCATAGATGTTCCTCTATTACTTCTCCAGCTGTCTCTGCAGCTGGGAAAAGCTTTAGATAGCCAACTTAAGAGCTTTCATTCATTTTACATCAAGGCTACTGTATAGTCACCGTATTGAAGTACTCCACTCCGTTGCCTGTAAAAGCCCCAGCTATCTCCACAGTGGTAACCACACATGCCAGGGGGTGCCCATTGCCCATCGGTTTGCCCATGGTCACTATGTCGGGACAGAAACCCTCCCCTTGCTGCTGGAAAGCCCAGAAGTGACTCCCCAAACGTCCGAATCCTGTTTGCACCTCATCTGCCACAAACACTCCACCAGCTGAACGCACATAGCTGTGAAGAAGGGTGAGGGTAACACCATTTCGCTATTACTGAACACCTGGTGGAGCAAAAACATCCTGAAAAAATATTCATGACTCACTCTGCCACTTTAGTTGAGTATCCTTTGGGCAAGATGATTTGCCCTCCAACACTTGGCAATGATTCAGCAAAGAAGGCAGAGAGCTATGGAAAGGTAGTAGATAAGTAATATAAATGTTATGCATGTTCATTACAGCATTGCTCTGAGTGTCTCGTTGTAATGGTAAGTGTTTTGAGTATTACTGATTTTATTCAGGCTGTATGCAACTGTGGTGAGGCATACCTTCCGACCTTTCCGGTGCACCTCCTCTATTAAGTCTTTCACTGTATCAGCATATGCCTTACTGGGGTTGGGGTGGTCCTCTCTGTATATGCCTCTGTAGGTGTCTGGTAAGGGTGCCTAGGAGGATGAAACATATTCTTTTAAAGTCTACAGGCGGCAGGAGTCCACAGTTGGTCAGCAGTTTGTCTGATGATGATCATATAGATTTACACACCACATGAACCCATTCTTTTTGTCCATTCAGTTTCCGGAACTTGTAAGGACTAATGTCGATGAGGGACATTAGATGCCCATGGTATGCGCTGGTATAAGAGAAGAGTTGTATGTTGTAATTGACAAGCAAGTGTATTGTCAGAGGTGAATATGTTGCATTAGAGTAGACGACTTACTGGTCAAGCACAATGACATCTTCATGTTTGGTGTACTGCTGTGCCAAGCGAAGGGCAAGATCATTGGCCTCTGAACTGTTAAAAGAACAGAAGTAAAACCACTGGCGAGGAATTATATTTCAGGTTTCTGTGGGTGTATTAAACTGCATTATTTACCCAGAGTTAACAAAGTAGAAGACACAAAGTTTCTCAGGCAGGGTGGCAGCCAGACGATTTGCATACAGGACAACGTTGTCATGCAGGAATCGTGTATTTGTGTTGAGGAGATCCATCTGTGCTGCTGCAGCCTTTGTAATACTGGGGTGGCAATGACCCACTATAATTAAAAACACACTGACTGTTACAAGCGCATTAAAACTTTCAACCACTAGGAGGCAGGAGTGTGACATACTGTGTACTATAGCAGTAATAAACATGTACCATGAACTAAATGATATATGTTTTACCATGATGAACGTTGCCGATGCAGTCCAGATATCGCTCGCCATTTTCATCAAAGAGATACTGTCCTCTTGCTCTCACTATCTTCACAGGGTCGTTTGAATAAAATAGTCTGCACGATTGCCTGTAATAAAACAAATGAATAGACAATAACTTTCGTGCACAGAGCAAGACGAATGCATGAAGAACAATACAATACAACTGCACAGCCAACTGCACTTTTCCATACCCGATTAGTCTCTTCCGCATTGTGAGAGTTTCCTCTTTACTGAGCTGATGTAATGCCATGTTCTCTTTGGTTAATGTCTGTGAATAGCTTATGGACAAACACCCCAAGACAATAAATGATAATAGCTCCCGATTACTTTCCAATCTGTTGGGAATCTTAAATCAACTGTTTTGCAAAGTCTTGACATCCGCCGCGCATGCGTCAATGGTAGACTTGGATTCCCTTACTTTGAGCATTCTACATTTTTTTTATTTTCTATCGCAGATAAAAACGACTCTCTAAATCAAGTCAATATGAATACTATTCTATGAATATCAAAGAAAACTACCCTTTTTGTCTTTATTTATAGTCTGCACAGGGTTTGTTTTAAATTTATGCTGTCGCTTTATTTAGACGGGCCTAACTGTGGGGCCGTCAGAGTGGCGGAAACTTCCAAAATAAGTAAAACATAAGTTGCTAAACATGTAATTTCAGTTGGAAACACGCCAATGAAGATCATACTGGACATGTATACGTTATATTTGGTACTGTGGGGGTTCCTCAAGATAGGAGTTTTGAGGCAGCGTATTCAATTTACCTCTGTGGTGGTATCGCCCAAAGGCTATAATAGTCTGCCGTCCATCCGGCGCACTGTGTGCAGCTTCGGTTGCTAAGGAACCACTGAATGCAGGTAATACATCAGGACAGCTGTAGCATGCTAGCATGCAAACAGGCTGCGTAACCAAGCTAACGCTACTACTAGTTTAGATATGCATTATCAGCCCAACCTTTAAACGTATTAATGCCCATATCCATATTGTAGTCTACTGAATTAATTGCTACAACCAGCTACAATGACAAGCTATTAGACAGCAGTAAATATACCGAATGTAAGCGCTACTATCGTTAGTTAGGACACCTATCAGCTAATATAGCAGAACCGGCTAATAACTTGGGCTGCATCGTGTTGCTGAGCTAGCTTACTAACGTTATACACGTAGCCCACCAGCTAAACTCGGTGTCCAATTTAGCCAGTAAATTATCCCTATGTTAATAAGCCGTACTTTGTCAATGACACACACTTGTCCTGTAGCTAGTGTTAACGTTTAAGATAGGGGTATAGCTTTTTAACTGGTTGACACAAATGTGTTTTTTTAGATTAGGGCAAGCTGCGCAATACTGCCTTTAACTTATTTGCTGGCTTGCACGTTAGTAGCTAAAGACTTGAAATGTCCTTATGTCAGACCTATGTAAATTACTTAACTAATCATCTTAATTAATGTCGTTTTTGTTTTGAATGTACCGTTTTGACAACATCTTATCATTTTGAAGTAACGCTGACATTAAAGTTTGTTGGCAAGATTGAACAGCGATAAAGTTTTAAATCAGCTGAGGGTTTACAGCATTGCTCTTGGCTGTTTCTGAGAAAATGAGTTGATTCTGTGGGGTGCAGAGCTTTTCACAGTGGCTGCCTCAGAAGCCGGTGTGTCGGTGAAGCAGCTTGTCTTCTGGCATGTGGAAGTAGGCTAGCAATGTAGCACCATGTTTGCCACAAGAAGGAAGGCCCTGAAGGCCACATCTGACTGCCAACAGCAAGTGTAGAAACAACTGTCTGCCATGAGTAGGACTCCAAATATCTCAAAACGTTTCATTCAGATAAATAGGCAGATTTGAAGTTGATAGTTAATGCAGTAGTGTCTGATTTGTGACAGCATTAAAAGTACTGTAGTTTTTTTAAATGTGTCTTGCACTTTTAAAGAGCAATGTCAAGACTAAAAGGCCATGTTACATATTAACACAGTGAGTAGAGCTAATGCTGTATATTGTCTTTCTGTTTTAGTTTCAGATTTAGGTGTACATTTTTGTGCTGTCCAAAGGTTTGCTGTGACTCCATACATGAGCCACTGCAGGTTAATCTTCACAGATGTTTGTGGATTGAGTAATTATTAGATTTTAAAAGCCAAATCTGTGCTATTGCTCACAAAGTAAATGTCAGTGGAATGCATGTTAATGAAATGGACATGCAGTCTGTTTTGTGGTCTCTGCTCTCTGGGTACATCGCACCATTTTGGCTTTGCCTTGGTAATATAAGCCCTTGAGACCTGGTCACTGTTCTTTTGTCCCCCTTGCAAAGATACTGTGGCATGCTTCCAACCCCTATCCCCATTCATTTTTCACACACTTCCCCCATCCTTTCCCCTTTCGTCTCTCCCTCCCCCTTCCATTCACTTCACAACTCACAACTCTTGTGATTTGTATTTTTTTGGACCCAACTGAATTTGAGTCCCACAGTATTGCCCCAAAGGTTTTCACATAGGACATACTCAAGACAATTTTACTTGAAATTGCACGAGACTATGTTTGTAGTCCCAGTAAGAAATGGCCATGTGCATGATGGAATGTGAAGTGTTTCTTTGTTCTGGGTCTCCCTACGTCCATGTGTGCTCTCTCTGCCTTTGTGAACATGAACTTCTGCCTTTCATGTGTGAATGAGGCAGCATGTAGATCCCAGCCTTGGTCTTGTGTGGCAAAATGTGTTAAACTATTAGAACACATTTATTCAGGCATTCTGTTATTCTTTCTGTGGGCTTCTGCATTACAACAGTTATAGCATGTAGTGCAAAGTCCCCATTAGTAGATTTTATACTCCTATCCAAGGCCCAGTGGATCTGTGTGGCAATTTCTAAGCTACTGTTCAATGACATGCTTTCGCTGCAATGTGTGTGATCCATTTCGGTTAATCATTGACATAGTTTCATGAGGATTCCTTCTCATTTCTCCTTCTAGGTGGCATAAAGATGATTGTGGCAAAGTGAGAAAGCTGGTCAGTCTGGCAGGTTGAGGTGTGGAGGGGACACCACAAACCACGCCAGGATTCTGACTAATAAAATCTCCACTGCCCTCAGTAGATCTCCTCGTCATCTCCATGTCTATCCCTGGATTGTAGCTACAATTATGGTGACGCTTATCACAGAGCAGCTCCGTAAGCAGAGTTTGGAAGAGCCTTATTACAAGGCTTTCTCATTCAATGTGAATGTGGTAAGTTAGTTGAACAACTATTTTTTTTTCCTGGGTTTTTCCTCCTTTTTCCACTTAGTTTTATGGGTTCTGCTTTTCATTTCATTTTCAAGTTATATGTACTTCTGTTTCAGTCATTACCTGCAGTAGGCTCCAGTCCCACTGTCTCATGGAGCACTTGTAGATCAACACAAGGCAAGTTCATTAAATTTTAGTGCAGCAAATACAACCTGTCAATGGAGAAATCTGTCTCATGTCCATCTTTTGGCATTTTCAGACACCAGCTCAGCTACACACCCATCATCTAAAGCAAACCATCCAGATGACTCCTGTGGAACAGACTCCCTATGGCCTCCTTCTCATTCTGGAGACCCCATTCAGAGACCAGAGGTTTCCTTCATAGACAAGGCTTTTCAAAGCTCGCCACCTCCGCCACCTCCAAAACGCCACTGCCGATCCCTTTCGGTACCAGAGGACCTGTCTCGGTGCCGCTCAACCTGGCATCCTAGTGCATCCAAGGTTTGGACCCCAGTGAAACGGGGCTGTCAAAGTGGGGGAGCATCTAGTTCAGGCTCTGGAGCCAGTTCTTTGCCACTTTGTGGTCCCAGTTCCTCATTCACCTCTTCTTCCCTACACTCATCTTCCAGCCCTACCTTCTTTAGTTTAGCACTGTCTTCTGACTCTCCACTACCATGGAGCTTCCCATGGGACCCCTGTGACAAACTGAAAGGAGCCTGTTCTGCCTCCTTCGCTACTCCTTCTTCCTGCTCCTCTTCACCGGCCCCTTTGGTTTCTCACTCAGTGCTGCAGCGTCGCTTCTCCCTCTCCCCCGTGCACATTCAGGACGCCTCTGTGGTGCTTCTGCCCCCCCGGCCCTCCCCAGCTTCTGCTCTGACATATGGCTGTTCTGGCATGGAGCACCCGGCCCTGTCTCCATCTCCCACTTCAGCCTGCAGTACACCTTCCTCCTCTAGACGTGACCTGCACCCGGCACTGCCGCGATGCCACTCACAGCCCTGTGACATGCGTAAACCTCGCTTGAAGAGACGCCATGACCCAGATGTTCTGCCCTGCCCCAGGCCAGGCCTTGACTTTAGCAAGATGACACAGGTGAGCAACAAAGTTCAATGGGCTTTTAAGCTAGTTAGCTAGTTTCTGTCAATCTCCTCATATTTGTGCATATATAGAGCGAGAACTATAGTTATTGATATCGGTTAGTAATCAGCTGACCTAGGTTCACTTGTGCCCATGTTTTCTGTCCTCTGGATCTCGGAGGGCAACAGTAGGCCTCTGGCAGCATCCCATCCCTCACAACTCTGGCTCAGCACAGCTTAGTTTGCCCCCAGGCCATCAACTCTCCTTATTTCAGATTAGTGTCTGTGTTGGGATCATTAGTGGAAAAGTGGGCCCCCATATCTGTTGACATATTCCTGTCTCACTCACATCAGTTAAGGTGGGCTCTGAGCTGTGATTTGTATTGGAGGCAATTTTACCCAGTTGGCAAAAGCCACTACACAAGTGTCTCAAGTAACAATTTTTCAATCTGCACTCGAGGGCAGCTTTTACACAGAAAACAAGCTATGATGAACGCTACTGAACATGAGTTCCAGCCAGAATTTGACCCATTCATAATGAGAATGGGTTGCAACTGCTTAATAAAGCTAAACTACCACCTATGCATTTTTTTTTTTATACATTTTTCAGTTTCTTGGTTAAGTATAAGTGATTTATACTTAACCAAGAACCAACACTGCCATTCATGTACACTTCCTGGCATTGCAAGTGATATAATCAGTGCTCAGTCTATATTTTATTATCTTTTGGATGTGGATCCTGAGATGTATGAAGCTGATAATGCAGCTGCATTGATAAGCTTAAAGAATGAAACTGGCTGGTGAGGTGTTTTGCCACATGTTAAATGCTAGAATTGTCACATGATAATCATGACTCTTGTATCTTCCATGTAGATTGGCAATCAAGAGAGCCTCGTGTGCGGTGCAGGTGGTTGCATAGTCCAAATGTCTTCCCAGGCAGAGCAGCGCTCAGCCTTCTCCCCTGCCGAGTTCCTGGGACGAGCCAGCATTGGGCCACTGAGCGAAAGTGAAGAAGAAGAAGAGGAGGAAGATAAAAGAAAAAGGACTGTAATAGACGGAGGACAAAAGATTGTTTTTGAAAGAGACTGCACAGAACTGGACTTGAACCTCATAGAAGAGAACTGACCACTCCTTGGTGCTCCCAGTGTGATTACTGCATTCATAACCATGTTAAGCACACCTGTAGGCTTTGTACGCTCTTCTGGCAGAGTCATTGGGAACCTGCTGCCCTCCTAAGGCATATGTCCAGATTTCATAATCCAGTACCAAGCAATTAGAAGTTAATATCAAATTACAATGTTATAGGAAAATGTGCATGAGCAAATAAGCTAGTTTCCATGCACAAAGATTTTTGGCTAATACTTCCTATCATTATAAGTCTTAATTTACGTTAATCATTGACACACATCTTGACGTCCTTGCATATCCTCAGAGAACACTATATACTGGAGTAAGCAGAATGTGCTTAACATTTCATCATGAGTGATTTGAATACACACTAAAAGCTGATAGTTTAATGGGACAAAAGTAAGCATTCCTCAGTATTCCGTCAGATACTGGTGGTGTAGTCTACTTTTCTATTTGGTTCTCTGAATTTGAAAATGAAGGTGGGCATAATGTTTTATTTAGGTCAAAATAATTGAGTAGCCCAGACAACATAAGAATACTGATCTAGGTATATGTAAATGCTCTCCTGTAGGTTTAACAGGATACATTCCAGGATTTTTCTGCAGTACCTTAAATCCCTCACAGACTATCAGCGACCCTCAAGACACCTCTAATTATACTGCTGTTCTGTCACTGATTTTGTGAAAAGGGAAGATTCTCATGTAATAACAGAGATGATGACTCCCCCTTTTGTCCATATAGTTCTTTTTGGAGTTTTCTCAATTGCTTGAACATTAACACACCTTGTCAACAATAATCTTAATGATACTGTAAACTGACCATGCCTTAAGCTTAAAATACAGAGTTCTTGGTGCTCTGGTCTTCTTTTCCCAGCCAGGCATTTTTGCAGTCACCATTTTGGCTGATTCAAATATTTTCGAACAGGTGGCACATGCACTAAAATAGTCAAATGAATAACTGAATCAATGCTGCAGCTGGACTTCATAGGGCACAATATAATGTAATGTACAGGGGTTAGAGAGTGAGTACACACGTCGAGCCGATCCTGAGTGTATGTGACAAAAGGTGGTAGTGGTACAGATGATTCGGTGGCCTTTCAGAAATGATTTTTCATGCATTTTCAGATAGAAATATTCCTGTTGCACAATTTATGTACAAATAAAATTTAATAGAGAATGATATTATTTTCCAAAAAGTGTCCTGTCTTCCTTTCAAAATTAACAGGAAAATAGATTATTAGATTATTGTGACATCTAGTGGTGCATTTCACTAGTGTTGAATAGAAATACACCATATTTGATCTATTCTGACTTTACTAACAGCAGATATGAATGCACAGAATTTTCTGTTTGAGGGAAAATAAGTTCCACAAAAACGTGAATTAACTTGAATTATAGCTTGGTGAAACAGATCACTTATCTTCGAGATAAATCAATGGTCGGATCTTTGAAAACATTCAACAGCTGATAAAGTTAAAGACCACCCGAGTAAAAGGTTTTAAAGTTGTTTATTCATAAAAGTAGGCCTGTTGCACTCACATGTCTGTCAGCTTGTCAGATTGCTGTTCCGCCGTGAAGGTGAGGGCGCTCCTTCAGTCCACTGGTGCTTGTTCTCAGCCTCTCTGACCCCCTCAACAACAAGCCACTTCCTCTTTTGTCTGATTTCATGGCGATCGGGAGAGAGGGAACCACCGACACACGCACACTGTCTCCGCACTCCTGAAAGAGTTTATCCGGGGTAAATAACTCACTATTTTTGCAAGATTCGCTCACTGCCTTACAAAGTAGTCCTGCTTGAATTCAGACATGTGAGCGATTCACCTTTCCCTGCAGGATTGATCATCTTTTTTAGCTTATGAGTCAGATATTTCACATTGTAGCGCCACTCGCTGATAACAAATCGGACGAAACGGGCTCCCCCTCCGCCCGCATCTCTCCCACTCACTCAGCGGCACGCTAGTTAACGGCGCTGGCTAGCTAGCGTTAGCAACTGCTGCAAACGCCATATAAATGTAGCTTTGGGACTGTGTTTTGTTGATACGCATCAGAACGTAGTGGCAGCTGAATAACACCAGATGCTGTGTATGTTCGGGGCGCGGCAGGAATTTGTAGGTTACATTGAAATGTTTGACAGTTAAAGTCTTCAAATGTTTGTGTTTGGGTTAGCTAGCCAACAGCTAGCTTCCGTGCTATTTAGCGTTAGCTCCGATCGCGATTCAAAAGTTAATGAAAGCTAAACTACTTTTGGATAAACACGGTACTTCTAGCACATTTTTTCATGTAACAGGAGCAAAATAACTTAAGTATTTGCATGTAATATGTACTTATTATCCACCAGTCAGTGACCCGGTTATTCTCGATAGCCGAGAAACGGGTTAGCTCGCATCATAGCTAGTTAGCTACTTAACGGTAACTTGGATGCTAACGAGGGGCTTCACCATTGATACCTTCACCGTAAAGTTCTCGTTAAAATTAACGACCCATACTGCAAACTAACGCTTGGTTACTTGGTTTGTGTAAGTGTACTGTTTAAGCGAGTGCTGTTATTATTGTTAGCTAAAGTAAAGTTGACACCAAAGTCATATTTTAAACTATGATCAACAGCTCTAATAGGTTAAATAGTAAAGTGACAATTTTACACAAAAGCATTAATTCTTTCATGAAAACATGCTTGTGTCCAGGGGATGAAAATTATACGTTACACTTTATTGACTCCTGTTTATGTAATTCTGCAAATATTGGTAACATGGAGTTATTGTTTCTTCAACAAGTCACCCAGAGAAATGCTGCCATAATCTGAAATCCATATATCTTTTCTTTGTGTACAGTGTAAACTGAGTTGTCATCTGACTGGCACACAAACATTGTTCTCCAGGTGAGTGTCTGTCTACAGTCAGTCACTGAAAAAATAACCCACTGTCGCCAGTTTCTCCTGGTTTAATTTGTTGAACTTTTTCAAAATTGAGAGGTTGCTTTTCAGCAAGTTCTTTGGCACCATTTTTCTTGTTTTAATTATTACACATATATATATTCTACATTTCTATGCCAATTTTTAAAACATAAACTTCAATTCTGCTCCTTTTTACTTCATTTTTGATATCGCTTTTTTCAGAAGATGAAGTTGTTTAGGCCGTTACATGTGGAAAATATAAACACGTAAATTTTTTGTTGTTTTGTTTTTGTTTACTGATTGTTTTCTCTGTTTGTGTTCAGGCGAAGCTAAGTTAAAGGGGCTCCACAGCACTTGGATCAGTTCTTCTCTGTCCCAGGTTCAGACTGCTTGGTCTATGGCTCTGATGGACAAACACAAACAGGTCAAGCGGCAGAGACTTGACCGCATCTGTGAGGGTGAGAGTTCATATTTACTCATGCACAAAGTAAAAGTGAATATACTTGTGTTTTTGATTAATATTTTTAATGTTATATGTTAACAAGTATATTAGAATTCAAACAAACCTTTATTCTATTATACCCTGGCCCTCATACCCATTTAGTCAGACAGTTTCGTGCTTGATTGCAAAAGATATGTAAACTTTGTAGTAAAGTAAGTAAACCCAACATTCAAGCTTTGCCCCTCCTCCCCAGCCTTACCAAGTTTGCAGGCAGACCCTGGTAGGTTCTCTCAGAGTGCCATAATGCCATCTGCCATCTACATAGCTAACTACTCATTTATGTCCAGCTGACTACTTTGTCATATTAATTTTTGATTCTTGTGCAACAGTTGATCAACAAGTTGGAATTTGTTATGTGTGTACATTTTATGACTACTAATTTCTACTTCAAAACAATGCGAGCATGATGATAGAGAAATGTGCCTGTCTGTCTGTATCAAACCTGCCCTAGTACGCTTTATATGAAAGTATGTGTGTGAGCACGCTGAGGTTGGAGGTTGTGTCCTACCGAGTAGAATATGGAGAGTCAACACCATTGTTTGACAGATATTAGCAAAATAGTTAATGACAAAACACATTAAGAACCACATTGATTGCACAGTCAGGGAGCATCCTCATTAGACGGTCTACTTCAGAAAACACTCAAAAACCAGTGGCAGCAATTTTTGCACATTAAGCATTAAAAACTCAACTGAAAGCACTGCATTGCACTCCATATAAACCACACAGATGTTTATGGACTTAATGAATGAACAATATAATGAACTCTCTTTAATTATGATGTACTTTTTACATCAGAGCCATCTCAAAGATGCATTGAAAACACACACTAAAACAGTTTGACAATTTTGTCATAGTAAAATGCTGTGGAGTAAGGTCTAATTATGCTTAATTACAAAAGTTCTGATCAGCCAGGAATAGGCATGTTTTAAATATGAATAGCTAACATGTGTGAGCTAAAACACACAAGAAGCCTAATTGTCCTTTACAATAATTCACTAAGTTTGCAATTGAACAGGCAAGCTCATCAAAATATGCAGGTGGCAGAATGTGCCATAAACCACCACATTTGGGCCTTTAAGGCCAAAACTTTTCTCTTTCTCTTGGGAAGGGGGCGGGTGTCCTTGTGGAATGCCTTGGTCTCTCCTAATAAATACACAAATACACAGCCAAACATTTCTAGTGGGTCATAAAGTGATGAGAGGGATTACTTTTGTTTCTACTTTATACATTGTTTTTTAAGAAAATCGTGCATAGTATGCCTTTAAACTAGAAAAATAATCAAACAATGAACAAAGTTTCTGATTCTCTGAAAAGCAGATACTGACTGTTTCACATTATGATTGTATAATGGTGGTCCAGTGGTTAGGATTCGGTGCTCTCACTGCCGTGACCTGGGTTCAATTCCCGGCCAGGGTACGCTCACTTGCATGAGGAAGTTGGTGCTGCATGAAGGGCAGCCTGTATGGAAATGTGGGACTAATAAAAGAAAAAAAAATATTTAAAGTTGCTTTCAATATATTATCCTGGTGCTCTAGGTATGTTTGGGTTTTGATGAAATTCTTTCTTTTATTTTATGGCGATGGAAGGTCATTGGTTAATCTGTGGTGCTTGTCTTCAGTGGTCTTTACCTGAAGTAGTGTGAACTGACTGAATTGTATTTCTTGCCTTCTCTCAGTGCATTTGAGAGTGGAGGAGGTTGCTGTTCAATTTCTTTTTGTTAAATCGGTATGCAAGGAATGTACACATGTGATCTTTGCACTGTATTTCATACTGAAGGTAACAGAAAATAGTAAACTTTTTATGTATGCAATCAGGGATGGTACAGTGCAGATTTCTGGAAGGGACAGTGTTGGAGTTGCTGCAGAGTGAAGTGTAGACGATGGAGATCAGACATAATGGTGTGCTAAAATGGAGGGAACAGTCTGGGAGAGTCTCTGGAGACGGGTGAGAGGGAGAGGACAAGGTGAAGGGTCGTGGCCGCAGCTACAGGGAAACGGGCCAGCTGTCTCTTTAAAAAACGACAACAGCCCAAACCGCCCTCGGCCTCGTCTATGCTAATGAGGTTAGTGCTGGTTGGCTGGCCCTCAATGGCGCTGCCTGTGATTGGAGGCTGGGCGTGGGGGAGGGGCTGGGCGTGGATGACAGCTGGGATCCAGCCAGCCAAGAGCAGGCTGACAGAGAGAGAGGGAGAAAAAAAGAGCGATAGAGGGAGAGCGAGGCGAGAGAGGGAGTGAGAGAGGAAGACAGGCTCACAGACTTCATAATGCAAGGTTAGGCCCGGTGCTCATGTGTTTTCTATTTTGGAATCTGTTTTTAAAATTTGTGAACTGTAGTGGGGGTGGGGGAGGGGGAGGAATAAGGTTTGGGTGTGGAGCAGCTATGTGTGCGTAGTTTTCCTTTTATGTTCAGTGCGTATTGGTGTTGTCGCAGCCGTTTAGAAGGAACTGAATAACCGTGTGTGTGTGTGTGTGTCTAGCTGCGTCTGGGTGGAGTACCGCTGCTTGCTGCATTATCATCGTTTGCTGCCCCTCCCCCCTCACCTCTTACTCCTCCAACTGCAGCCAGAGGGGGAGAGTGAAGAGGAGGAGGAGGGAGTGAGGGCAAAGAAAGGGAGAGGGAGGGAGAATGAATGAATCACTGAATGAATTGTATTGTGTGTGCGGCCATGCTTGCGCTTAGTAGGCCTCGGGTATGCCAGTGTCCTTTGACTCAAATTACTCTGTGTTTAGGCCTACTTGTATATTTCCAGAACTACTTTTTCACAGGAGGTCTTTGTGACGAATCCCTTTGGGTTTTTTCTCGATAGTAAGAGTCTCTTTGTGCTTTTAGCGTGTAGCAGTAGGCCTGTTAGCATTCTTGAGCAATCTGCAACGAATGGGAGCCACAATGCTAAATGGAGTGCAGTAGATGGTACATTTTTCTAATTGTACCAGACTCCATGTTTTTTCGATCTTCTTTGCCTGTGTGTGTGTTTCATGCATGCATTGGGAAATGCTCAGCCGTCAGGGGAAGTGTTCACAAATATTTGTTTTCCACCCTCGGCTACTAGCTCTCTTCCCTCCTCTGCAGTCTCACCATTACCTCCTGCCCTCTGTCCAAGTAAATGTTTCAGCTCGACACACTCCCCCACCCTGAGACACACACACCTGTCACGCAGCAGGGACAAGATAGTGTGTACTGGTGCATGTGTGGGGTTTGTCCAAGCCAAGAACTGCTGAGAATAAGACAGAAGGAGAGAGAGGTGTAAATAGCATTTGCAGATATAACCGTTGGTGTTAATTTCCCCCAATTTAACACCAATGCTTTGGTAGAGATGTGGTGCTTATTTATGTCATTGATTTGTTTTTGACATGCAACCTTTCCTTTGTTGGCATAATGGTAAACTGCCATGATGCACATGGGCCAAATGTGCTGATGTTTGCCAGCAAAGGTGTGTGTGTATCTGTATATGTCTGAAGAAAGGAGAGAATAAGAAAAATATGAAGGACAGACTCTTCCAGACAGAATTTAGGTCATGACTCAGACCCCCTCATGAACCCCACCACCTCCTCCCCACAATTTTCTCCACCCCTCCCCCCAGCCGCCACACTCCATCACCTCTCCCCCTCCCATCCCAGCCCCCTCCTCTCTGCGTGCGATCTCCTCATACAGTGGCAGGTCAAGTTCCAGGACTTAACACTTAATCAAAATTGCTCTGCTTCATTAACCAGAATCTAACCTTCCCCTTAAGACTAGACCTGAGTACAACAGAGATGGACCTATAAAAGCTGGATGGTGTATATTGGTTCCATGCATTCCTAAACAGAGCTGGAGTTCAATACCAAATAGGCCAGGATGCTGGACGCTCTCCATGCCCCATCACAGATTTAGTTACACATCACTTTTGCAACCGTAGAACACTCTGTAGAATGACACACACACTTTTTGGAAGTGCTTTTGGAAGTGGATGTGTTGGAAAAAGAAAGTCATAAAAGTCTGAGTTATTATAGTGTAAGGAGTGTGGCAGTTAGCCCCTGTTAACTTCAGCCATGTGTGTAGGGGGATTTTGTGTGAGGGTATGGTGACTTGCATCCCATCGGGTAGTTCAGACATGGGAAACGCTGTTGACGACTGTTGAGTCACTAATCTGTAGCTAAACCATGCTTGTTCTAAAATGCAAGCAGCTGGCAGCTGTGTACACTTGGAGTCATCAGCAAGTTGTCACTGCATTAGGATTGAGATGAAAACTGTGTAACAGAAAGCTTTTAAGATGTGGTTTAGGTAACTTTTATCTTCAAGTGTTTTTTGTCCATAATTTGTAATTGTGAATATTTCACCTCTTTGAATTATTGGTCACATTCAACAAACATTATTCTCTTCCTGCTGGATTCAGGTATCCGACCCCCCATCTTGAACGGGCCAATGCACCCGCGGCCGCTGGTGGCCCTGCTGGACGGGCGTGACTGCACTGTGGAAATGCCCATCCTCAAAGATGTGGCCACAGTGGCTTTCTGCGATGCCCAGTCCACACAAGAGATTCATGAGAAGGTACAACACCCACATACATTCATAGCATAATCACAATCCATTTCATTCTGATGTAGGATGAAGATAATCAAATTATCGAATAATCTGCACTGTACCCAAGAAATTGCTGCCATCTTTTCCTTCTTTTTCTACCTGAAAAATTAGGACTAAAGTTATTCATGATGCGTTTGTCCTCTGTAGGTGTTAAATGAGGCAGTGGCTGCTCTACTCTACCACACCATCACGCTGTCCAGAGATGACTTGGAAAAGTTTAAAGGCCTCCGTGTAATTGTCAGGATTGGCTCTGGCTTCGACAACGTTGATATCAAAGCAGCAGCTGAGCTAGGTGAGTGGGTGGAATTTTAAACTGACACGTGTTCAACAATAGGCTAACCCATGGAATAACACACAGAGTGGTTATTAAATTCTTTCCTCTTTTCTGATGGTCATCCAGGCATTGCCGTCTGTAACGTGCCAGCGGCCTCAGTGGAAGAGACGGCCGACACTTCACTATGTCTGATCCTCAACCTGTACAGACGAGTCACCTGGATGCACCAGGCCCTCAGGGAGGGAACCCGTGCCTCTAGTGTGGAGCAGATCAGGGAGGTAGCTGGTGGTGCTGCTCGCATCCGGGGTGAGACGCTGGGCATTATCGGTTTAGGTGAGTAAACACTTTGTGTGTTTGTTAGAGGGCATCATAGCCAGCTATTCTAGCACTGCAGCAAATCAGAGATTGTCTTTGGCTTAATAACTTGTAATTGAACATAAAATATTTAGTGCTGAAGTGCCTTGGATCTGTTTATTCCAAGCTGGACAGTGTGTTCTAGAACCTGTTTGGTATTTATGTTTGCGCATTGGCTGTTAATAACCTTTCTTTTTCTCTTTGTCTTCAGGGCGTGTTGGCCAAGCGGTGGCTCTGCGGGCTAAGGCCTTTGGTTTTGGCGTGATCTTCTATGACCCCTACCTGCCTGATGGCGTTGAGCGCTCACTGGGCCTGCAGCGCATGGCCACCCTGCAGGACCTGCTCATCCACTCTGACTGTGTATCCCTGCACTGCAGCCTCAACGAGCACAACCACCACCTCATTAATGACTTCACCATCAAACAGGTGTGTGGGCATCCACTGAATTTGCAAAACACATTTTGTTTCATGTTTGCCTTCTCATTAGTTGGGTTTTTCCTCCAACTTCTTTAAATAACTTCTTTAAATGTTGTAATATATGGAGGGAATGAAGTCATTTATGTCATCATTTAGTGTGTGCTCTAACCAACAAGAATCAGTTCTGTTTTACATACATCTTAAAATCCTGCCTCAAACATTTTGCAAACAATTGTTTAGACCATATAGACAACTTGACCTGAACAATTGTTACCATATTGTAGGAGAGCCTCTATTATTGATTGGGGCAACAAAAATAGAACACAGTTGTGCCAAATGATCTCAGTCTCCACTGTTGTATTTTGCTGCAGATTGACAGTTGCAGCCTTCTCTGGCATGGTCTGCTCCCCATAAACCTCTTTCGTACATTGTTTACTGTTAATTACCGGCATTACCTTTCAGTCATCACGAGAGACTTTTATTGTTCACATTGTGCCATTTTGGTCCACTGCTCTTATGTAATGCATACACTATATGCATGTAATGCATTTAGTTCAATATTCAATTTATTAATATAACAAGTTTGAGAGACGAGTAATGTTTTTTTTCATGATCTACTACAAGTTTTGGTTCCAGTACGTCATGAGTCTCACTGATGTGAAATGTCTTTCATCAGATGGACATAACCCTTTTTTTATGCTTGTCACTGCAATGTTAGTGCTTTCATTCTCAACACAGAAGTACCACAAAATTTCCCAAAATGTTACTAGGTTTTGAGGTGGGAAGTTGGCAGTATAGGTTTGAATATATTATTAAATATATATGAATATTGTTCCCCCTGCCATTCACACATGACCTTTTGCAGGAAACATTTAATGGATGCACTGCATGTGTGGAAGAGGCTATAGTGTAATCATACTCTTGCTATTTCTGTGATGCAGATGCGTCAGGGAGCCTTCCTGGTGAACACATCAAGAGGTGGCCTGGTTGACGAGAAAGCATTGGCTCAGGCCCTGAAAGAGGGCCGGATACGAGGGGCTGCCCTGGACGTCCATGAGACAGAACCTTTCAGGTAACCATGATACACAAAAAACATGAACAGCTGTGTATAATACTCAACCTTATTACTCTTCTCTTTAACAGCCTTTCTCCTTCTTAACAGTTTTACAACAGGCCCTCTGAAGGACGCCCCCAACCTGATCTGTACCCCGCACACATCTTGGTACAGTGAGCAGGCATCAGTAGAGGCTCGTGAGGAGGCAGCTAGGGAGGTTCGCCGCGCCATCACTGGTATGACATATCAAATTGAATCGAATCAGTTGTTTCGCTCGCTGTGTTTCCCTCTAATTGTCAAGCAAATATGAAGCCAATATGTCAGGCTACGTTACTTTTTTTGTGTGTCTGTGGTCTGATAAAAGTGCATACATAAAGGGGCTTTAAATATTAATGGATGATTCCATACCTGACTTGATTACATTATATAATATGTATACTTCTCACCAACCCCTTGGATCAAAATATATCGATAAAGACATTGTTCATTATAACCTGCGATTAACATCTTGATCATCTCATAATTGTTTCCTTGCAAAATGGTAAAATAATGTTAAAAAATGAGTCAACTTATTACATTTTATGTTAACTATGTTGTTGTGCACAGAGCAATGCAGGAATGCCCAGCTATGAGCTTCTAAAAACTTCTTGTCTCAAAATGACTTCACCACACAACTATGACAGACATATAGAAGCGTGAGGTCAGAACGGCATTCCTCTCACAGCTCCAGTGCTGAATGTTGGCAAAATCAGCTCCTCTATGTCAGGAGTAGTGTCGTCTGTGAGGTCTGTGTTGCAGAAGGAGTTTATTTGTGAACTGTAACCAAGACCCACACTGTTTACATGTCCTCACACTACAGGTGATGATCAGAGACACAAAAATGTCGGTCCTGCATCACATCTAAGATTTGACATGTAAGCTGTGATAGTTAAATGTGTGGCCGCTGGATTGCAGTGTAACTAGGGAGCAACCTCTATGAAAGAGTAATGGTCTGTGTCCCATTCTATAGGACGTATCCCTGACAGCCTGAAGAACTGTGTTAATAAGGAGTATCTGATGGCAGCCTCTCAGTGGCCGAGCATGGAGGCAGCCACTGTTCACCCAGAACTCAATGGAGCCACTTACAGGTGAGAGAATGGACAGGGATTCTGAGGCTGAACATGAATCTGAATGTAGTGTGAATCTTTACTTTTTTTTTAGCAGAGCAACTATCATATGTATGTGTGTATGTGTTTCAGATTTCCTCCAGGTCTGATCAACGTTGCAGCAGCAGGGGGTCTCCCCGGAGCCGGTGGAGGGGTTGAAAGCCTGGTTTCAGGAACCCTGGCGCATGGCATCGCCCCTGTCTCCCACCCCCCTCACGCCCCCTCCCCTAAGGCCGAAGCCGACAGAGACATCCCCTCTGACCAATAGCCCCCCTCGCCGCTGCCAGCACATTCCGTCACCTCTGGAAACCAACCCCCACCTCCCAACATCAGACACAGCCCGACCCTCCAGTACATCGGCAGCGCCAGTTTGACCTGATGTGGATCTACACAGTCTTGTTCCTCAGACCACATAACCAGCCCAGGAGTGACTTATCCACAGCTAGCCCCATCCACAGCCCAAGAACACACACATCCCTCCATCATCGTCCTCATCTCACCCACTCACCTGCCTCCACCCCCCTCCTCACTCCCACAACGTCAGCAATAACTGTTCTCAAGGATTCAATGATTGGATTGGTTTATATCCTTAGTTGGCTGTTGTTTTATTGGAACGTTGATCATGTTGTGGTTCTAGGTGTTAATGTTTGTTTGTAAAAAAAAAAAAAAAAAAAAAATGGCATTTCTGACATGAGGCTTTACAGTCTGCTGCCTCCTGCAGTCCTCCTCTGACTCTGACCAGTAGAGGCACAGAGGCAGAAAGGTTGAAGCCCCCCTTTGTACATTAATGGCTCATGTTACTGCTCTCTTCTTCTTCTTCTATTTTTTTTCCTCCCCCTTCCACCTTTTCTTGTGATGGGGGAAATCATGTACTAAAGTAAACCAGACCGAATCACAAACAGTACATCCTGTCCTCTCGACCAGGCATCTAGCTACTTTTCAGCCTAGTTTGGCCCCTTGGCTTTCCCTGGCACTCGCCAGCTTGCTCAGCAGAGGGATCCATGATGCTGTCAGTGTGGAGCTCTCTCAGGCTGTCAAAGTATATGTTATCTGCTCAGCTCATACTTCAGATGGCGATATCCAAGATCTTTTGTTACCTTCTTCTGCTGTGACCGTCTAGTTTTAGGACAGTCATCCCTGAATTTACACACGCTTTGCCCCTCATGGGTTGTTTTGTCATGAGATAATAGCTTATAGGGTCATATCAGAGAGCACATAGGCATGAATTTTCATCTCACGCCAGCAGCCTGAGCACTTTGTGTGAGGTCTGTACACATGGTTCCCACGCAAAATCCAACACAGCAAACTATTCCATGCTGGAAAAACAGCATGCCAGAGTCCTCACCAGCAGAGGGCACCATCTGACGGCTGAGAGAGTTGCATGCAGCTCGTTTCAGTCCTACAGACAGACAGTTACAGGTTAGCTGTAGTGATGAAGAACCTGACCACACACTGCCGACATTCAGAACACAGTATGGGTGACCAGGGATCGACTACCGCCTTATTGTTTGATAAGAGCTCACTGCTACCCTCCCACTACCCTGCACCCAACCACCCTCCACTCCTCTCCTCTCCCACGGTCATGGCCCACCCAATGCATCTGCTCATGAACCAGTATGCATCCACCAATTCCTTTAAGCGTGAGGGGACAGTAGAGATTAGATTCCCTGTAGGAGCAAGGGGACAGTGTTCTTGCATGCTGGCTTTGTTAATGACAGTGGTGTATGTGCCCGTGTACATGTGTGTGCGTGTGAGTGAGTGAGTGTGTGTGTGTCTGTGTGTTCCCTCACCCTGTTATGATAACAAGCTATTGTCTTTCCAAAGGAATAGTCCCTAGGAGTAACTCTTTAACGCTGTTGCCCTGGTGTCAAGGGAACACCTTTCTAGTACCTCAGTAACAGATATTGAATGTACCGTGCATACCCTTTTATTTTTTGTACAGATTTTCTAGATACTTCTTTACTATTCTTTACCAGAAGGGTTGTGAAATTGTAGCAGTAATGATACAATAAAAATGAAATAACATTGCCCCATGAAATGAATTGACAAAATCTTTTTAGGTTCGCTATAGGTCACTGAATACTCAGGCTTCAAAACCAACGCGTATCTCTTTGCCTTTTTACCTTTTATTTCCTCATTGTGGAAAATTCAGCACAACGCTTTCCCATTTTTAGACTTCAGACTGTAGTTGATGTGTTTCGACCTCCATTCTTACTGGCTAATGAAATGAAATGGAAAAAAAAAGTCGGTCGCCGTGGTCTGCTAGTTTTCTTTTTACTAGAACAGTAGTAGTAGATGCTGTTTTGTTTGCCACCCCACTTCCCTTCATTGTCAGGCTGCTCTATCTATAGTGCATGTGAGGTAACGTTTTAGGGGAAATACTATTGGCTTAAAGAATTTGTGTCATCTTGCTGTTTCCCTCTGCTCCCTGGCCTTTTTCCCCCTCCTCAGAGTGTTTTCAACCCGAGTTGCCATTTTTGTCGTGGTCAGTTTCCAGTGATGTACAGTTTTCCCCTCAGAGTCTATGAGAGACATGGAGCATGTCTGTGTCCTGAGATGCTAGGCTCCTCTGTCATGTGATGAGTATATATTTTTAAAAATAACCCCCATAGTTCGGATTATGAGCATAATAGTAATCTTAAATTTTGCTGTTGATGATGATGATTATATACTTTTTTCAGTTCAGCAGTGCACTGTTATGAATACCATTCTGTTTTCTTGTAGGATTTCATTTTTATGGATATGCTGTCTGTGTTCTACATGTTGTACTGAAACATTTCAGAGAAAACAAGAGATCCCTCTCCTGGTGTTTTTTTGTTTTGTTTTGTTTTTTTTAAATTTTGTCTTATCCCAACTGTCCTTTCCAGCCGATATCCTCTGGGCCTTACTTATTCTCTCCCTGTAAAAGTAGCTGTTATAGAAAGCCGCCATGGAACCACTCACTGCCTTAATACAGTTGACCACAGCAGGTGAAGTCAGGAGACACACCCAGTCGAAAAGAACAGGCCACAGTCAAGGCCGCTCCGCAAAAAGCTCCTCACACCCCAACAGGCCTAAATCTGCAGCACCTCGCTTTTTTTTTTTCTTTTCAGTGATGAACCACATTTAGCCTCGTGCAGACAGTTTGTTTTTGGCTCAACAACATAAATCCAGTGTGAATTCTTCCTGTACATTAATGTCCCAAGATGTTTTGTTTTCTAATTTTTAAAAGTCAACCCACTAGTGTGTATGTGCATAGGCTAACAGATAAGCACAGTGTGTATGCTGACAAAGCCACTGCTGATATTTCACCCTTGGGTGTGAGAATGCTCTCCCTCACCCCCCACCCACCATCACCACCTCTCTGGGGCTCTAATAGCATCTTTCACAGTGCTGCCAGAGCCCAGTGGGGCTGGGTGGGGGAGGGCATAGCGGACACTGGTGTGGTCTGTCAAAAAAAATATAAAAGCAGAAAATTAAGAATCGGTCACTTTTTCTCTCTCAGGGTTCAAATGCACACATATCCTCCAGCAGTCGCCCTCCGTCTCGTGTCCCTCGTCCCAAGTTTTCAGCCCTCAGAATGTAGAACAGCCTCTTGCGTTTTTAGAAACCGCTCTCCCCTCGTTTTCCCCTCTTTGTGCACAGGTCTGAACTTATTTTTTTTTTCTGTTTTGCTTTGTTTTGGCACTGACATCTAACCATCTAACAAGGAATGAATGAATGTTTGAAAGTGACTGTGTGTAATGTTAAAATTGGGAAATGTATTTTTACAACATGTGAACGTGTTTTTTTTTTCCACTCACTCTCATTGTGAATTGATTTTTTTTCTTTCACCAGACTGCAAAAACAAACAAAAAACAAAAACAAAAAAAATCTCCTGTAACTAGGCTCTTAAGCTTTATTTTTGTTTTGTTTACTTTTTTATTAGAAACAATCATGTTTGTGATGGTAACTTCCAATGGTAAACTCCACACCGTATTTTAATAAAATCTTAAAAATTAAACATGCACTCTCCTGTTTTGTTTTGTTATTTTAAACCAAAATAACAGTAATTCTCTCCTTGTTTCTAGAGTCCTGGTGTGTAATGAACCTTTTTGGTCATTTCATGTGCTTGATTACAGTAGTCACTGAGTTGATGACAGTTAATACCAGCACTGCCAGTGTGTCGCCCCACTGATTACACTCGGCAGCTTCAGGACATGGAGCTGCGTTTACAGAGATTTTGCCATAAACAAAATTGTTTACTACTGCAGTTTGTCAGCTCTTTTATATGGCAACGAGGGGTTGTGCAGTGCCAGAGCAGGCACAGCTTTACGAGTGGGCAGGCAAGGTGGGGTGTACGGGAAAGGGGACTTCTGTGCAGAGCCACAGGGCAGAGAAGGGCGGAGGATTATCAGCCTCAAAATTGCTACCACATGCACATAACTGGGAGCCTGCTCTTAAAATGGGAGTGAAGGGACTGAAAGCTGAAGTCCACTCAGTCTGGCTGACTACAGGCTGGCAACCCTCGCAAGTCAGGGTGCCATGGAGTCCATCACGGAAGGTTGGAGATGGATTGTGTTTACCGAGTCCATGAAGGTTTAATTTCCAGTTGCATCCAATGACTTTTTCAGTCCTTTAACTTTAAGTAAGCAGCTTTTTCATTTGGACAAATACAGTCACAAATGTCAAGAGTACACCAATTTACTTTTGCGCTCCTGTATCATTGTCAGACTCCTGATTTTGATTAAAAGCAATGCAGCAGAACTAGACATATGCCTTTTTTATTCCACACCTTCTTCTTTCTCAAAACCCGGTGCCCACCTTACCCATAATGCAACCTGACTGCCAGCAAATTTGGAGTTTCATTCTCGAGGCTAGTATAGCCTCAGGCAGAGGAGAGGAGCAGCTACAGAGGTGTGATAAGCTCACCTCTTTCTGAATACACACCCCAACATTTATTTCATCATTTTCACACTGTGACATCACTTGTGGCAATTTATCAGACTTCACACAGTTTCCTCTGGAGCAACGAAAGGTTTTATACAACTTTTTTTTTGGCATATGCAGTAGCACTCTGCAAGGCCTGTAAACACACCTGGATGTGTAAAATTGGTGGATCTCCCCTTTAATGCAGGCACATGGAGCTGAAGGATTGGTCTTCAGTCTTCCATGTCATGGAAATACATTTATTGCAAGAGAGTAAGGTGATTTTGAAAAGTCATGCTTTGAGTTTTGAGTATTGATGAGTCCCTTAGCAAGATAAAACTGGGTAAACAAGCTACATGACGTCCTAAGGTGCTTTGATATTCTTGTCTGTAAATTTACTGTGGGTCATTGTGTTGAGTCTCTCTGGTGTAAAGCTGGCTCTATGAATGATTTTAAACTGCAACAGCTGGTGTGACAAGAAGAATTGGATCTCTTTACATATTAATCGTTTCAGTCTGTAAAACAAACTAATCCTTTTCCCACTTGACCTTAACTGTTAGACCTCCTTTGGTTGTAAAATTTTAAAGCTCCTACTGGAGTAGGGGGTCCTCCCTGTAGTGAACGAATAAAGTGCCTAACCTGTGGGTACTTAAAGAAATGAGTTGGGGATTATCCAAACTATACTACATTTCAGTAAACCCATGGCAAAGACCAGAGAGAGGGCTCACAATGAAAGTGCGGTTGTCCACGTAACACTGCAGTGTTATGGAGGCACACCTGTGTATCTGTCCAACTCTAGAGATAGGATTTATGAGAGGATTATCTGTACCTGTTTTTAAAGTGTGATATCTCTCAATAAAAGTCACAGCTGCCAGTGGAACCTCATCTGGATAACACAGCTCTATTTGCTTCCAAGCAGGAGGATTGTCAAAATTATTTTGCCAAATCCAGATTGATCTAATTTGGGCTGTCCAGGAATACACCTCGAACCTTGGAGGCTTCAGTCCTCCTCGCTGATGAGGATTATAGTGATCTGATTCTGGGTTGATTTCCCTTTCTTATAAACCTGAAAATCATAGTTTCTAATTTCCCAAAAAATATTTTTAATATTGCTTGAAATAAATATTCATCTGTCTTAATCATTTCAATCCATTTTAACCAAACAAGTAATTAATTTAGTGAGTTTCACATTGAAAGTTGTTTTGGTTACAATTACAGTGAACCAGCAATAATAATGAATGAACCAGAACACCATCAAACTAATATAGTCAAAATATATTTAACCCAAACTAGAAATCCCATTCCCCCCATTATGTGGCAGACACTTGGTACAGTCCAGTTGGCCACTTCCTGCATTTAACAGCTTTGTTGCAGCAGGTCATCTTTTGCTCAGACCTGACAAGATGACCCTTCCAACACCTAGAACCAACAACCAACAGCAGCAGCCTCAACACTTTATAGACAAACTAAAGCGTCACTTGTGCAGAAGACAAACATGAAAAAAGTAGAATTCAATTTTTAATGAACATATTGTCTGAACCAAAAACTACATGTCACCATGTATGTTTTCTGATGTGAATGGAGTGAAACCATTAAGGTCCCGGGGCTTTACTTCACAGGAGCCTGGCTACTGAACAAAAACAACCTTTGATCTAAGATTCTATTGGTATTGCATCATTTTGGTCATTAATTAAATGACTGGGAAACTTCCACTGTTTGGAATTAGTCAGTATCTCGATGAGCAATGCTTGAGCGGAGGAGGAGCGTCATCTCATTGCGTTTGTGGTAAGTGCTCACATGCTGTTATAAGATCTTCTCTCCTGACGTGACCATAAAATAAAACATCATTCCTAGAGCGACTATTATGGGCAGATGAATAGGAATGGCTCATTCATTGGTTGATTTGTGTCTCTCCCTCCACATGTCTCCTAAATTAAGATCTGAGATTTCTTTTTCAGAGCCTTAGCTGCTGAGGATAATGGCTTGGCTATAGAGGAGCAATGGTCTTTCACTGAACCCAAAACAAGATTAAAAGCCCAGTCCAGCTGTGATCTCAGTGGGACCTTAACAAAAATGTTACTCAAGAAGTTTGGATCATTCTGATTTGCACCATATACGTTAAGCAAGTTTATTGTCTCATCTGCCAAAAGCATCAAACTGAAATGTCAAGGACAATCTATATTTCATCCAGTGGTGAAAAGAAAATGTACTGTGAAAAATCTCAAGGTATTTATGTGCTTTTATACCATCCATCTTCCTAAAAACATCTTCAAACCTTTAAGCGTTAACAGTCTAGCATTTACAGCTGAGGCTCAGTGTTTGCTCATAAACCATTGGACAAATTCAAACGTGAACTTATGATAGCGTTTAATGAAATGTTCGGGGTCACAATTTACCCCAAGGGGACGTGAATGTCTGTATCAAATTTCATAGCAATCTATCTAATATTTGAGACATTTACCCAAAACCACAACCTCATTGTGGTGCGAGGGGAAAAGACAGTGGAGCAGTTATGTTTGCACTGAAATGGCAGTCAATCCAATGGTGGTCCAGATATTTCTGTCTGGACTGAAGTGGTGGAACGACCATCCTGCCAAAAGCTGAGCTGACTTATTGATGCAGCCTTCTAGTAATCTAATAATATACATTCTTGTCATTATGGATGCTGGGAACTGGAGGCCAATGTACACGCTGTTACATACTATGCTGGCCAGTTTCTTTCCAAATGAGGGACAGGAATATTACATAACAGCGTGTATACCGGTGTGTGCAGTTGAAGGAGGCCCAGGATGCGAGCAGTATTTTTACAGACCTGATTCACACACACTTCAAACACACTTTGGCTCGTCACGGTCTAAGTCCCGCTAGAGCTTGTGCAACAGAGTGCAGCGGAGCATCATGCACCTCACCCAGCGCCACACATTGCTCCTGTCAGGCCCCCTGCTGGGAAGCCAGTTTTTTTATTTGTTTGTTTAGTTGAAGAGGAGGAGGAGAAGTGTTTGAAAGCCTCCCAGATGTCATCAGGTCTGGGAGCACAGTGGTCAAAAAAGTAACATGGGAGTACTGGTTGCCGGGTCAGTACCTTCAGTAAACTCGACTCATCCTGCTTCGGCATCCTATTGGTTTCAGCGAGTGGGTCGCAAAAAAGCAGCTCAAAGTGGGTAAAAGCTCATGCGATGAGAACATCAACAAAGTTAAATATAGTCGTGAGTCTTGATGAAAGAAGCGCAGTTTGACAGGCGCGTGTGTGTGTGTGTGTGAGAGAGAGAAAATTAGAATACGTGCATGCCTGTGCTTTCATGTCTGTGTGATGAATTAGTCTCCAGACAGATGAACTATCCCACTTGGAGAGATCGTACTACCAACCCCAAAGCCGAGTGGATAAATATTTGTCTTTGGTTGTCTTTGGAATGATTAAATATTATTCTAGCCACTGAATGACTCACATGTTGTGTCAGACTGCACCGGCTTTGTTTTCCATTTTAACATATACTGCAGTGCATATTTGATTTGCCCACTTACTTACTTTGCCCCAAACATATTAGATTATAAGGCTGGTTATGATCTGTTTTCTTACTGCCATCACATACCGTGAAATGACTGAACCCAACAATGATTTGATCCCACAAACTAACTCAATATTGTCTGTGCATCCAAAGCCTGATGTAGCTCCTTCCACTGTGCCATAGAGCTACACTGTTAATGGTTAAACACATCATTGAGCCACACTGATGCCCACGTCCTTTTAATTGCACCTGAGCGCTTACACTGTAGTAGCCATTCTCAGTGGTGGGTCTCAATTAACATGGGGCCTAAATTAATCTTTTTTTTTTTGTCATTTACAAAACTACTTTTTTTTTACTTAATGTGATCAAGAATTCACATAGGTAAAAACATCAAATTAAAATACATAATTTCAATGACCACGCAAGTCACAGCACACCATCGGGCACAGACAAGCTTTGTCCTGCGAGCGAGCGAACGTTCCCTCAGACGCAGTGACAGAAAACCGATCTGTTTTTGAAATGAAAAAAGTGATTTGGGAGACAACCCCATGCCAGTAATAGCTCTGAACCGTGTGGCGAAGAAATATGATCTTGAATACATTAAATTAGATTTCATAATGATGGGCAGTGATGCCGAGCCAAAAGCACAGTGTGTTGAATAAGTTGACATTCTGTCACAGTCCAGTTTACTTGTCATTTTTTTTTCTCATTTGTTTGGGAATGTGGCCCTCAAAAATTTTGCGCAATTGGAAGTCGGCCTTTAGTTTGAAAAGGTTAAGAACCCTGCACTGTAGTGTATTCAGAGTCACTCTCACATGTTGTTTATTGCCTTGGTGCAGTAAAAAAAAAAAACTCACTCGCGCAAATGTGGATTAATCCGCAGATGAAAATTGTCCCCAAACAAGACGTGTCCTTGTTTAGCCTAAATATATATTTGTGTTTTAAGTCATGGCCCTGTGGATCGCCGTCTGTCTGTCACTCAGTCACAACTTTGGTCCAAACTGAAAAATCTCAAAACTATTGGATGAAATGTAATAACTTTGGTTATCCTGGTTTTTCATTAAGTTCCAATATTAGGTCAAAATTTTAATTCATCTTGGTTTATGATCCAACCACCTGCTAAACTAATATTTCCATCAGCCTCAGCTGTACTTTTCAATTAGCAAATGTTAGCATCCTAAACTGAGATGATGACCATGGTACAGGAACAGGGTGGAGGTGGAACTGAGAGATGGACTAAGAATTGCTCTTGATCTTTTCATGACTTGACTAAACCACCCTAATTCTTTGAAATATCAAATGACGACTGATCAGTCACTTATAATTAGATTATATGTATTTGTTTTCCTCAAGTCATCTTCCATTATATTGTATCATAATACACAGTGTTATCCATCTGTTCCTGATGCTGCTCTTTCCTCGTGTCTATCTGTCTGTCAGGGGTCTGGAGGGTTTGCAGCAGTGAGGCTGAGACACTGGAGCTCGTATGGCCCCGGCCCAGCGCTCTGTGATTAGCTCATGGTTTTCCTCTCATTGCTTCACTCGCTTGGCTTGTGCAACATTGACGTGAGCAAGTGATTGACAGGAAGAAAACTTTCAGCTATCTTGGAGATTTGCGTCAGTCATGCAACCTGCAGCCATTCTACTGCTGCGGCTGGTGTCCTAATGTTAACCCTGTGTGTGTGTGTGTGTGGGGGGGGGGACTTTAAATTCTTCTTTCTAGTACTCAAAATAATCATCAATTCCCGCATAGGTCTGCCTCACATCCATGTGCTAGCATGAGTTCACATTTTGAGCAATTTTTGTGTGTGCGGCACACTCTCACACGTACGCACACCTGTGGATTTGACAGTGTGTCGATGACGTTTCACATTAACGTGAGTCAATCTGGCTGCTGAGCTCACTGTCATTAATCAGCGGGCAGCAGGGATCAGGAAAGTCTGGGTTTTTCCTTTAACCTACTTTCAACTTCACAGACAGACAGACAGACAGACAGACAGACAGATAGATAGATAGATAGACAGATAGATAGACAGATAGATAGATAGATACCTCATTCACTCCTCCTCTTCCTCTGTCTGCTCCTCTTCGTCTCCCCTCATTCCTGGAAGTTTCACATGCGAGCCTTTGACGTGGCCGAGTCTGTTTAAAGGTCCAACGTTGTCCAGTTGCAGAGTTGTCTTTGGGTCTGTCTGATGTTAGCCAGGTTGCGTTGATCTTAAGACTTGCTGTACCTAATCCACATGAGACCACAATCCTGACACACAATCCTGTGTGTTTGTGTTTGTGTTTGTGTGTGTGTGTGTGTGTGTGTGTGTGTGTGTGTGTGTGTGTGTGTGTGTGTGTGNCACACACACACACACACACACACACACACACACACACACACACACACACTCTGACCTGAGGAAAAGGGGTTCCTCGGCTGAGATCACAGCTGGATCTGCCACAGGACAGACGGACTATTTGAGAGGGGAAAAAAAGACCATTTAAAACCCTTTGATTCTCTGCAGTGTCCAATCAGTAAATTAACTGCAGAAATAAAAGCCTGTGCTTCTGTCCAGATGTCTGTTATCCAGGTTGCATGTCTGCGCCTGAGCCCTATTCCTCTTTCCTCTCCTCCTATTTTACTGCCATTATTCACCAAACCTCCACCTCTCCGATGAACAGGGGTATATAATGCTGAGAGGCTGCACGTTAAGACAGGCCAATGTGGTGTTGATTACCTTGTCAGCAATGAGGTTGCTGAGTTTACACAGCCACTAAAAGACTAGAGAGAGAAAGATAGAGGGAGAGGAGAGGGGGACAGTGGAGGAGAGGAGCGAGGCTGTTAACTGCCTTTCCATACAAGGAAAGGTAGGGGGAGAAAAGAGGAGGAGGGGGAGGAGAAAGCAGGAGGCAGCAAAAGAAAGTGAGAGAGAGGGAGAGAGAGAGGAGGGTAATATGAGGAGATACAATGAGAGAGGGAAGGGAGGAGGAGAGAAATTTGGAGAGAGAGATAGAGACAGAGGGATAAAGGGTGATAAGGCTGCAGCAGACAGAAGGTTACAGTGGAGAGAAGAGGGAGAGTGAGTGCAGCTGTATCCTCTCTGACGACCCGGCTGTGTGATCCTGCTCCTCTCTGTCACTGACTGATCCAACACAGGTAGGACACACACTGAGCCTCCATTCATTCTCCACAGCATGAGAATCTAAGTGGAGGAACTCTTTTTCTTTTTTTTTAGCCATGTGAGATCCAGTTAGCTTGTCTGAGAAAATATAGTATTTTTGAGTAAATGCATGCATTGGTGAAATAAATGTTCCAATTTTTTACTCAAGTAAAAGTAGAAATATCGCGATGAAGAAATACTCCATTACAATTAAAGTTATGCATTCAAAATGTTGCTCAAGTAAACACATTACCATAAAAGTGTATCAAAAGTATCAAACGTTAAAGGTTCAGTGTTTTATTATTATTGTGTGTGATATGTTAATAAATTAAGACTGATGCCTCGACATTCAAGCAATATTTTAATGTCTTGTGCTGCAGCTCAAATTTCAACCATTTAGCTTTTACACCTTTGAGTTGTTTATAAAAATGCATCTTTCTTTATCCTGCAAAGTAACTAATAACCAAAAAAAGGTTTGTTCTCATGAATGAATGTGTTTTTTTTGTTTTGTTTTTTTAGAATTGCATTTTTTTAATTTCATGTATTTCTTTTGTGCTTATTGTAACCCTATACACAAATTTATTGCCACTGAAGTCATCCATCTACATTGATTTTTTTTTTTTTTACATATATATATACACATTTATCACTAATTCTTTTGCTGTCACCGGTGCAATTTCTATACCATACAGGTATACACATGCACTGTCCATCTGGCCTTTCTGCTGACAATGTGGCTTTTGTTAAGTACTTCAGACAAACCAAAATCTGCATTACCCACTTTTCTCTTTGTCTCAACTGCTACCTACGCTGCCATGATTTCACCTCCGCCTGCATGAGAAACAATCTAGTTTCTGGTTTCCTGTTGTGATGTGCGCCTGGCCAAGTGTGTCTATCTGTCTGTGTCATAGTATAAGGATGAAGGTGAAATGGTGTGTACAGATACAGCATGTGCACATCATACAGGAGTGTGTAAAAGGGCTACATCAGGACATTCAAAGGCTAAAAACACATGTATCACTTTGATGCATCTCTTTTCTCAGTACAAACTTCTGAATCCACCTCCACCCCAAACAAAAGATTTTAGAGAAAAATCTTTGAGAAAACAGCAAATTACCTCTCCGCCATCCCCTTGTTAAAAATGAACATACCTCCCGCTGTGTGCATAAATCTGAGCTTGTGCGTGCATACCTGCGTGCCTGTGTATATGAGCTGAGCTGGATGTGTGTATTATCTCTGCATGAGTCTGCTGTAATTGCACAGTGAAGGTGCCCATAGGGCGTCAGCCGCTACATTTGGCTCCGCGCCACATCCCCTGATTTTATTGTGTCTTGTGCCTGACAGAAAAAAACTGCTGTGTGTGTCTGTCTGTGCTGACTGATGAGAGCAGAGTCTGTGGTACCAGAGTGCAAACTTTGAGGACTGCAAATAAGTGTGCGCCTTTTACTGTTACTGTATGTGTTTTCAGGAGCAGACATCAGCTGGTAGCACGTCTCCGTGTGTGTTGACTGCTAGAGTTCAGTGTGTCAGTGTGGGAATTTGAGAAATGTCTCTTTAGTGTGTTATAGTGTCAGTGTGACAAGTTCAGAGGGAAGGTCGAGGGTCTACTGAACCGAAGTCTCAGTGTAGAACAGGGTCACCTGAATGTTTGTTTTAGCAGCAGTGATCACATGACTGACCGATTTCCTTTACAGGACATCAGAAACAAATCATTATGGAGGAAGAGCTCATGTCCAGTGTGAGCATAAAAAACATTTCACACTGTGAATTTCCACTTTAAAATGTCAATCTTCCTTGTCTGGTATGTGTGTGTGTGTGTGTGTGACAGAAAAACAGGTCCATCTTTGCACTGACCTCCTTTTCTATACTAAACACAGGTAACAGTTAACATCGCGTACCGATGTGAAAAACCTCCAGCTCCGAGTGGTCAACCTCCATTAACCCTCAGCACACACAGCTCCATCACAAACTGCTGATTATAGGTCTGAAAATATTATTACATCTTTTTTCCCCGACACAAGTTACTTCTTGGAAGTGGTTACGTAGTTAAGCAGCTCAACCTGGAGCTTTATCTGCCTCCTGCAGAGCAGCAGAGTCGCAGCTAGTGAGATGATCAGATGACTGAGCAGTGAGATCAAAGCTGAGCTCTGTGTGTCTCCACTCAAGGTATTTTTATGGCTGGCTGTTAAACTGCGCGGTGGTTAATATATGTTTAATGGAGACAGGGAATTGATAAAACACTCAGCGACATATAAGACTGCGGTTAGAAAAGTGTTGGAGTTTTGCAGCTATATTGGCAGAGTAATACTATCTGACCTCTGGAAATAGACTTCAGGGACAATGTGCAGCAGGACATGAGTGTTATGTGTGTCTGTGTGTGTGTGTTCACGTGCACGTGTGTGTTTGTGCGCTGGCTGACTTAAATTTAACTGTCTGCATTCTGCAGCTGCTTGGAGGTGTAGTTATAGTATAGTAAACCATAGAAATGTCATTCTCCCTTCGCGTAACACACAAAGAAAAAAATTCATCTGTCATAAACTGTCACCTCAAAGTTAAAACATCTGCCAGTTGAACAGGAAATAGGTGAATTAACATCACTTTTTTACAGTATTTAAATTAAAAATGTTCTTAAACGACATCTGGCAAATATGTCCACAGTGTGGACAAAGACGTTTCACTGGGATAGTAAATCTTTATTAGTGCACTTTTTGGAAACATTAAAACAGTGTTACTCCAGTGCCATACTGCTGTTGGTGGTTTTCATGAGTGTTTTAAAGCTCACATTTTGCCGCAACCTTAAAAAAATCAGATCTGGAGTAAATCAAGATAATGTGAATACACAGATTCTGACACACATTACATTACAGTTATTTAAATTCTGCCATCATTAGAAAGCTGGGCTGGAGAGCAGAGATGGGATGAATGTATGGGTGTAGAAGGTGGAGGATGGTCGGCTGGCAGAGGTAAGGAGAGGCGAAAGGGCTGGTGCAGAGAGACGGCCTCTGATTTACACTCATCCCCCATAAAATATCCAGCCACTGACAGCAAGCAAAAACCCTTCAGGCCAACACAATGAAAAGTGTTTTGAGCAGGTATCATGCACGTGTCCTCTCTCTTCATCGTCTGACTCAGCAGCCGGCGGTCAGTGGATGGTCAGTCGGTGAGGTCAGTAGAGCAGCAGAGCAGAGAGGATTTGCATGTGTCCTCAGAGATGTCATCATGTCGTGTTGCTTTATTTTAGGACGGCTTCTGCGGCAGACATTACTGTGACAGCGATGAATGTTAACCGTTTTGCCGAGTAGCCACAGATTGGCTGTGGATCAACACGCACTGGGCCCAGGCAGCAGATGGGAGGATTTTTTAAATTGAAGGCTCCGGGGTCAATGGGTTCAATAAGCTTCGTTCTTAGATAGTATGTATGTGCTAAGATATGAGGACAGGGACGCAGGGTTTCTTTCCCTAAATGGTCATGTTAAGAGACTTTCTAACACTTTTAATGGAATTTCAAGGAAACTCAAGAATAGGAGCAACTTTTGATTTACAACCATCATTATTGGTATCACGTGCAAACCTGATACATCTCTACCCCGGGTGAGCAGCCCTGACACAACTGCTTTTCATGTCTCCATTTCTTTCAGATGATGTCATCAGAGCACCTGACCTGCGGTTGGCTGCAGCAGCTCCTCGTCGTATTTCTGAAGCTCTGCCTCACTTTTGCTGGACCTGTGCGACCACTCAACGGGACTGAATGCATGGCCAAGGGTCCTGCTTCCTACATCCTGGTCTTTACAGGTCACTGGAGCCCACAGGCCTTTCCCAAGCAGTATCCGCTGTTCCGGCCCCCTGCACAGTGGTCCAAACTCATAGGTGAGAAAGACCGCAGAGGACAAAGAAAATGGTTATTGGAAAGGCAGCCATTTCTTATGGAAAATCTGACCTCTACCTGATAATCCTTTGAATTTTTACTATTATTTAAGACTTGCAACAGCAGCATCAGGGGTTATTAGTTCATTTCCCTTAGTCAAATTGTTGACGACTTTAACGTGAAGGGGGTCAGACTTAGCTTCACCTAATGTGTCAGAAGTTTAGGGCCTCGCTGTCAGCATACACATGTACACACAGACACACACACAGGCATGAGAGAGGTTAATGAGCAAAGCAGCAATAAGAAACAAAGTCTAAATGCTCCAAGATGGGGTTTCTCTCTCAGTTTCTCTAACTTCTGTCCAGCCATATCTTTAATATTTCTCTATTCCTTCCACTCGGTCCTACACTCCTTCCCACATTTCCGCTGGTTTACCACAGTGTTGGCGGTAAACACTAGAGGAGAGGTTTCGGGGCTGGTGAAGGTGGGTGATGATAGTCGGGGTGCGGTGGGGTCAGACCGCTTAACTCAGAGCGAGGAGGAGGAGAAGAAGAAGCAATTCAGGCCCCTCTACTCTGCTTTTTTTTTCTTGAGCCATGGAGCATGGGATGGATGGCAGATGTTTGTGCATGTGTGTTCACGTATGTGTGTGTGTGTGTGTGTGTTGGATGGCTCTCGTGCATCACTGTCTGTGGCTCTGTCTGGTTTCCAGCTCTCTCGCTGGTGCCCTGCTGCCCTGCCAGAGGGTGATGGCCTACTTACTCCATATAGAGACAGGCACCGGAGATTCAGACACACCCATAATGGCTTTTAATGTCCCTGGGCACCGGTGAATGGGGGTAGGGGCAAGGAATGGGCTTTGTCACAAGGGAAGAAAGGGCCTAAATGGGCTGACAGTCTGCTGGTATGACACAAAAAGAAAGTTGGCAATGGAGTTTGTCACAGCACAAAGAAAAGCATAACCTGTCGAGGGGTTTGGGGGCCAGCGATGGTTTTGTGTTATTGTGGAGACCTGGGGGTAAGGGACCAAGGACGCTGCCAGAGGGAAGAGGGAATGGAGTTTGTCTTGGCCAGAGAAAAAACACGAGCAATTTAGAAAGTGGGTTTTAACGTCTTGGAGGGGCTTAAACGTGATGTGTTATCGAGTTTCAAGGGTTTGACGCTTGTGGGAAATTTGTTAGGATGGAAATGCAATTAAGTGCGTAAGTAATGGCAGTTTGAGGAGAAACAAGATAGTGTGTGAAGTGTGCTGGGCAGGTTGTGTGTGTGGCTCAGTGTGGCATGTGCGCTAATACAAGTGTCAAGAGTGTTTAAGCATAAATGCACGGTTGTGTATGTGCGCCTGTACGCGGCTCTGAAAAGTGAGGTAAGGCAGAACCATCAGAGCATTTGTCAGCGTGTTTCTGGCTAACCTTACTCTGCCCTTAAAACCACTGGCCCAGGCCAGTGGCTCTGTGGGTTTCAATACAGAGCTCCAGAACCTGCGGCGCAAACAGTTTAACCTAAATCAGTCTCTTGATTCTCAACAGATTTCATAGATAACCAGAACTAAATATGAGAATGTGAATAAAATGTATCTGTTGGCCCGAAGGGTATGAAGAAGTATGAATGAGGGTTTTCAAAATTGTTAAAAAAGAAATGTAGTCCTCCCTCTGGCTGCTGACTCTGAGATCCTGACCTATCTCCTGGCAGCTCCAGCCTGTGCTGTGGTTTTATCAGTGATAGATGGAGAAAAGATGTAACTATAACCGTGCAATAATGCCAAAGACATGCATGCGGGCAATACCTTCAGTATTATCTGTTTAATTGCAGGAAGTAGGAGGCAGCCATAGAAATACATACAGGCTCCACGGTGGAAATGAGCTCACCGTCTGGCTGAGGCTCTGTGGTCTTTCATTGACATTGATATGCATTCCAGCAAATAAGCATCTTACTCCTGTCTTCTCCTCTTTCTTGTGTTTCTTTTCTCCCTTTAGCGGTCAGCCATAATCGCCATTTTCGGCTGTGGGAGGAGGGCGCTCCAGCCAGTGCAGGGGTGCAGAACTTCGCTGAACTCGGCGTGACGGTGGAGCTCATGAAGGCGGCCAAAGAGGCCAGGAAAAGACGCTCGGTCGGCGCCATGTACCGAACGGCCGGCATCCCTAACGGCATCGGGCACAGCTCCACAGAGTTGCTCATGCAGCCCCGGAGCTCACTGGTAGGCACAAATAAAACTTAAGTAGAAGCAATACTCATTCACAAAAAGCACACACATGCTCAGACACAGTAAGTCACACAAACCGTCTGTTTGACTAAATCTATTCAGTCATCTGGTGACCCAGGGCCTCCTCATAACGTCGTCCATGCGCTCTGACCGAACACTTCACCACTTCTTTCCACTATCCAATCAGACTATGTTTAGCCCAAGCTCTGAAGCCCTGCAGCCACAAACGCCCACATCCATCCTGCGCGGTCTGCACTCCGTCTGCTGCCTGTCCCACTGAACTCTGTGAGCTCAGTATGAGGGGCCCAGGATGACGTTTAGTCAGAGGAAACGTTTGACAGTTTGGGAAACGTGTTTAATCACATTCATGCCGAGACTTTAATGAGAAGATTGATAGCACTCACTGAACCTTCATCATGCATTACGTTAGCTTAGCTTAGCATAAAGACTGGAAACAGTGGGAAACAGCTAGCCCGGCTCTGTTAATTTATGATAGCTTGTTTTTTAATCTGTACAATAAACAAAATTACATTATGCCAGCTGCTAACATAACTATAACCTATATTAAATAAATGAGATATGTTGTATTATTTAGCGAACTTTGTAGCTTGTTGGCTGGTACACAGCCTGGCAAGCTGGTGCGGTGTGTAATGGTAATGGGAATGGTATTGTTGTTCTCATCTAACTCTCAGCAAGTAAGCAAATCAGTATATTCCCCAAAATTTCAAACTATTCCTTTAAGAGTAAAATTAAAATCTGATCAACTCTACCTTAATACAATATTCTCACATGCTCAAATGTACACAGAATTATTGGTCACTGTAATCATCCTTCCTCACCGTACCGGCCTGATCCCTTCATTGCATGCAAAACTGCTTTGTGACGTTCAGCCGAAACTAATACAAGGCTTCAGCAGTCCGAGTCAGCCAAAAGAGGTGGATATTTCTCAAGGATATTTTTAGTGAAAAATTCCCTCGTTGTCTTAACTTTCCCTTTAGATCTATCCCTATTTGGCACGAGCACGGCTAACTGTGGAAGATACCCATTTGATATGGCAAACTCAGACTGCTGAAGCCTCTTATTGCCCCATATTTAAGGCTGATGAATGGGCTGATAAAAGTGGACTGCTGTTGGTCTGCAGGCTCAATGTCCAACTAGGGCACAGCTTCGCTTATCGCCGGACTACGGGCACCACTGTGGCTGATTAGCGAGTGAGTTTGGGAGTAAAGGATCATGTTTTTGTTTTTTTTCTTTTGAGACTTGGGCTAAATTCGGGCCCAGGGCTTAAACAAAGGCGAAGGATTTGAGGTAGGAATGAGGTATGGCACTGTGGAAAAATGTGTCATACTATTCGCACAGTTAAGACTTGAAATAAAGTATTCCTTTATGTGTAAAGCATATGTAGCTGATGAATGAGAGGGAAAGAGGTGAGGAGGAAGGGAGGAGGAAGAGTTTTTAGAAATAGGTGTGTGCCTGCCTGAGAGTCTGGTGACCTACATTTGTTTATTGGTTATTCCCCCGCCTGAACCTGAGGGCCCTTAAAAATCATAAACAACCCTGTCGGAGGGCATCTTTGGTAAGTACCTGTCATGGACAGCAGCTTAACAGCTTGTCGTCTAGATCCATGGCGTCTGTGGCAGCTTTTAAACAGGCCGGTCTGTTTTTAGATCAGTGGATAGAAAAAACGGCAAAGGTATGACTATTGTGTGTTGTGTTGAACGTGACATAGACAGAATGTATGACGTGAATCAGTTGACAGCTTAATCCGTCATTCTGTGTTTCTCTCTCGTGCACATTCACGTATAAATCCCATCGTTCATCTCTTCCCCACAAACCAAAATAATCATACGCAATGCCCCAAAAATCTCAAACACATATGATTCCCATCTCCATATTCATGAGCCTCCTGCTTTTGCTGTTAAAGGTGTAATTCAAAACAGACAGATAAATCCAAATAAGCAGCATTCAGGATCCAGCTGGCCTTATTCTTAAAGATTAAGTGTTTTTTAAGATCAGTGGCACCACAGAAAATGGGACATCAACTCCTGAGCATTAAGGTGCTTGCACTCCTGGACTGAGTCGCATGTTTTCTAGGACTGCTCTCTCTCTCCAGGGCTCTGCAGAAGATTTGCTGTGATGGAGAAAAAGTGAGAGGGATCACGGGAGCTTTGAGTAACTGTCTGTGCTCTAGAGATACTTCCTGGCCTGTATATTGCAAACCACCGTAGACTGATGAAGCCAGTGACGAGGGATACCCTTGAGTAGACATCCTTGCTCAGCTGCCCGATGGATATAGCAGGACGCGGCTTCTTGGAAAAAACGCTTTTAGAGAGGAGGCTGAAAAGGACAAGAGGAGGGAAGAAAGAAATAAAGGAAGGAAGGAGGGGATCAGCAGAGGATTCTGAAAAGCAACAAAGCTGCTTCTGATTTGGTTTCTCTGTTTCTTGCTGTGCGTCACAGGCAAGAAATAGGCTCTGTGTGTCATGCTGACACTACCTGTCTAATGTCCCAAGTGGTCTGTCCTGCCTGGTGCACTAGTTTGATGTCTGTCCAGCAGTGGTCTAGCCGACTCCAGGCCACCCTTTCCTAGCCATCCAAAAGCTGTCCAAGCCCACCCACCCTACCCTGAACCTTTAGCCCAGGTCCTCAAGTATCGGGCCACAAGTGAGGAGGCGTTCTCAAATGTGCTGTTTTCTGGGTTTCTGCCACCTCAGCGTGTGCTGACCCCCAGGCCACTTCCTGTATGAGGTCACCAGCTCTCAGGAAACATCCATCACACAGGAGACACAGTCTAAACCCTGCACAGGAAACTGAGTGGGTGCATGCATACGCACACATGTAGTCCCCAGTCTCTGCATTTATACGTTTATAAATCCTGACATCAGCTGTGTGTATGAGTGTGTGTGTGCTACTACTAATCCTTAAACTTAATTCATTCTACACACATCATATAAAGTTTCATCTGACAAAGGGCAGAAAACACAACATTACAGTGGCAGGGTTTTGATTGGAGCCAGAAAAGAATCATCAACACTCTTGCTCTCTGGGTCCAGTAGGATTGATTATAACTTTTGCCTTCTTGTATTTCATTGCATTGCACATCACACACAGCACACATAAAACAAGAAGGCTATCTTAAGAAAATAGCAGAAAATAGGCCTCAGAGTTTATTGTTCTTGGTTATATGAAGAAAGAAAAAGACAAAGAAAGCCATTTGATTGATGAGCCATTAACTTAATTGATTAATAAGAATCAATTCATCTTCAGATTCAGATCATGTAATCTGGTCTATAACATACAATAAGAGTACATAATCAGTGTATTTCATTTGTTGAATTGTGCTTACTAGCTTTCCATTTTGAACAGTAAAGACTTAACTGCATTCTCTCTCTGTGATTGACAGGTGTCCCTGATGGTGAAGATGATCCCCAGCCCCGACTGGTTCGTCGGTTTGGACAGCATAAACCTTTGCGAGGGCAGCCGGTGGAAACAGGAAGTGACCATTGACCTCCAGCCTTATGATGCAGGCACAGACAGTGGATTCACTTTTTCCTCTCCGAACTTTCCCACCAGTCCCCCAGAAAACATTACAAAGGTGAGCTCCTGTAGCATTCACAAGACCAAATTACATAATTCGTTCATATATTGACTCATTCATTTAGTCATTCGAGCATTCGTTTCAAAGACGAGGCAAGGTGGATGGCCCTCATCTTCTTCTTAAAATAGGTTAGCAGCTTGGGTATGGGGCATCATTCTTAGCTGTCTACACTTAAATGATTGCTTGGCGGCGCTCATGCCTGACCTGAAATGATTTGAGTTAAAAAAGGGCCTCTCTTACATAATAGACCATCTATCCTTTCCCAGCATGTGTTTTAAAGTGCGCTATTGTGCATGTGAGCTTTGGTTGAGAACCTCCTGGCTCTCCTGATGAATTATGCCGGACTGTTCTTTTCTGTCTTCAGATCACGTCTCAGATGCCAAACCATCCAGCCAACTCCTTCTACTATCCACGCTTAGAAGAGCTTCCACCTATTGCCAGTATTAAGATCACTCAACAGAGCAGATCACCTGACCGTCAAATCCCAATGTCCAATCATATTCTGCCAAACTCTATTAGCCCCCAGCGCTTCTCAGGTAAGACCACATGATCAGTCATGCCCAACATTTTACCTGGAAGGATCAAAAATGAATGGTGCTATTGTATATATTTGTGTTACGTGAAAGTTATAATATGGCCGCAGTTACAGACGTTTGGCCCTTGTTTCCGCAGAGATTTCCACTTCAAAAGTCTTTTTTTCTTTATTCACACGTTCTCTATTTGTCTTACACCTCTTTCCCCTTGATCCAGCAACACCACTGGACTGTGAAGTGTCTCTCTGGTCATCCTGGGGTTTGTGTCTGGGTCCCTGCTCCAGAGGTGGTGTCCGCCACCGCACACGTTACATCCTCTTGCGGCCGGCCAACGCTGGCACCCCCTGCCCTGAGCTGGAGGAACAGGCTGAATGTGTACCGCACAGCTGTATGAGACTCCAGTAACCCACAGGGCACACAAGCACAGATACTGCCAGTATTCAGTACTGGGACTCTCATGTTATTACTGCTGGACTGAGAAATGTTGCTGATTGAGCATTTCCTTGCTAATGCAAAGGGTTTGTGTGTTTGTCACAGTCAAATTGTGGAAATTTAAGACTTGTCATATTGTCTGTGCAGGCGTACAACACTCCTCTGGGTGTATTTTAATGGCAATAAAGGAAAGTCTGAGAGTGGCAGAGCATTACAGCTATTAATGTTTGAGGTAACACTTTGAATGTGTTTGGATAAAAAGTGACTTTCACAAAATTGTTGTGGATGCAGAATAGAAAAACTGAGTGGGAGATGCATGACAAATGTGTCCCCTCAAACACCTGTATGAGACTTGTTTTAGTTTGTATCTTGTCAATAACATGCATTTAATCTGTATGCTGATAGCAGCACACCAGAGCAACAAATCTTGAACATATACACATACAGAATTCTGCACACAAGGGTCCTTGCACATACGGCATACTTCTACAGGCACAGAGGCATTAGTTTACATAGGTAAGTGATACATGCTTCACACATGCAGCTCTTTCAAAATAACCTCACACCCCGATTTACACAGTAAATATCACCTTTCACATAAACACCTGATTGCTGACTTTAGGCTTAGATCCAGTCTAAAGAAGCTGGCCTATTTTATAAGAAGATGCAGGTTTTTATAAGAAGAAAAAATAATATTTGTATTATTATTATATCTTTTGATATGTTAATGTTGAGATTTTGTATATACTGTATGATGTATCTTATCGTGTATAACTCATGAATAAATATGGAGGTGTGTTTTTCAAATGGAACACGTCTGTGTTAGTTTGTTCCCCTGTATGGCTTTTCAGTAAGAAGTATTATTATGAAGTATTGTATATATTTAAACCCATGTGAGACTAAAGAACATTCTTTATTTGCACGGTTCCACCAACACATGATGGAGTCAACTTATTTGTGTATGCCAGAGCATAATTTGACCAGTATTGACACTTCTTTATTTGTGTCCAAAGAACTTGCTGCCAGATATTTAATAATAGACATCCATAAATATCGCTGTATGAAAGGTTATGATGCCTTATATATCACCAAAACAGAAGTCACCCTTCTAGGTCGCCAGCTTAAACTTTGATAACTCAGTGCTTTGTGTTCCCAGGCTACTTTATTTCTGGTATTTAGATTAATAAATTAATGAAATGTCAGCTTTTTTATTGATATGATTTGTAAGTGTCCACTCTGGCAGAACTTGCCAAGAAATTCTGGCTCCCCTCTGCAGAGTTTGTGGCGGTGTAGCACCCTCTAGCGGTCACAATCAACTATATTACATCTACTACTAATGAAACGAATAGGAAGTGCACATGTATTTTTATTTGCACTGTATAGGCATATTTAACATATAAATTCAATTAAACATTATTATTTTAATTGTGTCGTTTTTTAAACCACAAAATGTCGAATTATATCGCATTTAGTGATGCCATATGTATCTCATCCTGAAATAAAATGAAATAACATAGACGGTTTTCTGTAATATATACTGCAGTTCAAGCTGTTGTTACAATGTTGTTGTTTTCGTGTTTGTAAAGCAAAAGCATTGATTTTAAAATGTCAGTATTTTCAGTATTTGTTTTTACCAGAATACTCTGCAGCAGAGGTGATAACCCACCCAAATGTTTTCAGCCAACAAATAAAAAAGCATAGTACTTTAAAGATAAATGATTAACAAGGAAGCACAAAAAATGACAAACTTAAATTCTTTTAATCTTCCTAATATTATTGAATCATTAGCAAAATGATTGGTTTTGTGTTTATGTAAAAAGAAAAAAACGGACCTATTCGGATTTTTGGAACTAATAAATAACTTGTTGTAGGTCTAATAATAAAAATAAATCAAAAATGAAATAATGCACCTTTTCATTCAATTGATAAAACTTTTTTATGAGTGAAGTGTTTCCTCTGTGTCACTGCGGAAAAGCCTGGGAGCTGGAGCAGGAGCACCACCGTGCACTGCCCTGGTTGACGGTCCTGTCGGTAGAGGTCGCTGTTTCCTCCGCTGCGCTCCGTCTCCGCAGTGCTGCCTGTGGACGAGGAGTGCGTTTGATTGTTGCAGGACTCAATGGCGGACAGAGCCGGAGAGTCGCTTTAGCACCGAGGACAATAACATCTCCCCTGTCTGCTTTCCTGGCGTCCCTCGCTCGGCCGCAGCGTGGCCCCCGGCTGCACCGGTTGAAGCGGGCTCTCTTGTGCACAAACCCTGAAGTGTCGGCGGCTGTTCTCCTGCTCGTCTCCCCGCAGTGTTGAGTTCCCAGGCGGAGAAGTTACTCTGTTCATGGTGGCTCACTGAAGCCAGCTAGCGTTAGCCTGCGAGCGAACCATGGGGGACTCTCTGGAGCTGATAGGAAAGCGTCTGCTGTTGCTCCTCGACGACGGCAGGTCCACGAATGTGTCCGAGCCGGAGAAGGCTGCCTGGGCCCGGGACTGGCTCCGGGGGACGGTGCAGGCGGTGAGCGTCATCGGCCTAGCCGCCCCGGAGGTTAGCGGAGGGGAGGCGACACCATCCACCGCTGCGGGGCTGACGGTCAGTGTTTACATACAAGTGATGCCGTACTGCGGAGCCAAACACCCACCTATTCATACACACACCATGTGCTAGCTGTTAAGTAGGATTTTTACCCCATTTAACTCGTTTTTGACCGTCAATAACATAACATTTGTTGGCGGTTACATTAGCTGGTTTACCGATGTGATAGCAAGCTACAAGCCGGAGGCAGCGAGGCGAAGCTAAACTCGAGGCCGGGGATTTTCTGGCCTTTGCTTTGTTCGCGTTTTAGCTTTTTAACGAATGACATTCAGCTCCACCAGTATTATTCACAAGATTGTAGATATCAGTTTCAAAGCACAGTTGCATTAGATTTAACCAAACCAACACAATGTTATAACAAATAGCCTGGAAGCTGCAGTGAATAACAGCGTTAGCTTGTCAGCTGCCATCGTTAGCTTCCGTTAGTCCAGTTAAAGGCCTCACAAGTTCATATGAGGGTGAACTAGGAATTTACTCTGTGTTTCAGGGTGTAAAATATTCACACTAATGTATAAGATAGTAGTCTAATAAACTATTGAATGAAGGACATTAATCTTCATAACCTATGTTTAGTCTACAATGTGAAGGGCTGTCAAGGATCTGCAGAGACCTTTAGAAGTGAGATTAGTACAGATTTGGGGTGGAGGTGGTTGACCTACATAAAGATACAAGCTTCATACATGAAATTCAGGGTTTTTAAATAGTAAAAAAATGTCAGGTTCAGAAGTAATTATGTAGATGAACAGTAGTAGTTGATTTCTACAGTACTTTAAAAAGAGTTTAAGGACTTAAATGTAGAGTTAATAAAACAGTGATTTATCAGTACTGAGGATAATTGAATGAAAAATCACTTTGTTTAAAAGTATCTAGAATTAGTACTAAATGAATGACAGTTGTGTACTTGGGCTATTATATGATTATTAAACAGCTTTTTTTTTTCAAGGAAAATAATAAGTGACAGTCCTCTGGGTGGGTTTAGGTTTTTTACTTTTTCTAATTTAGCTGACTCAAACAAAACTAATAAAGTAAATTTCTGCTAAATAAGATATCTTTTGAAGAACTAGTCTTCTCTTTTCAGGTGTGCATTCAGCTAAATGGATATTTACTGGAGACGTGACACTCGTTAATGATTAAAAACTTTAATGTGGCCGAGGCTTGAATGTCTTTTTCTCCTGTGAGAGACAGTATTCCTCTGCACTGCAAAATGCAACCATGTTTTGGTCTTTTGCTTACAAAACCTATTTTCACAATAAGAAACAAAACAAAACATAGACATGCAAGACCACACACCTGTTGAAAGAGTTTAACATTCATTTCATTACCCTGCTGCATACAGTATTTCATGGGTCACTAGGTATCATTTCAATTATTGTGCCAAGAGAAAAAAAGGACCTGAGCGCCTTCGTAGCTGAATGGGTATAGCACATGCCGCTTCGTCGCAACTGACAGTCTGATTCCGGCCAGCGACCTTTGTTGGATATCATACCCCTTACTCTCGCCCCGTTTCCTGCCACTAGCCAAAACACCAAAGTATTCATCTCCTCTTCCCACCACTCTACTGAATGTGGACTGATTTCAACCAGTCAGGGTAAATGCCAATTTTCTGATGTCACAAGAGCTTGACAAATAACCAGCATGACAACTCGGATCTGTAGAAAACCAATTACAAAAAGTTGTTCAGCAGCTAAAAGTTTTTGAAGGTGATTTATTGGCAGGCTTGATTCAGTGGTCTGTGAAGAAGATGGCAGTACGCATTGTTGGCAGTAAGGTTTTAACAGTATTTTTTAAAACAGCTCTGTGATAATCTGAATATATGAATATATGTAATATATATATATGCAACTCAAGGTGCCATCTGGATTTTTCTTCTTTAATGGCTTGATAGTAAGTTTCACCACTTTTTTGACATTTGTCAATACCATAACCTTTTTAATTTAACCAGTAGATCTGGATACACATATAACTAATCTGAAGAATCAAAAAGTCTGCATGACATGTCATACAATAAACAAAAGACAAACCAGGCTATGGATTTCTGACTAAAGACAAATCTTTTTTTAAAGCGACAAAATGCAATTATTTATCTTGGAAAAGCATCTTCAAAATCATTTTTATGATGCACAATCTTTTGATAGGGAGAATGGTGCTTCTTTCATTCGCAGTCTGCACCCCAAATGCCTGTTCTTGCACTATGTAACATGACTATGATCTCCTGTGAGAAGTGCGTAACACCTTATGGACCTATGTCACACAGCTTATGCGTCTCCAGGTAGTTATAAGAAGTTAGCTTGGTATTCTCAGTATGAACTTCATTACCGAAGAGACTGTAGCTTGAACATTTTCTGCACCTTGGACAGTATACAATAGTAACATCTGGTATTTATGGAATACAAGAAATATTTGTAGTTATCTCAAATTTCATTATTCCTCCTCATGAGTGTACAGAAGCAGGTGCAGAGATGAGAAGATCTTGATGGAAATAAGTGAAACTGAAGTTCCTGGTAGTGTAAAATCAGTCTGTCTCAGCTCTCACACATAGCTGCTGACTACTGTCACAGCAAATGTCAGGTTCTCTGGGGGGTCCATCTATTTGCTTGCTGTTTCAAAAATACAGAGTACAGAAATGTACTGCTGGTGATATCTGAACACACCTTGGTAATGGGATGGAGCATCACTTTGGATCAAAAGTGAACACAAATACTCTCACACTCACAGAAAGTCAATTTATTCTCCAGGTAAAAATAAAACCGTTCTGTTCCATCTCTGCACCACTCACATACCCTGTTTGAGAGCCAATTGATAAGATTTAGTTGTGGTAGATATTTTAGGTTCATAATTCATACCTTCACAATTTGCACAGTGGAATTTTGTGCAAGAAAGTATCGCTACAGCCTTAATAAATATGGACGTATGGTGCAAGAATATTAGGATATTTGATTTAGTCAATATTACCCAACCCTAGCTTCAAGGCTATGTAACCACCTTATGGTACCTCAAGTCCTTCAGGTCTCAATTCAGTAATTTCTCTATTAATCTGTTCATTGTACTATAGGCATGACAATGTAAGCTTAATGGTTCTGTGCTGCATGACTGTTACACATATTTGTTTGTCTTTTTAGTTTTCTAGACATCTACAGAAAAGTGCAGTGTGGAGTTTAACAGGGATTCGCTTTTACTCCTTCACATTTGCGAGGGAAATGTGAATGGCTGAGTGTGTAATCAAATGTAAATCTCCAGTGTCCAGTAATCCAGTTAAGTCGCTGCTCTCCAGGAAACATGCAGTGATAGGCTGCGTGATTTGTTTAGAGCAAGGATTGCAACTTTTAAACTGACTAGTCATTTAAAACCAGCTGTCATCAAAAACACTCGTTGCTTCAAACTGGCACCTTGAGTACTTGTTACTTAAAGATTTGTTTGACCCAAATGTAAAAAGACAAAACACATCTCTTCATTTGCCTATGCTATTATCTAGCGAAGGAGATACTGAGTTTTATTTGCTCAGGTTAAGAGATAAACGTCAAGATTTCTCCTGGCAGCCGAAGACAACGTATTGTGGTGGGTGCAGCTTTAAAAAAGACATAAAAAAACACAGCAATGTGTTTATTCAAAGCTGAGAGCATATCAGTACCTGAAAGATATAGTTTGTGTGAACCTGCTACCTCGATGCCTGCAAAGCTTTTTTTTTTTTTACTGGCACTTATCTGCTTCAGCAAGTAACTGCAATTAAATAACTCCCAACTAAACTCAAATTTCAGTTTCATTTCTTTCTCTCACTTATTTTCTTTCCCTTTTAAATCTAAGCAGGTGGGTGCTTGGGTAGTTAGCTGCATGAATGTTGTTAATCACTAACATTTTATGAAATTTCCACCCAGAGTTTAAAGTCTGATTTGACTAGAAGCAGCGACTGGGGAAGTCAGAGTCAGAACAGTCCCGTCTTTTTCTTACAGCTTGCTCTGTTAGATAAAACCACTGTAGTCAAGCACTAAGCCGTGTCTGAGGGGTTTTAGTTCTCAAGTCCACAAAGTAATAAACCTTCACTATCAACTTTACAAGTGTGACAAACAGGTGTCTTCATTACATGTGATAAAAGTCAATGGTATGAATCTCACAGTGCACGGGAAGGAGTCGAGCTGTAGTAAGGTTTGCTTTGGGACTTTGTGTAGTTGTCATTGTTCAGTGCTACCAGTTTTATCTGTTATTTTGATGCACAGAAAAGAAGATGCGAAACTAAAATACTGGCTCCATTCAAATAAATGACAGGCCTGCATTTGGCCTGAATGCACCCTAACCCCCCAAATTGCTCCAGTGGGGCCTCTCACTGTTTGTGAGTTTGTGGTTGTTGACATCCCACAGGTCTCTGATAATGTGTGTCTTCAAATTGTGAAGCTGGGAATAGATAGTAAAGGGCAGTCATGCTCACTGAACATACCCTGTTAAATAAAGGTTAATAGAAAAAGATGCCACCAACTGAGGCATTTGTAACTAACACTGAGTCCAATCCATTTATGACTAATTGGAGCTTCCCTGGTGTGTGCATGGCATCTTCTTAATTCAATGAAAATAACACTTGAGAGCAAATGTTCGAACCAGCTCCAATACAGGCACTAAAGTAGGTCAGTATTTAGACACCAGCTGCATTTTTTCAGCCTCTTGTACAGGCTATGATCGTTTTCAAAAGTCCAGATATGAATGTACAGTATGTAATACTAAAAATACTTCAACTACAGCAGCATACATATTAAATATAGTTTAGTCTGCTTGAAGCCAGCATCATTTACTTTCGTTTAATGTCATCACCCAAATGTTGACTGTTTCTCAGGCTGTGTCTTTAAATGAGGATGATGTGAAAATGATTTAAATTAATCATCAACTCTTATAAACCTAAAGTAGCTGGAAAACTAATGATTGACAGGCAGACCCCTGTCATCCTGTCTGATTGCTGTGTTAAGTCTATGTAAAGGGGGGGGGGGGGGTGACCTAAAATTTGGTGACCTCTGGCACATTCTAATGCCACTATTTGATTACATAGACTGTGCTTAATTATTACATATATTGATTAGTTTGTCTATGAGATTGTAAAGGTAGTGAATCATTGGAATTGCTTTTTAGCCCACAGTCAGTAACTAACTGTTAATATTTAAAGCCTAACTATTCCTGACTGATCAGAATGTTTGTTATGAGGAATCATTCGACCTTATTTATTATTATTTTTATTTGTATATTGACACCTGTTTATATATTGGCCTGTTACTTTTACAGCATTGCCTGTTTTACTATGCATTTCATTGCGTCTTCAAGGTGTAAAAAGTATATAATGATTTTTTTTCATTCATTAAGCCCATAAACTTCTGTGTGGCATGTAGTGAACATGCAGCACTTTCAGTGAACATTTTAACGCTTGCTGTGCCATGGTCAGTTACAGCCACTGTTTTCTATAGTAAGTAACCCAGCTCATGAGGACTGTCTGTGCAATCAATGCAGTTTTTGTCTTCAGTGTGTTTTGTCATCACTTATTTTGCTGAAATATGTCAAACACTAAAGACGACTCTCAGCTCTTTCCTCGACTCGTAGCTGTCTTATATCGCCTAATGTTGCTTATGTTTATGTTTGGTTCTCTGTTTTTCTGACTGCAGGTATTCGTGGAGTTTGAGAATGCTTCACAGCGGTGTTCTTGGGTGCAGGTGTATGATGAGGGAGTGAAAGCTGTGTTAGTAGAAGACTCCATTGTTTGGGCCAGTCGGAGTGATGGTACTGGAACTACTGGAGCTCCTGCATCAGCCACAGCCTGGCCTGCTCTGGTGAGTGCCCAGTTTGACAGTGGGAGTAAGCAGGACCCTCTGCAACATGCATACAAGTTGAGCATTGAAACAATCTAGTCCACCTGTTGAAATGGGGAATAGGCATCAACAAAATGCTGACCATGGCTGACTTAAACTTTGGCAACCTTGGTTTTATTCAATAACATTTAGCTTTAAATTTCCCTCTCAAGTTTGGGCCTTCTAACTAATTTTAATTAGCAATAACACTTTGCAGAAAGTTAATGTAATTAATTGAATGCTCTTTTTTCAGTGAGGATATGCAGGACAACTACTGATTGTTTGGCTTCTATGACAAGTAGAGGGCACCTTTACAACCATTATGACAAATGTGAAATATCTTCCAACAATGATTTGCAACTCCATTCCATTCCAAAAAATGGAAATAAAACAGAATGCAATAATTGCCGGTCCCTTTTCGACCTTTCGGCCTTTGATGCAACACTTTCCAAAGAAGTTGGGACAGGCCTGTTTACCTCTGTGTTACATCACCTTTTCTATTCGATGAAGATTTGAAAGTGAAAATCCTTTTCATTGTTGCTTGATATACGACTTCAGTTGTTGAACAGTCCCCCAGTCTCCATTGTAGTATTTTGCGTTTCATAATACGCTACACATTTTCGATGAGAGACAGGTCTGGACTCCGGACAGACAATCCAGTCTAGTACCTGCGCTCTTTTACTAAGACACCACACTTTTGTAACACGTGCAGAATGTGGTTTGTAATTGTCTTGCTGGAAAACACGTCATCTGGATGGCAGCATATGTTGCCCAAAAACCAGCAAGTATCCTTCAGCTTCAATGGTGCCGTCACAGATGTGCAAGTTACCCATGACATGGGCACTAAACCACCCCGATACCATCACAGATGTTGACTTTTGAACTTTGGTCTGGGAACAATCTGGAGGGTCCTTTTCCTCTTCAGGCCAGATGACACAATGTCTATGATGTCCAAAAACAACTTGAAACGTGGACTCATCAGAACAACAGCACGCTTTCCCCCTTCGCATCAGTCCATTTCGGATTAGCTTGGTCCCAGAGAAATCAGCTGGATTTTTAAATATTGCTCATACATGACTTTTGCTTCGCATGATAGAGTCTTAACTTGCATTTGTAGATGCAACAACAAGCTGTTTACCAACAACGTTTCTGCAAAGTGTCCATGTAGTAATCTTTATTCAATCATGTGTTTGACAAAGTGTTGATCCTCGCTCCAGCCTTTGACAGCCTTGGTTGTCAAAAAGGATGAGCAAATTATCGCATTCTGTTTTACTTATGCCTTGTCCCAATCTAATGTTTTCCCCAATTTGGTGTCAAACCCTGGACAAAACCTTGTTTTGGGCTTTTCCATAAGATCAAAGAACTACACAGTGTTCTTCTGTTCTTCAGGTCTTCCGCTCCCTGGTTGACAGAGTGGGTTTAGGATCATTGGTTCCTGTGGAGTATTTTGGAAACAAGAATTTTGAGTTCCTGCCTGATAACAAAACTGTCCAGAGATTTGAGGTGCGTATGTTTGTTGTCGAGTGTTTGTTAATCCTTTAGATTTGCTGAAACTTACCAATCATTGTCTGGTTTGGCCTCTCAGATGTGATGTCAGTGCTATTTTTTGTTTCATTTTATTGTAAATTGAATACTATTGTGATTTTTGACTATTTTTGAGACAGGATAAATAGTATTGTGGACAGGGAATTTGTTATTATTTTGACATTTAAACTAAATGATAATCCTTTGAAATGATAACAGCAGCAACAGTTACTCATACTCCATTGTGAAGCTGCATACATGTGAAATTATTCCACATTATTGCTGTACCACAGTCACTAGTTCAGAACAGTGTGGTTTGTGTCCTTGTGCAGGTTGATAAAGACATAAGACACCCTTTGCTGTTGGAGCAGCCCTCCCTGCATGCTGCCATCTCCAGCTGGCATACTGACTTTGAACTGCAGGAGATCTTCAGGAAGGGTAAGACTCAACAGTCGACAGTTTTTATGTTTTTACCTTTAACTAGCTCTGTGTGTTTCTCACATGATGTTTTTTTTATTTTGGGACCCTGCTCGAACATTTGAATTAATGTTTATTTGAAATGCATGAACCTGTCATTTGTCATCAAATTTAGTTCAATGATGCAGTAAATTCATGATACTGATTGATGAAAAGTAACTGTAACTGTCGTTGTGTTTCTGGTGCAGAAAATTTTATCAATTGGACATAGCATAGACAGAATATGCACTGATAATCAGCTTGGAGTATAATGGCCAATCAATGCTGCAGTAGAAACTTACTAGATTAAGAGGCTTTCATGCGTTTTATAATAATCTGGGCTGTGTTCTTGCTGATATGTTTTGTCAGGTGAGCATGAGCTGAAATGAAGAAAGTGATTTTATTCAGCAATTGCACAAACAGTTTGAAAGCATTTTACATACAGTTTGAAAGCATTTGAATGACATATAAATGCAATCTGTCATCACACTATAGACAGATACATTGGTACATTAGGGTACTGGAGTGCTTAAGATTTAAAAAAAAAAAATGCAGATCTAACCTGTAGATGAAAACGATCTTTTGTAGTTCTTTCTAAAAAAGTAAACATAGTCCTCAAATACCTTCTATCACTGCAAATATCATGTGTATATTGTAGTCTATATTTGTAAAATCAATATTAAAACTAATTTATGTCTTAACAGCCTGAACATTGAAACATTGAACAGTATTTTTAAATAATCATTCCAGTTTGTATTAGTGTAGTAGGTGATGCTGTCACTCTTCAAACTAATTAATCCGCCCTAACTTACAACCAGTGTTCTGCATTCCCTTTGTTTTATTTAAATCTGCAAGAATGTAACTCCTGCCTTTCTCCCTGTTCCTGCCAACAGGTTCATACACTATTCAAGGACGCAGAGTTCGTGTATACCAGCCAGAGTTTGAGGAATGTTGGGCCTTAGGACTGGTCTCACAGCATGACCCTATCTCACACATTATGGAGATTACCTTAGATAAGGTAAGTAACACTTCAATTACAAGTGGAAATGCAATTTATATTAGATATTTTACGATTGAAATACCAAAACAATTAGAATGGATTAAATAAATTATGGAAAATTTGAGAGGATCAAAGGAGGACTGAGGGAATGTTTGCCCCAAGTCACTGTCAGAGGGGATACATTAGATTTAAAGGACTGTATTGCCCCACTTTTTATTTTCATTTCAGTCGTACTTGTTCACATTATCTCTGATCTTCAAAATATCGACCATTGCCCCCAAAGGCTAAATCATCAGTCAGATTGTAGCCAAAGGGTTCTAAAATTGTGTTGCATGTACTACTGCACATACCATATCACTCCTGTCATTATTATTATTGTTATTATATTAATTTTTATGATGATTAGAGTTATTGTAGTACTTATGAGAAACATTGTGCTGTAATAATGATCAATCTGAGTCAATGATAAGTGTTAGCCTAACCTTACAAATAAGATAAAAAATGTTTTCAAAATGATGCTCCTGTTTTGCCTAAATATATAAAGGTCCAACATTATTTGCTGTAGGGAGAAGAAAATCAGATGGTTGATCCTCGTGTGATACATGTCATGCTGGCAGAGGAGGAGGTATGGTCGTCATATTATAAATCTAACTATACTCTGTAATTGATTGTACTGTGCAGTATGTTTTAGTGAAGTGGTTGAAGTGTATTATAAACTTCAAATTGGCATTTTTCAATGTATTGATAGAAATACTTCCTAACATTTACCACCTTTTTAGCTCGGTAAGAATGGACGGCGAAGGAAGGACAGTGAGACAATGAAAGGAGACAGCGGGCGCAGACGCAGGACTGCCTCTGAAGATGAGGATGACTTGAACTTGAAACGCTTTAAAGGAGCAGGGGATGCAGGATCTGATGGTCAAAACTGTGGTGATTCCAACAAAACTTCATCTGAAGGGATGGGGATCTGGGGTGGAGACTCAGGTGACCGAGTAAGCAGCACAACCAAAAACGGAAGCTCTTCGGAAGGAACCTTTCCTCAGGGCAAAGTGTCATCCCCCAACACCAATTCTTCTCTCCAGATGGACCAATCAAATGCTACTCCTCCCCGTTATCCTGCCCACGTCAAAGAAAATGGTCGCTCACTCTCCACACAAGGTGCAGTGGACTCCACTACTCACACCCCCACCCCTCCTCCCCTCAAACCAGCCCCCTCTCCCTTCTCCACCACATCTTTCCCCTCACTAGGCCAGATGCCAAGCCTGGTCCCTGGAGCTCCTGCCCCCAAGGCTTCCCCATCCCCCCAGCCAGACCGAGAGGAGGCCTCCCAGTCAGCTTATTCCAAAACAGCTGCCCTTGTTTCCCCGGGGCCTGTCACCATTTCGTGGTCACATGACAGCGGCCCCAGTGTAGCACTTTCTGCTTCTGTGGGTTTTAGTCCTAAAGCTCCCACCTGGGGAAGCCAGACCGAGGTAAGACGATCAATGTGATCCTTACTGTCAATACCATATCATAATGCCTTTCCAAGTCACTGAAGTTTGTTTGTGTTTTTCTGTCATTTTACTTAACCACTTTTTTTTTGGTTTTTCAGGCCTCTAAGACTGCAGCAAGTTTTCGTATGCCCCAGACCGTGCCCACTGCTTCTGTATTTGGAGATGTTACCTCTCAGACCAACGGAGCTCCAACCTCGACCACAACCTCCCAGGACACTCCGAGACCCTTTGGCTTTGGCTTTGGTGGAGCAAAAACTGAGACTCAATCCCAGCAAGACCAAAACTTGTTTTTCCAGTGCATGACCCAGAATTCTGGATCTAGCCCAAGCCGAGCTGCTGGTCAGACCCAGTCAAAGGACACCAATTACTTCACCGCAGTGTCTGAGAGCCTAAGTAAAGAGCCTCCAAGCCTTTTCAAGCCTGCAACCTCCACTGAGGGGCTGAAAAAGCCCGAGCTGCCCAAAGTGCCTGAGACCCATCCGACTGGAAATGGTGTGCTCAACAAATCATCATTGGCCTTCCAGGGCATGGGTGGCTCTGCAGGCGGAAGAGGCTCTGGCCTAAGCATTGGTGGTCTGGCTGCAGCCTCTGGGCCTCAAAGTACTTCTAAGAAGAGCAGTAATAATGGGACTTCAGTGGGGGGTTTAGGGCTCCAGTCTGGTTTTAATACTTCAGATAGCCACCAGAACCTTTTTCTGCAGGCATCCAAAGAGCCTGCTAATCCATTTCTGGCATATGGGGACAAAACTTCCCACACCTCCTTTGCTGGCCTCACTGGGGCTGAGCCACAGACGCTTGGTCCTGCCTCGGACAGCAAGCCAAACCTGTTCACTATGGCAGAGCCACCTAAAGGGATTCTGTCGTCCCCTTTCCCGGCACTCTCAGCAGCTGCTTCACCAAGTTCTTCCTCCTCTCCAGCACCAGCCTCATCACAGAGGTCACAGAGTGAAGGGACTGTGACAAAGGAGGAGCAGGAAGTTGGCGAGATGCCTTCATCCACCTCAGGCAACACCATGTTTGGAACCACTGGCCCTGGTGGAATGGAGGAGGTCCCTGTGTCGTTTGACCAGAGCCAGTCCCAGAAGTTCTCCCTGGAAGAAAGGGGCCAGTCATCCAAACGTGACTCTGACTCTAGCAGCAACAGCGATCTGTCAGACCTTAGTGAGAATGAGGAGGGGCCAGAGAAAGGACAAATTCCTGGAGGACCTCCACATTCTGCCAAGGATGGGGCCATGTTGCAGAAATCCAAAGTCCAAGGGGCTGCTAAGAGCCGTCCTCGTAACAAGCCTTTCAAAGGTAAGTCTTGTCTACTTGAGAACCCCTTAATCATTTGTGGTGGCAAATGAAGCAATGAAATTAAACCCAAGTTGTCTCCTCCAGTGGGCCAGTCTGTACTAAAAGACCAGAGCAAAGTGCGTCGTCTGAAGCAGTCTGGTGAGTCCTTTCTCCAGGATGGCTCTTGCATCAATGTCGCCCCTCACTTGCACAAGTGCCGAGAGTGCCGTCTGGAGCGTTACCGTAAATATCGAACTACAGACGAAGACAGCGATGACGACGATGACCCAAATGTGGCCTGTCGTTTCTTCCATTTCAGAAGGTACGAGTTTGATCGCTGGTGCTACTCAATGTCATGCATTGCATCATAGAGGAAAATAGAGAAAGTAATCATCACCAACAATCATGTGTTACTCAATTAACCCTTTTTCTGTGATCAGGTTGGCTTTCACTCGTAAAGGTGTGCTGCGTGTGGAAGGCTTCCTAAGTCCTCAGCAGAGCGACTCCATGGCCATGGGTCTGTGGCTACCTGCACCAGCTGTCCAAGAGGGCCTTGACCTCGACACATCCAAGTACATCCTGGCGAATGTGGGAGACCAGTTCTGTCAGTTGGTCATGTCTGAGAAGGAGGCCATGATGATGGTGGAACCTCACCGTGAGTATTAAGGCATCTCATTGATCCTACACGAACCCATGTTCTCTCTACATTTAGTGTTTTATCATGACTTATGCATTTGCCTTACATTTTGTCTCATGACCTCTCATAAGTGTTTAATCTGTGTGTACAACTGTGTTTTTTGTTGTGTGGTCCTTCAGAGAAAGTGGCGTGGAAACGTGCTGTGCGAGGTGTCAGAGAAATGTGTGATGTATGTGAGACTACCTTGTTCAACATCCACTGGGTGTGTCGCAAGTGTGGCTTTGGAGTGTGTCTGGACTGTTATCGGCTACGCAGGAACAGGCCAAGGGAGGGTGAGTCATTGCAGTCATTTTTCAGAACCTTCAGTTTTGTTATTAATTTTTGTTACTTTATTGCACATTTTATTACGATAATAGGAACATGTGATGACAAGGTGAACACTTTGTGAAATCTTTTGAGCTTGAGTGCATTGTAAACATGCAGGTCAATATGTCCTTTCCCTCAGATGTAGATGAAGGTCCGGAGGATGAGGTTTTTGCTTGGTTGAAGTGTGCCAAAGGCCAACCTCATGAGCCACAGAACCTCATGCCTACGCAGATTATACCGGGGACAGGTAACATGTAGATTATGACTGAATCATAAATCTATCAATCTCCACCTTGCCAGCATTGAGTATTAAATAGGATCTTTTATTGATACGGTAATAGTTGTAATGATTGATTTTATTTGCCTTTCTCTTTTAGCGCTTTACAACATAGGTGACATGGTGCACTCAGCAAGAGGAAAGTGGGGTATTAAGGCCAATTGTCCCTGTGCCAGTCGACACACCAAGCCTCTAGTGCGCCCTAGTGCCCCCAATGGGATTTCACAGGTAATCTTGTGCAACATCATCTTATTCTTGGTTCTGCATTTCCTTATTTCGAAAAATGTTTAACTGGAAGACTCTGATGTCTGGTTGTGCTTATCTCAACAGTCTACAACGAGCAGTGGTGGTGTCCTCTCAGCTGCAGCCTCTGTTATTGGCTCCACTCCAAAATCAGAGGGAGAAACATCAGCGATCAAAACAGAACCCACACAAACAGCAGCGCCATCAGACAGCGGGGGAGGAGAAACTATAGGCAGTACCAGTAACCCCACCAGTGGTACATCCTCCCCCTGTAATCTCAGCCAGTCCTCTGCCAAGGAGTCACGCTCGTCGGGAGAGGGCAACAGCTCAGCTCTGCACTGGCTGGCAGACTTGGCCACACAGAAAGCCAAGGATGACACCAAGGGTAAGTAGGAAAAAAGGAAGTGCTGAGTCAGTGTAATCTGAAGGCAAAGGCAAAATCAATATCAAAGTTGAAGTTACATCACCGTCTTCTTGCCATCTTCTCACAGAATCTGGTTCACTTCGCTCCATGATGAGTCGTGACAGCCGGCCTCCCTTTGGCCTGGACTCACTCAGTGCCCTGTCAAAGCCTTCTGCTTCCAGCCCTAAGCTATTTAACAGCCTATTACTGGGCTCCAGCATGGCACAGTCCAAACCTGAGGGGTCCAGTCTCCGAGACCTGCTCAACTCTGGACCGGGCAAACTCCCCCAGGGCCCTGGAGAGAGTGGAGTCCCGTTCCCCTCCGTCTTTACCTCAGCAGGCGTATGTGTAAAAGATTTTATTTTTCCTTCTAGTTTTATGAAGTGTACACATCTTAACTACAAACCCTTTCAGCACGATCCATTTCTGAATTAGTTTTATACTGTATAAGTCAGGTGCCTAACTGAATAACCCATACTTCAAATCAGATTTTATACTGTTTATGTCTGTTTAAATTAAAGTATTTTATATTGCTGAGCACCAGTCTTAAGGTTCCATATTTGCCGTAGTTTTTCATTTTCAAATAATCCTGAAATAATGCCAACTTTACATTTCTAAGAAAGAATAATTGAAACAGTAAGAATGCTATGGTATGGAATAACTGAAATGATCAAATTGTCTTACTGCCATTTACTGGTGCAGTACTGAAGGAGAACATTCAATGTAAAATTGTTGTGACAAAAATACTGAAACATATTTCTCCTAGACAGAGATTATTCCAATGAAACTACAAGTACTTAGCTGGGTAATATTTCTTTTGTCCATCAGAGTGACAAGCTGAAGAGCAGCCTTCCGAACTTCTTGGATCACATCATTGCCTCGGTTGTGGAGACCAAGAAGGCAGAAGGCCGTCGCACTGGGGCCTCTGAGGGCGGCGAGCTTGGTGTGTTGGGAGGACGCAAAGATGGCGTAATGGGCCTTAGTGTTTTGGAGCCACATACCTCACACTCCTGGCTCTGTGACGGACGACTCCTCTGCCTACAAGACCCCAGCAACAGCAACAACTGGAAGATCTTCAGAGAGTGCTGGAAGCAGGGACAAGTAAGATCTGTGGCAGAAACACAATGGAGCAGAGCAAGAAACATTGCTACTTATGAAACATGGGTTTAAACTTTATGGCACTGTGATCTGTCTAATCTCCTCTGCTCTGTGTCCAGCCTGTGTTGGTGTCCGGAATAGATAAACGTCTGAAAGGCCATTTGTGGCAGCCTGATGCCTTCAGCAAGGAGTTTGGAGACCAGGATGTAGACCTAGTCAACTGTAGAAACTGTGCTATCATCTCTGATGTGAAGGTGCGAGACTTCTGGGACGGCTTCCAGGTCATCTCCAGTGAGTACCCAAACAAAATTACAAAATTACTTTTATGTGTTGTTTGGATTGATGTGCATGTCACTGTGTTATTTTAGTCCCTGTGCCAGAGATGGCAGCTAATGTGTTTGCTTGTGAATACAGAGCGACTGCAAGATGCTGAAGGCAATCCCATGGTATTGAAATTGAAGGACTGGCCCCCAGGTGAAGACTTCAGGGACATGATGCCCACACGGTGAGTAACCCTGATATATGTTGATTCTTATGTCTCTATTGCTTTTGCTCACCAACTAAGCTACCCACTAAACTCATTTTTGTACCTTCATGTGTACACTTCACTAAATGTGTTAAAATGTGGGATTGCAATAATTTGACCATGTTACATTGAGGATTGTTTAATTAATTCAACACATAGGGTTGAATGCAAAACCATTTCTGTGAACCAGTTATTTCCCTCATTTATAAGATAAGATAAACCTTTATTTATCCCACAGTGGGGAAGTTTAACAATGTGTAATGTATGAATCTGATTTTAGCTTTGGGATTTTTTTGGTGAACAAATGAAATATTTGTAAGGTACAAACCACCTTTGAGAATCTCACTTTTGTTCTTTGATGTTGTCTCATACCTTTCCCAGGTTTGATGATCTGATGGATAACCTACCCTTGCCCGAGTACACAAAAAGAGACGGTCGTCTAAACCTTGCTGCCCGTCTGCCCAACTTTTTTGTACGCCCTGACCTTGGACCCAAGATGTACAATGCCTATGGTGAGATTGACTGTCAATTCAGTTAGATGTCGTATCTCTTTCTCCCCCTCGCTCCATTATACATGTGTTTTCACCTTCGTCTTATTCACTCGCTCACTGTCTTTCTTTCAATCAGGTTTAATCTCATCTGAAGACAGGAAGGTGGGAACCACTAACCTCCATCTGGATGTCTCGGACGCTGTCAATGTTATGGTCTATGTTGGCATCCCTCAAGGAGAGGGAGAACAGGAACAAGGTCAGTGGACCTAAACACACACACATTGTCTGTCTCACTCACACATACACACACGCACACACACACACACACACACTTACTATCAAAGCATTTCTCACAGGACGCTTGTATGGTACACCAGTAATTGAGCTACTAAACGTTATTGAAAGCACCACATACTTCCCAGAACACAATTTTGATGTAAAAATATTTAAATATTTATTGAAATTTTAAATTTTAGTTGATATTCATAACTCATCTTATGCCTAAATGATACCTCCTGAACAATCTTAAAGATTTTTTTTTCACAGAATATTCAAGCATAAGAATATTTTATCGCTGTTTCCCAAACATCATCCTTTTAACTGTTTTAGTTGCTCCAGGGTTGATTGGCTTTGATTGGACCGTGAAAATACCCCTCAATGGGTCTCCCTCATTTACACTGTGACAAAATTTCTCCTTCACAGAGGCAGATATCTGTGGACGCAAAGGTCTGTAGACTTTCAATTGTATCACCTCAGTAGCATGCCCTTCTTCTTGACTAACTCCCCTTCTTCACCCCACCACCCCACCCCCATCCTTCTGTTATTATCTGTGAAGTAGGGGCCAGAGCACTGGGACCCATCTGTTAGTCTCTACTGCGGCATGTTTTATGTATTTCTGTTTAAACGCAACCTTAATTAACACCTTAAATAAATAACAGGTAGTACTGCTTTTTCTGTTTTCGCCACTTAGGAGATTCTGACTTTCTGCTTCAATGTAGATTTCAGGGTTGGGTTAAAATGTGTATTGTTTGTTTGCATTCCATGAATTGACATGGAGTTCACACAAGTTTTCGTCTAATTAGGGCACTGGGAGTATCTTCAGTTCCTGTTGGCTTTGGGCGGTCTGTGCTCTGGTCCTTACACTGTGGGAGAAAAGTTTCAATGAAGGGCATCTAGAATTGGCTTCCCAATTCCCTTGCAGGCTTCCTGTCACTCATCACAGTGACAATGACAAACCCCCAACAGTATGGCCACAGACATGTGGTCTTCATGCAGCTTCTTCTTAGGAAAAGGGGATTTCACACGCACATAAAAATAAACACACATTTATTAATTTATCCTTTCAGCTGAACTTATGGCTGTGATGGAACCATTTGTGAGAGACCAAATAGTAATGACTGTGTCAGTGCGCACACTCATTGTTAATATATGTGACATTACTGGGTTATGGCTAATGCATACATTAGAGTAGGTAGCAAAGAGAAACACTGGGAATTATCTCTTATCATCTTTCTTAATAACTCGGTATTAAGATGAGAGATGACTGTATTTTGCATAGTGTTAGCTGCTCTGTATGATCGACCTTAGGCCGTGGATGTGCCCATTGTGTCAGTGAACGTGATTGTGTATTCTGTAACTCGCCCTTTTCTTTACCCCAAGTGGTTCTCAACGGGTTCAGCCACAGGATTTGTCAAATGTTCAAACATTTTTGAACATTTGATCCATTTTTATTGATTTCTCAAAATTAATAGCTCATTAAGCTACAATACTGTCATGCGCTAGAAACATTATTCAGGCTGTGGCAATTTCGTGTTTTGCCTAAGGCTACATATATTAATAGTTTGTGTTCAGACACATTTTCACAGTACTTTGGGGAAACATATGTCATAAGATCTACATGATTCAGCAACAAACAGTATTTTCAGAGAAAAGTCAGTGCAAAATTATTAAGGACCAAAATCCTAAAAATGAACCTGCGACTCACGACTGGGTCATGAGGCACCAGTTGAGAACTACAGCTCTGTGCCATTTATGTCAAACAGTATGATGGATATACATTAATTCAGTTGTTTTAGAATTATGCCATTAAAGATGAGAAATGCAGTCCCAGTCACTCTCCCTGGACTCCGTCTTGAAACATTTTATTAGTCATCAAACTGGAATAAAGAAAAGACAGCAGTGTTCAAGTAATGTTGAAAAATCAGCAATCACAGCTCAAAACCTAACTCACGGCCACTTAAAGAGGAAACTGAATCTTTTCATCTTAGACACACTGCTGATGACTCTTTGGTGTCCTGTATGTGTGTGCTTTGTCGCTTGTGTTTGGTCCTCCAGAGGTCATGACTACCATTGAGGAGGGCGATGTGGATGAAATGACCAAGAGGAGGGTGTATGAGGCGAAGGAGAAACCCGGAGCTCTCTGGCACATCTATGCCGCCAAGGACGCTGAGAAGATCAGAGAACTGCTCCGCAAGGTCAGCAGCCAGTAGATCTCTGTTTAAAATAGCATCTGATCTCTCCAGCTGCAATATCATTAGCTGTACTCGTAACACATTTTAACCTCAGACCCAGGGTCCTTTACAAAGACAGTGATGGATTGAATTAAAGATGCACTACCTATGGCCTGATGTCAGCAGATAGTCAAAGCAATGCACAAACAAAAAATAATATTCACCTTGAGAAAATTCTTAAGGTAGGCTTACCTGCTTTATTTAAAAGACTACTTCAGTTCTTTGAATTTATGTTAATCTGAATACAGATAGGATTTTCCTCCACTACATCCTTGTTCATTTGACTCATTGGTTCAGATTATTTAATGGTTTATGGATATCTATGTTAGGTGGGAGAGGAGCAGGGTCAAGAGAACCCTCCAGACCACGACCCCATTCACGACCAGAGCTGGTACCTGGACCAGGTGCTCCGCCGCAGGCTCTATGAAGAATATGGTGTCCAGGGTTGGGCCATTGTACAGTTCTTAGGAGATGCCGTGTTTATCCCTGCTGGAGCTCCACACCAGGTCAGATATCTCCTTATTTAGCTTTAATATATGAATGGCCCATTATTCAAGATCCATATTTGTCTTTTTGTGTTTCATGAATGGATTTATTTATTCTCTGCTCTTCCCCTCTCAGGTGCACAACTTGTACAGCTGTATCAAGGTGGCAGAGGACTTTGTGTCTCCTGAGCATGTGAGGCACTGTTTCAGACTGACCCAGGAGTTCAGACACTTGTCTACTACTCATACAAACCACGAAGACAAGCTACAGGTTGGTGTGCTTTTCTCTCATCACACTCATTACATCACACATGAACGAAACAGTTTATGTGAATAACCATTTAAATTTTAAAACCCATTTTCTTTTTCGATTTGACTTCATGTATTGCTATTAATCTGCCTGGTAAGAATCAGGAAAGTAGTAAATATGTTATGTCTGTCATTAACAGATTTTTCTTTTCATTTTTTCCTCAGGTGAAGAACATCATCTATCATGCAGTGAAGGACGCTGTTGGGACACTGAAGGCGCACGAACCTAAACTAGCACGCCCTTAGTTCCTCTCACTTAAAGCTGTCTCAAAACAAACCAGCCTGTGACAACCACTCCACAACGCACACACAGTATGCATTACATACCTACATACACAAGTACAAGCTGCAGAGTGCAGAGTACAAAGATAGAGCGTAGGTTTTTTGGGGGGCAGTGAAGGTCTGGGTTTGGGGAAAGAGAACATTTGATTTTGGGGGTGGGTTAGACGGGGGAGGGCCTAGTCAGCGATTTGATGAAGGAAGTCCTTTATCGCTGTTTCACAGTACGCTCAAACTTGTCTAGTTGTTTTCCAATTTTTTATTTTTTTTTTATTAACTCTGTATTTAAGGTCAGTGTGTTTGTTCTGTTGTTTTCATTGTATATGTAAGATGTGAGAGTAAGGGAGGTTAAAGCTGACGTGCCTTTGGAGCAGAGGTTCAGCTACCATAAAAGTGACTGACAAAATGTGAGAACCGGGCTAACTTTCCTATTTTGACGACGTTGATATTATTTTTCTTCAATAGGAGCGAGGTTAACCTGTTTTTGTAGATTTTTTTCTGTTGTTGGAGTTTTTAAAAACAGCTGATTGCTTCTGCCCTCTGTGGCTGAAATAAATTTGCGAAGCAGCCAGTGAGGGGAAGCAGACCAAAGTTTTGTATTTTTTGTTTTCTTATTTCACTTTTAGAGTAAGAAGTCTTTTCTTTTTATACACCACAAGGTAATGATGAGGAGGACTTCAGAGAGGATAGTCTTTTTTTTTTTTTTTTTTGGTCACTTATTTTTGTCCCATGGGCTGAATGAACTTACAGACTTCCAACAACATTGTTCAAGAATCACAATTGCAGCTGAACAGAACTACTGGCCATTAACATTGTATCAATATATATATTGATCTTAGCAGTCTGTTTGATTTTTCACAATAAAGTTTACAAAAACTACAGTTTGTTTAATTGTTTTTTTTGTTTTTTTTACCCACAAAACCTCTGTGCGTACAACCAGGGTGCCTGTACATCGTAGTAATATAATATCTGAATCAGGGTTGCAGTGAACACTTATTTTCATTATCGATATATCTCAAGTTTTTCAAAGAAGTTCAATAAAGTCATTCAGTTTACAATGACTATAAGATATAAAGAAAAGCAACAAATATTAACGTTGGAGAGCATATACTAGCAATCTTTCCTGATTAATGACCCAATAATTATTCTCTGCTGATAAATTGTTTAATTTTAGAAATATTCTAAATTTAAGGTCCTGTGTGGTGTTGAGTGCAGTGTGTGCGTGTTTCCATATTAAACTAAGTTATGGAATGTTGCCTTTTCTGTTTTTAATTTCTCAGTCAAATGTTATTGATAGTATTTTGTCTTATTTTCCACTCTTATTTGTCAAAATAATGATAGTAAAATTTTTACAATCATCCTAAAACAGACCCTGGACCATTAAGAACTGTACGGCTTTCCATTAGCTGTATCTCAATCTTGTTATGAGTATTGACACTGCACACTGTTATATATCCAATTATGTTTTACAGATGCTTCATGCCCATACCTTTTTTTATAAACAATGGCAGCTTGGAAAACTCAAGAAAGGAACAGTAGCATATGAAATAATACAACCCAGAAAATATATGCACATACGTCCAGTGATATATAGTTAATGTATATTGTATACATACATACAAATTGCATAATAAAACAGGGAAAACTCTCATGTGTCCTGTGTGGAACTTTCACTGCCCGTGTCTGAATTAGTAAGTAGATCAAAGAAGTAGGGCAGGGCAGATTGAATGTACTGAACTTAGAGAAGGAGGATGAAAGCATGAATTATAGTTTAAGCCAAGAATGGTGGATCTTTTTACACAACCACAATTCCAAAAAGGTTGGGACGCTGTGTAAAATGTTAATTAAAACGGAAAATATAATAAAAAATGCAAATCATTTAAGCCCGATATTTAATTGAAAATAGTGCAAAGATATCAAAGGTTGAAACTAAACAATTTTATTGTTCTATGAAAAATATATTCTCATTTTACATTTGATGCCAGCAACACATTTTAAAAAACTTAGGACAGGGACATGTTTCCCATTATGTTGCATCACCTCTTCTTTTAACAACACTGCAAATGTTTGGGAGCTCAGGAGACCAGTTTCAGGAGGTTTCAAAGTGAAATATTGTCCCATTCTTGTCTGATAAAGGACTTCAGCTGCTCAACAGTTCAGGGTCTGTTTTGTTGTATTTTTCATTGCAGAGAAGTCACAGGCGTTTCTGGATCATGTTTATATATGGTTTCCTCTTTGCATGGTACAGTTTTAACCTGCATTTGTGGATGTAGCAAAAAAAAAAAGAAGTGTTCACAGAAAAAGGGTTTTGGAAGTGAATTTGAGCCCATGCAGTGATTTCCACCGCAGACTCATGTCTGCTTTTCATGCTGTGCTGCCTGAAGATCATGGCCCTGCAGTATTAGTTTTCAGTCTTGTCCGTTTTGTACAGAGATTTCTCCAGATTCTCTGACTCTTTTAATGATATTATGAATATGTAGATGATGAAATCCCCAAATTCTTCTTTCCTGAGGAACATTATTCTGAAATTGCTGAACTATTTGCTCACAGTCTCTCACAGACTGGTGAACCTCTTCCCATCTTTGCTTCATACCCAGTCATGTTACTAACCTGTTGCTAAGTAACCTAATTAGTTGGAAGATATTCCTCCGGGTGCTTTTTTCTTTAGCCTTACACATCTTCTCAGTGTTTTGTTGTTTTTGTCCCAACTTTTTTTGAAATGTGTTGCTGGCATCAAATTTAAAATAAGCATATACTTTCATAGAGCAATAAGATGTTTCAGTTTCAACATTTGATATGTTGTCTTTGCACTATTTTCAATGAAATATGGGGTTTAAATGAATTGCAAACCATCAAAATCTGTTTTTATCAACATTTTACACAGCGTCCTAACTTTTTGTTTGACAAATAAGGTCACAGCTCCACTTGTTTAATAACAATCAGTATAATTAACTCATGTGTTGTCGCTCTGCGACTTCTCTCTCATTATGACCGTTAACTCATTAACTCATGCGTGTCTCTGTCAGAGCTCTGGGTGACACGAGGAGCTCACCTTTAATGTAAGATGACACATGTATTTGGCGGCCTGGCCCTTTAAGAGCCCGTCTCTCCGGCTCTGTGCGGAGCGGAGCGGCGCAGCTCGGAGCCGGAGACTGCAGCACATCCTCGGCTGCTGCGAGTCCACCTGACAGCGCGGCGGAGCACCGGTTCACATCACCGAACAAACCGCGTCCTGGACGGGAATGGGGGGCACCTAGCCCGCTAGGTAACTGACCAGATTTGCCAGAAGCGGAGAAGGAGATCCGTCAAGATGGTATCGTGGATCATTTCGCGGATAGTTGTGTGAGTACGGGCTGGGCTGCTGTTGTGTTTAACCGTTAGCCTCCATTCATCAGCTGTCTGCTGCTGAGCGCTGCGACAACTAGCTACCTTAGTCATTCCGTTTCATTAGACAACTAATTACATTTCGTGCCTCTAAATACTGTGAGTGAACTATTGTTTGGGCACTGAGCTAAGCAGCTTTCTCTACAACCGTTTCTCCATGAGTACAATGATGCAGTACAATCCTATGCTAGCCGCTGGTGGCTAACGACTGTTGGCTAGCTAGTGAGGGAACCACCTGACAGATGATGTGTGTTGTTAGCCACATTATTCAAGTGAGACCTGCTTAATATGCCAACCCCGCTGCAGACAAGGAAGCAGACTCCAAACCTGTCTGCCATGGCTTTGAAAAACACCACAGCCTCAGTGTTGGTGCTGTGTGACTGAGCATCTAAGCACCATATGGTAACATGTGTTGGTAAAGCAGAGGCCAGTCAAGGATGTGTCTGTCCATCCATCCATGATGTGTTCAGGAACTGGCAACATCAATGTGGATGACTTGTGTATTTTCAGTATTATTGACAGATGAGCATCACCAGAGGGTCAGGCCTTAGCTTCCACCTGGACACGGCTGCATCTCTACAGCGTGGATGACTCAACTAAAGGCAGCATCATCCTCATCACTCATACAGACTGTGTTATAATGCTGCATTAGTGTTGTCTCATGTCAAGTGAACGCTCTTGTTTTTAAGCAGGAGACTGTGTCGTCTGACCACTGGATGAACCCGTCTGCTCATGATGCTGTCAATTTCATCAGGATTTAACCAGACTGTGCTTAAGCTTTGTAGGGTAACCCTGAAACACAGCTGTAATGCTGTCTTTGAAAGACCCAGGTTATAGATGTTTCATCCATATAAATATTCTGCTCGTCTGGATTACGTAAGTCGAGGAAAACACATTGGCAGTTACTTTTAGCGGCTTCCAGCTGGCTCTTCCACTTCGCTGCACCTCAGGTTGTCATGCGTCGATGGGAGACAAACAATGTGACTGGATATGCATCATAATGGCTGCTGCACATCCAACACAAGATCAATCAGTTCTCATCTTCGCTCTGTGCTTTAAACATGCAGCTGCCTCTTTTTAAAGGTCATCAGACTGTTTTCTTTTTTTATTTGTCAGAAAAACAATATGTCTGAACCTGCAAACTAAAAACAGGTGAACATGTAGCATAACTATACTGTGTGCTCAATGTCTCTGAGCGAGAGAACAGGGCTCCCTCAGACTCCAACTAGTGAACCTGAGATGGGGACAGAAAGCGGCACAGGGCGTCTGCTGACAGAGTCTACTGGCCCAGAGGCCTGTTGTGAGTCGCCTTGGCTTACTGTACAAAGCTGCGAGGCTCTGCACACATGACCGAGCAGCTCAGACACTTACTGGGACAGAAGACCTACTTAAATGCTGAGAAACACAGTGGTTATGCTCAGGTTGCCAACAGCTGGGAGCACAAACTTCATAGGTCGACTCAATTTGAAGAATATTCAGTCCTTAGTTTAGACAAAGTGGTACAAGTCACACTCAGCGGTTTAAACTGTAAGCATACAGACTAACCAGTGACTTTCTGAACTCTATTCTCTCTGCTGTCCCCTCGCTCAGCATTTAGTGTCCTGTCACATCAGCACAAATCACCACAGTGGGACAGGATGCCACCAAATGGGCATCAAAAACACGGCTCTGTGTGCACAGTGTCCTAATCTGCACATAGACGAACACATGGTGACCCACCCCTGGCAGAGTTTTGTGTGTTTTTCCACTTGATCTCACTGCAGTTTCCTGACTCGAAGATCATTATATATATTTTTGTACAGATTATCAGACAATTTTGCTCTGACAAGCTGCTGCACATCAACTCTCTACTATTATTCAGATCAAAACCACAGGGAGACTGACTTTACTTAAGTTTAAGTAGTTCACAAAAACAGACAGCCACATGTGTTTACATAAGCTCAGAGCAAACATGGCTAACCTGCTTTTTAAGCAGGAATACATTTGTTGGGTGTCTGACTCATGACCAAAAGGCCATGTCCTCAAGCTGAATCCCCTTCCTCTCATCCGGGCTTCTCTGTTCCTCTGCTTTTTGCAGCCTTGCCTTTGGGACGCTCTATCCAGCATACTCCTCATACAAGGCTGTCAAAACGAAGAATGTGAAGGAATATGTGAGTATCACCTCTGGTTACTAAATCCTAGCAGAACGTTTCTGACCCCTGTCGGCTCTGTTTGACTTTGGGGATGTTTTGCCCTAGGCTGCTGTTAGCTATTTTTACACTGATGTTTTAAATGCACATTGTGAGAAGAGATGCAATACAAAGCCCACAGATAGAATTTAGGCCAGTCTACGATTTAGGCCAGGTGTACACTTGACTTTGTTGAACTAAAGGACGCATATTAATCACCTATTTAATTTGTGTTTTGATGTCCGCTGCACTAACTATTCTGTTTCTTTCAACACAATCACTCAAAGACTCCTTGACCCAATTATTAAGCATGTTTGACAATAATCAGGTTCAAAGTCATAAAAATGGCACGTGAGCTAACTGGGGCACACCAGCCTTCATGAAACAGGCTCACTGAGGCACTGTAATGACTCTAAAAGACAAAGTAAACCTCCATGTTTCTGTCTCAATCCTTATTCTTCTTCTACATGGACATGACAGCGTTTTGAACACACATGTAGAATAAAAGAGCAGTTGGGAACAAGGTAGTGTAGTGTGTTGCTGTTCTTTCATCTGTGTGAGCAGATCACTTTTATCCAACACCTGCAAAGAATATATGAATGTGCATGCACCTCGTAATGATTACATAACCGCCTGCCACGCTGCTGATTGTGAATACTTGTCTGCATCGTCTGGTGCAGCTGTTGTGAATGTGATGGGCCACAAGAAGATTAACTGGATAGGAAAGAATGGAAAAATTATTTCTTCAACAAAAAATATTTTTTGTCAACTTTTGTAAGTCAGAGAGAACAGACTTTAAGAGGAAACAAGCCTATAAAGTGTGAGACCACTGATCTGACACCCATAGCATCCTAAGTGCATGACCCAGTCCCTCGATACCAAAATGAGTCATAATGCAAATGTACACTCTCTACTCTCCAGAGTTCCTCTCAGTTTGCTGTTGATTTAAAAGAAAACTCAACACAGTTCGTATTTGAGTACTAAAGCACTGTGCTGTGAGAAAAGTTTGGGATTAGGCAGCATTATAAATAGAGAATATCTAACACAACAAAATACAATGGTGATGACTTCAGGATGGAATAACCAGTGTTGTCAGTGGAAACCAGGACAAGCAGCAGTAGATCCCCAGTCTGTCTTTAGCTGAGAGTTGGGGTCCTCCCTGCTTACCTCATCACTGCAAGGCATGAGGAGGGGGGGGTCCAGGAGGAGGAGGAGATAGGAGCACTCTGGCTCTCTGCCTGCATTTGCACTGGAGAACGGTCTCCTCCTGACAGGTTACCATGGCAACCCCCCCTCTCGATCGCGACTCGAGCAGACGGCCACAGAAGGAGCGAACGAGGGGAGGAGGAAGAGGGGGAGAGAGTGGAGGACGCCATTTTTAGAACTGATGTTTTCATTCCCCTTTCCTCTTGTTTGACTCATTTCTAATGAGTCCAGTGATTCAGCATTATGTGTGTTTGCACGGCTGCATCTGTAGCCTGTTAATGTCTTCAAAAATACAGCTACCATGCAGTGCTTTTCTCTGATAGCATTTTATATACTAATATGTCTCAATATTGATCATATGTTTTGTGTTGCTTTCACAGGCTAGTTAGCCTCTAAGTGCCTGATTCATAGCATTTCCTTGAGTTTAGACGATGGCCTACTTTTCCTTTTGTCTCCGGGAGATTAACCATGCATACTGATGTGATCCGACAGGACTGAAACATATGCTGCATTTCTGCATTGGCATGTTTGTTTAGCTCCACGTGTCTCGGCACGTGCACATTGGATGCTGTGGATTTTCATGTGCTGTATATGTGATATATACATATGTGCATATGTTCTCTCTACTCACCTCTGTGTGTGTGTTTGTGTGTCCAGGTAAAGTGGATGATGTACTGGATAGTTTTTGCGTTGTTCACTACAGCAGAGACAGCCACAGACCTGCTCCTGTCGTGGTGAGTCAGGAGCTGCTCATGATCCTGAACCTCAACTAGCTTGTGTATAATCTCAATAGACTCATTCATGTATGTACCTAGTGCAAAGTGTTCTTGATATTTTTAGTACAATGATCTCTTATTAACGTGGCTTGTTTTCACTGTAACATCATAAAATGCAACTCACACTGTCATTCAGCCTGTTAATGTCAGATCAGCCTCTTAGCTTCTCTAATTGTGTCTTTCTCTTTATAACTCAGGTGTGTGTACCTTCCTCAAAGCTTCCTTTTCCTCTCAGCTGACGGTATAACTCTGTGCTTCATTACTTAGGTTTCCATTTTACTTTGAGCTAAAGATTGCCTTTGTGATCTGGCTCCTCTCTCCATACACCAAGGGCTCCAGCGTCCTCTACCGCAAGTTTGTCCACCCAACCCTGTCCAACAAAGAGAAGGTAGGAACGGGACCTCTAAAGTCTGTCTCACAATTGTAAACTGGTTTGCAAGTCCACGTGAAATGTTCTTTTTTTTCCCCCTCTATTTTTCATTTTTGTTCTTTGTTCTTCAACTGTCGTCCTATGTAATCTATAGGAGATAGATGAGTACATTGCACAGGCCAAAGACAGGAGTTATGAGACCATGATGAGGTTTGGAAAGAGGGGTCTCAACCTGGCTGCTAATGCTGCCGTCACTGCAGCCACCAAGGTGAGCCATGATAATGTTAGATTCCATTATAGTTTAATAACTCAGACAAATTTTCACTCATGTTTGACATCTTTAATATCTTCATCTCAGATTATGTTCCATGTGTCTTTAGCTCTGTTCAGGTCCACTGTCTTAGATTATGACCGAATTCAGTTGAGTGTGTGTGTGAGTGAGTGAGTGTATGTGTTTCAAATGTTTCTCATGTGACCACTGAGGTCACGTTCTGCTTCGCTGCTCACATGTGATTTTGTCAGTGGGAAATTTTGACTGCAGAAAATAAGTATCATTTTCTCTACCACTAGAAACTGAGACTTCAAAATGAACAGACTTCAAAATGTTGTTGAGTTGTGTAATTATACACACCAAAACATTAATGAAGGAGGCCATACAGTTTGGTCAAAGATGCCTTGTTTTAATTCTATATTCACAGATTGTATGTTGAACATTTAAATGTGGCTTGAATGAGCAGATCTCAGTGCATCCTCATAATGTTTGGATCAAATTCACAGCTGTATTTGGACATAAGATTACTCCTGTCTTACATAGATAAACCCACGCACTGTTTCACCAAACATGAGTTAGCAAATGAAATAAAAATATTTTGGTGACCTGCTCTTCTGAGACTTGAGTGCTGCAGAGGTAAGCGATGATTTTTGCCACACTGTCACATATCTGATGTGTCTGGTTTTGCTGTGATGACCAGGGGCAGGGTGTGCTGTCAGACAAGCTGCGCAGTTTCAGCATGCAGGACCTGACTCTCATCAACGCTGACGACGAGCTGGCTCTGCACAGTTCGGACGGCCGCATGAGACGGGACCCCATGGACGAGATGAGCTCAGGGGCCAGCACGCTGCCCCGGGCCAAGAGCACCGCTGCACGACAAAGTAAGGCCACGCGACACACACAAGCCACACTGCTTCAGTGGCAGCTTCACATGGAGAAGCACAGAGTCACACACAACTGTACAAATACATACTGTGTGTCCTATTAGTTGATGGGGCCGGACTGTCACTCAGACACTTCCTTTATTTATGAGCGGGACTGGTGCTTGTCGGGCCAAGTGGAGTCATGTGATTTAAAGCACTGCAGGATGTCAGGGAAGAGGAGGGGATGCAAAGAAGTGTCGAGTGGGGGGGGTGAAAGCATGTGATTACAGTGGGAGGAGAGGCTTGGCAGCAGGACTCTTTGTGTCAAACTGCACTGCCGGCTGGCTGTGGCCTGACGAGTTGTGAACTGAATACAGAGAGACAGAGGCGCAGAGACAGACACAAACACTAACTGAACAGGCCAACGTGGCACATTTTAATTTCTACTAACAAAGAAACTGTGTGCAGCCTCAAAAACCCAGTCTGAAAGAACAAAATACTGTAGAGAAAAATCAGACAGCTGAAGTTAGTTGGAATAACCTTTAGGGCCAATACACTATATAGTGAGGAGAGTCCAAGCTCAAAGGTCTTCTTATGAATTATTCAGGGCTTTCAACCACATCTGGCCGTCTTCATTCAATGAATCAAGCAGACTGATTATTTTAAGATACCTATTAATATTCTAAGCTACCACACTATGAACAAGCAAAAAAGAAAAGGTTTATTATTTGTCAATAAAACCCTTTTCTAAGTAGAACAAACTTAAGCAACTAAATAAGAGACCTAAACAAATTCAAATGCATTTCCTTGTTCTTTACTGCCTCTATTCAGAACCTCCTTATATCAGATTATGTAGTTCCAAAGGGCACAGTGGGAATTATTGTCCTTCCATTTCAGACTGTGCACGAGTATTGCAATTAGTCAATTAATCAATCTGTCGATTAACAGAAAACTAATCGCCAACAATCTTTACAATTAATTGATTTAAAAAACTCGACACTTGCAGCCTTACTGCACACTGCTCTTAAAGGTGCCGTGTGTATTCTTGTTGTAATTAAAGTTCGTGTTTACATTCAGTCTTTCTAACCATTATATGTATCCTTGTTGTCTAATAAACATGTTAATTGTATATCCTTCCTCATAAAACATTTGCAAAGATGATTTTGCAAAGTATTTTAAATCTTGCATTGTTTACTCGTCAGCCCTCAGATTCATTTCGTGACCCTATACAACCCAGCCAAGGTTGGGAATCACCGCTGTAGATGGAGTTGGATTAGGGACTTCCAGTGCTAGTGAAAGAGACTTGTTTTTCACATCCTGGGTATAAGTACTGCAGCACCAGAGTCCCTTTGGGGTCCAGATTGCTTACAGCAGCAGATGGTGATCAAAGAGCTCTCTATTGCTCATGTAGCTTTTGGTGTGAGTGCTCTGAAATGATGCTCCTCTGATGATCCAGTCTGGATTTTTATTAACCCAGCACATCCTGTTACCCAGATACCGTAAGGGTGGCTGGACAGAAAAGACTCCTGTTCAGTGAGACCTTTACTATACAGCCTACATCCAACTTTAAAACTGATGGAAAGAAACTTTAGTTTGAAACGTGGCCGCCGTGTGTTTGCAGACCAGTGACTTACTGGTCTGCGAATGAACACTTTTTAAAAAGTTGCTTCAGCCCTGTAAGTGAGTCAGAAAGGAGTTTCATCCATTTTGCATTTGATATTTACAGAATAAATAAAGTTTGGCTCCTTTTAGCTCAGTCTCTTGTGTCTCATAGCTGTCTGGTGAATTATCTGTTGTTTTTTTTTTTTGTTTGTTTTTTAACCTGCTTTCAGTGTGAACCCTGACCTACTCATTGACTAACCCCAAATTTTGTCCAATCCTGCAGCCCGCTCTTTGGCAGCCGCGTCACTTGCTGAAGACGCGTCATCCCAACACAGCTCTGACCAGTCAGACACAAGGACTGAACACTCTGATGACGATGTTGGAGAAAAAGCCCCTAAACGAGCGGCCACTGTCAAGACAACCAAGAAACCTGCTGCTGCTAAGACAGAGGTAGACCCACTGAAAATACACTCATTAACATTCAGAGTCACACACATACAGACAGACTGAATTAAGGCTGATTCTTTTAATGGTTTTCAGTGCTGCACTTTGTGCCTAAGAGAGAGATGAGAATAAAGTCTAGGTGTTTCAAACTAATTCAATTACAAATCCTCTCATCACTGGTCTCCTCTCTAAAATCTAGTATGTAAGAGAGGTATTTTTGACAGAAAGATAATCAGTTATGTAAACCTATGTGTGACAGCTACATCTTGCTGTGCTGACATGATTTCCCCATCTGGTGATAAGACTTAAAATTTATAGCACGATATTTTTGGACCAAATGACAACATTCAACTTTTATCAGTGCAAATATTTTAGGTCTCAAGCCAAAAGGTAACACCTCTGTCCTACAGTAGGAGTAGTTGTGCCAGTTCCCTCAAATACAAGCATACATTTTGTGATCTCATGATTAGCAAGTCAGTCTTTGTTCAACTTCAACCGAGTGAATGTGCTTGGTTGGCCAGTGCTGGAGGAGTTGATATTCCTGTGCTGGTCCTCCTCTCCATTTTTAACTATTCACAGTTGTCTCACTCCTTGTTTTACTTCTGTTGCTTTATATCTTAATAACTCTGATAATCACTCTCTACTTTCTCCTCCCACCCGTCCCTCTCCTCCCTCTGCTAGACTCAAACCAAGACGGTGAAAAAGCCTGCAAAGAAAAAGACCACGACTAACAATGCAGAGACGCCACCATGAGGCCTCCACATCCGCCGGCCTACACTCGCTCCACCCACAGCCTGCAGGCCCTTCTTCCTCTGTTTGGTCTCCACACAAACACATATACACTGTATATATATCAAGCACTGAAATTGTGTCACTCTTGCTGGGTTTTTGAGCAAAGTGCGGGTTTGGTTTTTAGCAGTTTGTGGCCTATTTATGTTGTTGCATATTTGGTCTCGCTCTTTACTTACTGTGAGCTCGTCTCCGATTTAACAGTCGGGGATGTTTCTTAAACATTTTTTTAGTCTAATGACGGTTGGTGATATATTCATAAATGGCCCTTTCTCCTTTAGCCAATAGACATACATGTAGGCCCCCATACACTGGCCATGTGTAGTTTTCCACATTTATTTTACTGATTCATGTTCTGCTGCAAACATTGTGACATTGTTGGTGAGCCTCCAGTAAAATATCACATTCTTCACTCATTTGGGTCCCCTGTGTGTCCACTATTTTCACACCTAAAATCCCACTCTCTCAATGTGTTCAGGCCTCAAGTCTGGGTCCTCAAGTGGATCTGGTCATGACAGTAGAAATCCTCAGATGCTGTTGTCTCTGGAGCACAGACAGTTGGCTTTTTGTACTGAGGAGTAAGAAGGTGGTTGAGCTCATTTAAGGCCTGCTCTGACTCATAGTTGGAGACATCCTGCGTTACTGATCAGACCTAATAAGTTCCACTTTTGTCATTCAGCCACCATCACATCCGAGCTCATGTAACTGTCTAATTTTACAGGATTAATTCTAAAAGAAACTGTTTTTTCCTCTTTATTTTACATTAATTATAACGCCTTTGACTGCATTTTAGGCCTCACAGCTTGTGGAAGAGTTTAAAGTTTGGCTTCCCTTTATTAAGTACCTCTGAGTGAGTCTGGCTCTTCTATGCTATATCTTCCTCAATGCTATTAATATCACTTTCAGGTCATGTACAGTACTGATAATGGAGTGGTTTGTTTAGTGTTGGCTTAGTTATCCTTCATGTATAGACATCACTCTCGCTTGGTTCCGTTCATCCACGATCATTAATTTATTATGCTTCTGTTTAATCCAGTTCTATTGATCATGTGATATTAATAAGTATGATCAGTTGTGCATATCTGGGCCTCATAACTTGATGCTGTATCTGAGGTCTCTCTCAATAAATCCAGTAGTCCTAGAAGAGTTGCTGGTGTTTGTGAGGTAACATATCTGCTTTCACAGTAGTGATGTCTGAATATTGTTTGTGTTCAACATTAGAAAGTCAGTAGCTCTGCACTTTTTCACTCCTTTTGCCCAACTGTGTGGTCGCCTCTTTATCTTATTTCTACCTATTTTAGAAGCCAGGATTAAGCAAAGCAATATAGAAATCGTATATAAACCAAAACCAATATCAGGAGACTGTGAGGAATTCTTTTCTCATCCCCGTGCTGCTGTTTCAGATGTGTAGGGAGTGTCAGACCAGGCCGTGGGTGTTTCTAAACACTGGACTTCTGGGATGGTCTCGTCTGTTTGCCAGCCACTGCACTGGGCCTGTTTTTTTTCTGTAATGAGAGATTTAAAAGCATGAGACGACTTCTTCACTCATTACTTCTGTCTGCAGTGTGACACTAGTATGAACCAGTAGGGGGAGACAAACCCCACCTCAACTGTTGGTAAAGTTACTAAACAATATGTAAACACAGTGTAAATAGTAACCTTGACTGTATATACAGTATGAGCTTGCTTGCCTTATTCATTCTCTGGGCTTAAATCAGTTTAATTTTCATTTGTGTGCTTTTTAAAATTCTTAGTCTTGACAAATCACATGTTCTGAAACCAGAAGAAGCTTGGACCAGTAAAAACTTCTGGTGTTAGAAGTGATTTATTTTTTTTGTATCTTAACATGTTTCCTTTTCTTTTTTTGTCTTTTCTCGTCAAGACATTTTAACTTTCTCCACCAAAAAGCAGGGAACCTCCAGTCTGAGTCTAAACTGATGTTTGTACATTCACATCCTGCTGTGCACTCAGACTGGTTCTAAAGTTAGGGCCAAAAGTTAAAAGCCTGTTTTTCTTTTTCCTTCTTAATTTAATATTTGCACTGAACAAAAAGAAGATGGCACATAATTAAGATGTCTTATAAAGTTCCAACCCTGCATTTTATCTTGTGTTCATGCCATTTTTGAATATTTATTGTTACTTTCTCTGTCTAAAATCAGTATTGTATACAGGGGTGTTCATCTGTATATTGTTTGTGCCAATTCTCAAAGCTCCATGTCAACAAGGATTACAGTATGTGTGCTGGGACAATGGTATCTAACAAGGTCATGTATCAGTAATAAAAATACTAATAAAGGAAATTAAATCTGTGTCTTATTGCCTGTTGTACACATGAAACCAAGTGCATACAGTACCAGTCAAAGTTTGGACACACCTCCTTATACTGAAGACATCAAAGCAGCTGATACTGAGATGTGTCTGTTACTTAATCTCTATGAAGCATTCATGTTGTCATGTCTCATCTGAGGTGCTGTTAATTAGCCATTTCTGAGGCTGGTGTCTGTAATGAACTTGTACTCTACCAGTTTCATCACAGCTTTTGATGGTTTTTGTGACTGCACTTGAAAATATATTCAATGGTCTTGAAACATTGCTCTGCCTAAAGACTTATTTTTATAACTGAGATAAACAAAAAGTTCCTTGACAAACTAAAGTTCCACATTTCGCCTGGCACTATTCAGTTTTTCTATGGTGGCCCAGAGAACAACTTTGGACAACGCAGAAACACAATAGCAAAACATAAAACAACACAAAACCATTTCAGAAAATACAATTCGTTTTTGTTGTATTTTCTAATGTATTGTTTTTCTGAAATAGTTATTGTCTTTTCTGTGTTGTTAATGTGTTTTCTTAAAAGTTGTGTTTTTATCAGTGTTGTTTGTTGATGTTTTTCACATCAAAATCTCTGCAAACTAAGGTCAACTACAGACAACAGAAATAAATAATTATTTATGCACAACAAGATAATATCTTAGCTTGATATGTCCATTCAAATTACAATTAAACACAGTGTCATTTATAAGACATATAAACATAGGCACAATACTGTGTTCATAAACAGAAGTCACAACAGAATCAGTGTCAGTATTTCATTGTACTGCATTTTGATGATTTGTCTTCGGTCTTCAGTGATAAATGGTGTCAGAAAGCCTTTTGCGCCCCCTTGTGGTTGAAGTGAAACACTGTTCTAAATGCGTAATTGCCCCGCAGGTGAGCGTGAGGGCCTCAGAGTTCGGGCGCGTGGTTTTAATTTTGTCCCTCCCTATGCGCCGTAAAAGGTGGCGTCCTGCTTGTTAACGTCCAGTTTGTGTGTTCCTGTGGATACGGTATGTGTATCTTCTTTTCCTGGTTTAAACTTAGATGTTGCTTAAGGTGTTTCCCAGATTGACCTGGTTTCCTTCATTAGACGCAGATGTTTGATAGACGCTGTGTAAAACACCAATGAAACAGAATGTGACCACCTGCTCATCCTGTTTTTGACATGTGGTCAATTGAAAACAGTACAAAGACAATATATTTTTAGTTTTCATAGGTTTTTATAAATATCTGCTTATTCTGAATTTGATGGCAGCAACATGTTTCAAACAAGTTGGGACAGGAGCAACAAAAGACTGTGAAAGTTGTGGACTGATCCAGAAACACCTGTTTGGATCATTCCACAGGTAAACAGGTTCATTGGCAACAGGTGATAGTATCATGATCAGGTATGAAAGGTTCATCCTGGAAAGATTCAGTCATCCACAAGCAAGAATGGAGCGAGGTTCACCACTTTGTAAAACACATAATTGTATAAAGGAGATTACTACATGGACTCAGGAACACTTCACACTTTATATGTAAATGATTGCATTCTGTTTTTCACGCGTTTCTGGCAATCAGGGTTGTTGATCTTTGCATATGTTATCTGCTGTAATTTTTTTTTTTTTTTTTAGGCTAACATACTGTAGTTAGATGCATTTTCTCTCTCCTCGGTTTGCAGACCACGAACATGAGCCTGTACACTAGTGAACAGGTTATTTCAATGAAGCCATATGTGGTCAGGATCATCTACTACCTCAACTAGTAAAATCCTACAGTACAAGACACTCTTAATTGATTTAGTAATTAATTAACTTGGGCTGTGGCCTAATATATGATTTCCCCCCCCCCTTCTTTTTCAGTCTTTAGGAAAAAGGATTATGGTTATAAGTAGCAGGATGTGACTACTGACAAAGCACATACTGAGACATGCTGTGCTTCAGTGTCACATAAACTACATAAGGGGGCATAGCTACAGTAAATTCAGGCATGTCAGTCACGGATGCAAAAAAAAAATAGATGTAATTTTAGTTAGTAGAGATGTTGAGAATTAATTGACAGTGATGATTCTGCAACATTTAGTGGATTTTCTCTCATGATGGGGCAATGAAATCTAGAATGTGTAAAATAAGATACAAAATATTTTCTATTTTGAGTTATTCAATGGATGGATTTTAAATGTTTCACATGTCCTTTTTCATCCAAACTTTATTATCATTATCCTTCGTCACCATGTGCAGCCACTACAAAAAAATCTACATTATGTGTAGGGATGATTGACAGTTCTCTGCTGTATACTGCCTCCTGATGCCACCTCCCTGTTTGTTCTTATGAAATATATAGACAATATTCCACAGAGCACAAGAATAAATTAGAGGAAAGGAAGCATCAATAAAAGGCCTTTGTGAATAAGTAGTTATAGTTTGCTGAGTTCATACCATAGGTCCTTGGATAACAAAGACTCAGTAGGCTCTAGTCTAATAAATGAGTTCTGCCTTCACTTGCTCTCTTTGATCTCTCAGACCAGAATGACCCTGATGACTTTCTCACATAAAATCTGTAGTTAAGCAGGATTTGTAGTTATTAATTGAAACCAAATTTGGATATTGCGATTTTACATTGTAAGAGTGAAAATTGTGCTTCATAATTTCATAAGAATTTCCTGCAATTAATTAACAGGTGCCATGTTTGCAGAACGGATGCAACGCAAGCGTTCAACACTCGGTGGAGCTGTCTGCCTGATGAAGGAGGAGAGAGGAGGCTGGTGAGTAATAATCAGCTTGTGGCAACACAAAGCCCAGAGACACCTTTGAGCTGAAGGGGGCAGCCACACTCTGCCAAGTACAGCTGGCTTAATATGATCCCTGTTTTAATTGAAAATGTTGGAAAAATCCAACAGAGGTTTGCAGGAAGTTGATATATTATATTCACTAAGTTACTGTTATTAGAGAGTGCAAATTTATTTCCACTTTCAACCTGCTTCAGAGTCAGCTGGCTTTGCGACGTTCTTGCTGCACACTTCAGGTATCAGGTGATGTCTTTTAACCCAAACACGGCCCCGTAAACTGGCCTGTCAGACGCTGCTCGGCCACATCACTACCGAGGTGTAAGGAGGCCGTGCTTCCTTCTCCCCTCTACCTCTGAGAAATACAGTTTTCGACAGCTTATGTAACACGTCAGCTAAGCGGGAGCGACGTCTCTGTGTGTGTGAACGTGCACACGTGTGTTTGAGGACATACAATATCAGTGTTTTAGAGGGTTAAGGTGCTGGCAGGGGCAAGGAGTCGGGTCAGAGTGTCAGGGTCGATCTGTGCTGTTTGTGTTTGAGGTAGGTGCGTGTACCGGCTGCATGTGTGTGTACTGTATGTGCAGGTGTGTGTGGTTGTAGCAGGGGTCAGTATGTCAGATGCTACACCTGCGCAGGCTCCTGGTATGGAGCTTCAGAGGTGCTCGGCTATCGAAGCTGATAATCACCAGACTATAATAGACATGTGGTGTTGTGTTGTTTGCATCCATGCCTTCCTGTATTTGCTTATATTAGGACACGTCATGTTGCATTTCCTCATTGCATATGCACCCTGCTGTGTCCCTGCGAGGAGATCCATGCTTGATTCAACACTTTTTAATACTAATGTGTGCGCTTGTTGACCGACTTGTAGCTTTTCTTCTCAACTGTCGTTCCTAGACAGAGAGTTTGTTGTTAAAGTGCGCCTCCGACAATGTGGCCGACGCGCACAAACACAGCCAACCACCCTCTCTGAACTGAACACTGCTCCTACTTCCTTTGCCTTTGTAGAGCTTTGTTTGCTTTCTCCCTGATTCTTGTATCAGCTCTTGTTATTTCCTCTCATCTCTTTTATCTATTTCTATCTTCTTTTTTTTTTCAGTTTTTTTTTCCAGCACAGTGGCAGAAAGGATCGCAGGTATCCATAGCAACATGTTTGCGTGCGTGCGTGTGTGTGTGTGTGATCTGCGTGTGTAGCCTCTTGTCCGAGACACAATGTGGTAATTACCGGAGCTTACCTCTGCGCTAATTAACCGTCGCTGTGGTAATTGGAAGGGTCAAGTGAGCAGGACGATTGGCTCACCTTCCTGCATCATCCACCACCCTCTCCTCTACCATCCCTCGCTCCTTTTCTCCTCCGCTGACAACTTCGCTCCTCCACCTTCACCCCTGTATCTCACCCCCCTCACTCCCCTCTTCCCTGCTCTCTTTTTGCCCTTCCTCTCTTTCATACCTTCCTCTCTTTCAGCCTCCTTACAGTCACTTTTATACCACGACGACCGTCGCTCTCATCTCTCTGCGACTTCTCACTGTTGTTGTTTTGGATGGGAACATTATCGCAAGATCTTTGGCTCCCGTCCCTAAAAAAGTTCTTCCCTCCCTCACCCGCTCAACCTGATTGGGCAGACTGACAGCTGGCTGCCAACCAGAGGTGGAGCTTTTGACCTTCACAGTCTCCAGGAGTCCACAGCAGCCTTTGATTAACTTACCTGGAAATGTTTACAGACACTTAGAATATTTTGTGCCTTCAGATGGCAGTGATTAACAGGAACGTTTGTACTCTTAAACATGAAAAATGGCTCGTTCTCTCCTTCATCCAAATATATATATATATTGTAAAAAAAAAACTGGATTGGGTTGCACATTTGTAAACCCAGAGTGAAAATTGGACTTACTGCTTATATTGGACTTAAAGATATATCAAGTTAAAAGGTGATATGTCAATGCTGTGCTTGTAATTTGTGTCAACTGCCCCCAAGTGGCCAAAAAAATCAATTAATGCAGGTTGCAGCAATGTCTCTGTTAAAGACTTTAGTCGTGTGTAAATGGTGTAAAACATCTGTAGCGACATCCAGTCAAAGCTTACAAGCTGAAAATGGTATTACTTAAATATATAAATATGTCTTTCAGAATGAGTAGTATTCATGCAGTTTAGAGTAAGTAGGATATATTCAGCTATACTAAACCAACCAATTACCAAGATTTTGTAAATTTGAGGAATAAGCCTATTGTGTTATGTTTGTGAAATAGAATTTAAAACTTCCCAGACTACATTATTGTTAAAGAAAACTTTTTGATAGATTGTGTGCTGTGACCCATTTTCATTTAGTAGTAAACATGTAATATAAAGAGCAGCTCTTTGTATGTTTGAGGTGATGTCATTTGAAAACACTTCAGTGTGAGTTGGGGACAATCTTAACATTTTAATCACATGTCCACAGATCGTCGGCCTGGATGGACTTAGTCCCTCATATCTGAACCTGCATCTGCCGCTGCTGGCCTACGATTTAATCCTGTCAGAGCTTTCTGTCCTCTGTCTCCTGTCCTCGACCTGTGTTCTCTCCCTTTTCCTGTTTTTTGAATGAAAAACACAAATGAGATTATTTTCATTTCATAGAAAACAATTTCTCTCTAAGGGAAAAAGGGAGTATCCAAAAGTTTCTTTTGCAGTAGCAGTTTCTAATTTTTGTCATTTGATTCCCTGACACACACATCTACTCTGCATGGACGGCCCATGTCTCTCCTGCTTTCTGGCAAAGAGCTGAAGGTTGCCAAGGTCTCTGCTACTTTCTACGCATCACCCACTTCTTCTTCCCATCCCCTTTATCGCCTCTTGGGGTTTCAAATTCTCCTCATCTTTCTTGTTCTCCAGGCTCATGAAAAGAAATCCATCTGCCCTTTAGGGGAAAGAGTAAAAGATAGTCCTGCAGCTTAAATCAGACAGAAGAATGGATAGAGGTCGTTGGGAAAGAAGAAAAAGGTGGATAGTGGAAACTAAAGTGTTCACAGGAGCACCAAGGTGAGGATGCATTGAAAGATTTGGTGGTGGAGAAAGAGCGAGCCGTTGACATTACGTATGGACAGTGAGGGAAGAAAGGAAGGAAGGCGAGCCGGAGTGAGGGAGGAGAGGACTGAAGGTCAAAAGTGTGGTGAAAGAGGGGTCAGGAGAGAGTTTTAGTTGCAGTTAGAGCAGAGGGCAGAATGAAAAAGGGAGCTGGAGAGGAGGGGGGGGGGGGGCACAGATTGATGAGGAAGAGGATGGACGGAGTGAGTGACGAGAGAGCTGGAAGAGGGGAGATAAGGTGAGACGTGGGTTTGACATCATTAACGTCAGCAGGGCTTGTGTTTACCACTCGGCTCCTGTTTACGGAGGAACTCATACTGAGAGGACACCTGGTGAGCTGTCAACACACACACACACACACACACACACACACACACACAGAGCAGCCGTCACAGCAGCGCTCTCCATCGTGCTGAACCCAACATGAAGGAGCCCGGCGTGGAGCAGAGCGGGGCAGGCCTCCTCCTCTGCTCTCCTTCTGGAGAGGCTCCTGCCAGAGGGGGAGAACCAGGGGGGAGGGAGGGAGGATCTATATTTAACCACTATCCTCATTGTTTATTAATGAGCGGGTGTTTAGTCAGACCTGGGGTGCTGTTTAATGTATGATGACAACGTCGCTCTCCGGGGACCTTTCCCATACTCCTCGCCCCGCGTTTTACATAACCGACACAGATTTTGGGGGGGGGGAGTTGGGAGGGTTGGGCAGGTTGGCCTTGGGTGGGGTGGTGGTGGTGGTGGTGGTGGTGGTGCGTAGTCTAATGTGTGTGTGCAGACTAGAGTATATCCTCTCCCTTTGCTGCTGAGTGGTGTACACATGGGGAGGTTTAACAAGGGGCCACGCTGAGGTTCCCGTTTCTTGCGCGCGCTGGGAGCAATCTGGAAATGCAGATGAGAGGCAGCAGTCCTCTTTTGATACGATATGGATCCACACATTCGATAGCAAAATTAACTTGATTTTAGGTACAGCTCGTCCGTGCTGGCACATACTGGCGGATTTCAAATAGACTTGGCTTGCTGTCCCACTCTTTAACCCGTCGCTGCGAGAATCTCAGAGCTGCGTTACATTAGTCTTCAGTCCTGCTCGTGTTTGCTCAGGAACAGTTCTAAGATTAGACCAGCTCTCGCTTCTGAAAAACTGGTAACTGTTATTTATTCCTTCATTACTTCCCATTTTAACTACAGTACTGCCCCACTTACTGGCACTAGTAAAAAACTCTTTTTTTCTTGTCTGCAGCTTGTTCAAAATTCAGCTGCCAAGATCTTAACTGGAACCAAGAAACGGGATCATATTTTACATGTCGATGCGTCCAACACTTCCTTCATGATGCCTTTTTAGAATTGTTTTTTGAGTTCTAGTCGTAACTTTATGAGCTGGAATTGCCTTGTCTGTGTTGCCACTTGAGTTTTGCAGATGCTTCTTGATGGTTATTCCAAGGTTGAGATTTGGCGATTACCTTCAACTCTGACCTTTCCATAGAGATCAGGACCCCAAGAACAATTATTCAATCTTTTAAAAACTTACTTCTACAAATAACTCTTTCAATGATACACATTTAATATTTAGCTCTCCGTTTTCTCTGTTATCTGACTGTTTTAAAGCTTTCATCTGTTTCTTATTCAAGCACTGCCAGAATCGTCTAAAATATTTTTGGGCTAACGCTGTAAGTGGTGTGAAGGTGTTGTATTCAGAGAGTCGAAGTGTCTGTTTCAAAAGTAAGAAAACTTCATTCAAAATCACACTGACATTTGTAACAGTGCCATAGAACTAGAATAATCCAGCCTTGGAGCAGAGCCTTTCTCAACAGTGTTGTGTGGCCGCTTCATGTGTCTAAATAAAGGAAAAGGACTAAATATTATAGCTGTGTAACTTTCCTGTTCATTTATTACATGAATGAAGTTTCCAAGCTACTACCCAATGATTTTCTTATGGCTCTTGTTTTCTCTGCATGTCGCATGGCTCCCCTCCACAACCCCCCCCCTGTTCCCCCGTCCTCACATACTGACATACACAAACAGAAACATGCATACAGTACACAGAGGCACACCGACGCCCTGGACGCGCTCGTCGCGGTCTGAACACACAGACGGCGAATGAGGCAATCCTGTTGAGGCGTGCGTGAGTGACACAGGCTCGTCCTGACAGTTGCCTAGAAGACCTCTCTGGGTGCGGAGCAGAGGAGTGAAAACAAACCAATTTGTTTCCCCATGCCAGGCCAGTGAGCATACAGAAACACAAACACACACACACACACACACACACACACACACACACACACACACACACACACACACACACACACATAAACAAACACACGCAGGCACACAGGAGGGGTGAGTCACGAGAACTCGGGGCATCCGCTGAGCTTTAATGTGCTGAACAGACAGGAACGAGAGAAACAAGAAGACAGAGGGAAGAAAGGCTGGAGGTGGCAGAGAAAAACAGACAAGGTTAAGGAAAAGGCGGGGGGAATGAAGGAACGACGAGAGGTTGGAGAGGTGGCAGATGATTACGGAGGGATACAAAGAGAGGGATGCTGTAGCTTAATTGTAGCATAAATACATAATAATGTAACATAAAGCAGAATTTAATTAACATTCAAATAATCTGCGCTTTAATAAGGCTGTTATTACTACGGGGACATTTAATTTGCATGTAAGACACACACACACACACACACACACANGTGTGTGTGTGTGTGTGTGTGTGTGTGTGTGTGTGTGTGTGACACAACTGACAAAAAGACAAAACCACGTAAGGAATCAGAATCAAATACCGAGAATGGAGCACGGCCACCCTCACCTTAAGAACATCTCCAGCCCTTCAACAAGAGCAACAAGCATACAGTTAATTCACTTAAGTTCATTTAAGGTAATTTATCATCCGAGCTGATGCTGGACTACATTTAGCTAAAGGAAGAGATTTTAAAATTGAATGCATGAATCGACACTACCATTTAGATGAAGTTAAATTATGGTAGTCCTAGGTCAGTTATCGTAACAAAATCTACTTTGCAGCAACTTAAAATCATTGAAGCAGGAAGTAAATATAATAATAATACTAACTGTCCTCATCTCACTGTATATCACTAAAATCAATTAGATGTAATTCTGATATAATGACATACTTTGATTTAAACTTGATCAGTACCGTTGTCATACTGACAATAATTTGAGCTGGTATCTGTAAATTCCACCCTTGCTATTAAACAAGCACTGAGCTTTGATAAGGGACTGTATGAACATGTTTGAGAGGAAGAGGGGTCAGAAAAAAAGGGGGCAGGGTTATGTATTTTTTACTTGCTGAAAGGAGAATAGTCTAAAATTTGCAGGTGAGAAGGGGAGGGTCTTTTAATGTTCATCACAGGTTTACGTTTTATTTCATTCACCATGTGTGAGATTTATTGTAAAAAAAAAAAAAAAATACTTAAAGCAACTGTAATTAATATTCTCATAATAGCAGTGTGTAAAATCACAAGGTGTCACTTGTAATGATGAACCAACTTATCACTGAGTTTTAGCTCATTGCTGTCTGGCTGTAACTTCACTGTGTTGGTTTATAAGTCGACAGCTCTGTAACTGCTGGATGGATTTTCTAACAAGTTCTTCATATCATGTCGATGTCGGCTGACACTCTGATCTCCACCAAACCACGAGGGAGATATCAGGCCCTTTAGCATTTAAATTCTCCACTGTGTTCACCAGCCGGTCGCTAACTGTGTCTGTCCATGCTGAGCAGGTAGAGGACAAACAGTTTGAGGGCGGACAGCTGAACAATAAGCTGAAACTCAATATAAAACTCCATGAAGCAAAGGGATAATCACATCGATCGTATTGTTCTCACATTGTCATTTGTTACATAAAAATAATGCTTTAAAGTAGGATTTTATGTTTCATAGCAGAGACAGTGGAAAGTGTCTCTCCTCATCCTGCTGCTCATGAACTGGCTCCTGGTCTGCGGTGACTGCGGCTGCACAGTACACGCAAAGTAATCATCAGAACAAATGAATCCTATTTGACGGCAGCCCAGATCACTGTGTTCAACACCAACAGCAGACATTGTTCATCATTTCACCGTCTCCATGCAGGGGCGAAAATCTGATATCAACTTCGGAGAGGACAATTACATGAAATTTTCTCAAGAGCGGTTCCTGAANCACTCACTCACACACACACACACACACACACACACACGCTACAACTGTCGCCTTGAATAATGAAACACGACCCTCTTGATATGGCTTCATAAATATTACATCAATAATCTGACGTTAATGGGTTTTCCTTCCCTGTAATCCTGCCTTCTTATTTGTTCGAAGCAGCCACACAAAAAACACAAAACTCCTGAAAAGTCAGAAGTCGTGCTCCACAGTACGTTGTGAGGCCTTTAGACAACAATATCACAGGCTGTTTACCAAATGTATTTGTTTAGCTCACGCATGTGCACAGCAGTGGTGGATTCATTAAAACACATTGTGTTCAGAGCATTAGGCCCAGTGAATAATGCATGTTTTGTGATTTACCTGCTGTCTGCCAACTATAGGTGTTGTTGTTTGATATCTCACTGTGATCGCAGGCCTCACAGCTGTTGCAGCGTGGGGGAAGCCCTTTGTACATCTGTGTGCACTGTCTGTGTGTGTGTGTGTGTGTTTGCTTTTGTAATGAGACTGCTGGTTTCTGGGGAAAGCCCAAGGGCTAACCTCCACCCACTCACTGTTTCTGGATACCTCTCTGTGCATCACTGTGTCTCCCTCTCTGTTTCTCTGTGTGTGTGTGTGTGTGTGTGTGTTTGTGTGCGTGCGCTCTCAGGGGGTTATGTTCACCCTATGCAAACACATTGGCCTCTGGATTTCTCACTGACACGCACACTCTCAGACTCTTTCTTTTCCTCTCTCTCTGCCCTTTCTTGAAATCCATCTCAGTTTTCTGTTTTCGCTCCCTCACTTCCTCTCACCACTCTACTCTGTTCTACAAACCAAGGGCACAGACGAGGCTTGAGTTCTTCCAACGGAGCTTAAGCACTATGGGAGAGAGCTGCCGTGTGTGTGTCTGTGTGTGTGTGTGAGCATGGAGTTTCTAGTGAGGCATCGCTAAAGCACCTGAGGAGCCATGAACCGAGAGATTGTTGTATGCAAACCACATTTCCATCCCTGTATTTCTACTGTTTGTGAGTGGCCTGAGCCACTTTCATTTGTAAGCAGCGAGGCCAAATGAAAATTTTTATCCACTCAGTAAATTCATAATCCATTCCAATCCTTCCTTTTGCTAATGTGCTCAACGATAAACAGAAAGTGTCAGAGATGCTTTGCTGGTTGCAGATATGAGAACCTTGACACGCCGTTTTTTAACCAGGTGATTTCAATGCAAATTGCACAGTATTACAATTATTCAAAATTTTTTTACAATGATTTTTTTTTAACTATTATCATTTTCTTATGAAGACTAGAGTGTAGCTCTGTGGATGGCCGTGTTGGCCCACCTCTTTGGTCCAGACTGAAATATCTCAACAACAACTTCGTGGTCTCCAGAGGATAAAACTGACTTTGGTGTTTCCCTGACTTTTTCTGATTACTATCATTAGGTCAACATTTTGGTTTTTGCTGTACTTTGGTTTTATGACCAAATACCTGCAAATGTTTTCAAGTACAGTTGCCCTGATTTCAACCCTCCTTGGATCTGACAGCAGAGTGTGTATGTAAAAACCAACAAACATTACTCAGCTGAACTGGCTGCCAGGGATTTATTGTGTGTTCTCTTCATGAGGGAATAGACACTCATACCAGAAAAATACCAGTTACCAAAAACTCGATAAACAGATGTCAGAAACTTCTTCCAAAAGAATATTGCCTTGAAAAGAAACCTTTGAAGCTCTTATTACGAAAATACCAGAAGCGGACAAAATAATATGAACACCATTTCTGACAACAAAAATTGAACCCACTCATTCTTCTTTTCTACTGTTTTGCACCATACTGTCAAAAGCTCTTATCATCGCCAATTAAAATCTGCAACACCGCCCCATGTTGTCCTATGTTCACCATCTTAACCAGCGTGCGAGGCTGATCTGCTGTCCAGCGAAGTGAAACTAACATAACTGCATCGTCATCCTACCTGCATCTGTAATCACAAATACGTGAGACGAGACTCAGCATGTCAACGTGTCACCCGCTCTGCAAAATGCCAGAGGAAACCCCATGGAGGAGCGGTACACCTCCATTTCATATGACAGTGTTCACACCATTTGTTTCAGAATTCATTCCCACCGTTATTGACTAATCAGCCGTCTGCCTGTGTGTGGAGTGATACAGAGTGTGATGTGTGTGTGTGTGTGTGTGGGTGAGGTAATAAGTAGAGCCTGTAAGTAGCAGTGTGGTGGGAGGAAAGGTACTGGCTGTTATTGGATGTAGAGTGGGAGGCAGGCAGGCAGAAGCAGGGCTCCCCTGGTTACTGTTGCTCTGTGGGTGGCTGCCGGCAGCCCGGCTCTCCTCTCTCCTCATGACACTGTCGCTGGGCTGAGGGGGCGATGGACGGGACTACCTCTCTCCCTCTCTCTGTCTCTTCAATTCATACTCCACGCCCCCTTCCTGCGCCTGTTGTCCTCTTTCTTCTCCTTTTTTTTTAACCTTATTTTCCACCAACACGATCTTTTTTCTGACATCGTTCCCTGCGTCTCTCGAGATCCCTCCACTCTGTTTCTTTATGGGTTTTCTTCAGTCTCTCACACATGCCCCCCCTGGTCTTGAATGGAGGTTTCTGAACTCAGTGGTCTGAGGAAAGACCTTTTCTCCACCGCCCCAGCCTCTCCACCCACCTGCCTGCGCCCCCCGGCTCTCCTTAACCTGTCGCTTTCTTCTCCATTTCCTTTCTCGCATTGATCCCACCACAAAGCCACAGTTCATATTTCCTATAATGTCACTGACTTTTCTGTCTTCCATCGCCTATTCTGATTTGTCTTTCTCTGTGCTTTGTTTCTTCGGACTTCGTGCGTCAGTGTTTTATGCCAGTTTCACAGAGTTTTGTGTTGCTGTCTTTATTGCTGGGTCCGTGTGTGGTCAGCTGTTCTTAGTGCTACACAACTGATGTCAGATTGGATGGTCTCAAAGCAATAAGGCAGTAATCTCTTAAAGGCCCAGAGGCTTTTAAGTCCACACCTTCTCTCATCTCTCTCCTCGTACTCCTTTACCTCCCTCCCTCCTTCTCACCTTTAGAAAGAAAGACTATATTACCTCTAAATGGATCTTTTGGTGCGGCGATGCCCTCCTAGCTCTCACGCACACACACACACACACACTGATGCATACATGCGTGCTTGCACACTCACAAAAAAGCGCATGTGCACACACTCGTTGCTCTGCACCCACCACCTTTATGAAGCTGAGAATTATCCCACCATAGGTAATCATAACTTGCCATACCTGGGACTCATACAAATACACCTTGGCCCCTTTTCTCTTATAATGTGTATACAATGATCTAATATAGAGGCTACAGATCGGGGCTTGATAGTCTTGAAACCAGTGGGAATATTCAGTGACCCACAGCTCTTTTCAGTCTCTTGACTGTGTCACATTTTCGTGGTAGACGCGAGCCGCGCAGGACGAACAGTGCAACTGTAGCACATTTTCCTCATCTTTCCGTGTGTTTACACTGAGGAATAGCTTCAGAGCACAGAAGCATTAAAACCATGTCTTCATAGCAGCGTGCACAGAAATAGAAGCACGCTGTGTCGTTTGATACAAAATGTGCGCTTTGGGTGAGCGCGAAGGCAGGACGGGCAGAAATACAAGAGAGAGAGCTGCCCCCAAGCTAACACTTATATAACAATATGTCTAGGATATATAGCACACAGAGGATCCATACTGTTATTGGTCAACAGTAGAGTCATTTAATACAGGCCTGTCGGAGCCTGATGTGCTGATCTGCATATGCATCCCACAATATTTTCCACTGCCTCAAAGTTTAGAAGAAACTTGTGCTGATAGCACTTCTGCAGAAGTTTATATTTTGTACTCGAGAGCCACAACTGCATCAGCGAGGAAGTGGCCTGAGTTGCATGCTTAGACTTACTTTGAATCCTGAGCTATCGCTGCCACTGTAGGCAGTTGCTGTGGTAATCACTTGCTGTTCTCGCCCTTGGCGTCGTTAAGTGTTTGAAGTCGTCCCAGAGGTGCTCCGCTGAAAGGGTTAACTCCACTGCTCCCCCATAGACGCGCTCGCCGGCACGCTTATTTGTCTCTTTCATGTTTCCCAGTGAAGGGCTTATCTGGCATCCGGGTCTATCTGGAGGTGTTTTAAGTGAATGAGCGGCGGGCCGCAGTCTGACATTGATGCTAAAGCCAAAAGAATAGGTCAATGTGTCTGCTGGTGTGTAGATGCGCTACACAAATGAGATGCCCACCACTCAGCGCAGCGTGGCGCCCGGGGGTGAAGGGGTGTCAGAAGCCATTAGCCAAACAGAGGCAACGGGCGCTGACACCGGTCAGAATGGCAGATGTCCACACGACTAGGCAGGGTGGCACATGAGGGCACGGGACAGGACAGGACTGGCTCGTAGAGGCTGTCCCCCCTGGACATGGCAGGAAGCAGACAGAGGCGTTTCTAAGATGGGCAGCAGGCTGCACCCACCACAGCCCCAGCTCTCCTAAACTCAGAGCCACGTTAAAGGCTGACACGATTGATTAGGAGCTGATACCGGCAGTGACCTGATGGAGCCGCGTGTGGATATGAGTGTGTGTTTACTTGTGCTTCTATTTCTGTAAGAAGCAAGAGTTTTAGACCTTCATAGCGAGGACATTTTCACTCATTCAAGGGACCGTTTAGTGTTAAGGTGAGAATAAGAATGTTTAGGTTGGGTCGCTGCTATGGTTAAGGTCAGAGGATATTTAGTAAATACAGAGAAAATAGGCTCTCCATAAGGATTGAAGTCTTAGGGCATACCTATAGTTTGTTTGCTCTGGTCTGAATCATTTGATGAGATGGGGAACTTAGTGTGTTTTCCGAGTGGTTTGGTTTCTTTTCTAGCCGAGAAAAATCAATGCATGCCACAATGCAGTACTTACTTAATTTAATTCAAAAAACTTGGGGAGGGGGGTTCACGCTGAAGAACACAAAAAGATGTAGGAGGTCCTGAAGGAGGTCCACTGACCTAATATAATAGAATAGAATATGTAGTAGTCCGGGCAGTGTTGGGAAAGTTCACTTTCTATATGAACTAGTTCAAAGTTCAGTTCAAACCTTTTAAAATGAACTAGTTCAGTTCATCGTTCATAATTCAAAATTGTGAACTAAAGTTCATGCTTCCCCAAAATGAACTATTTCGTTCTTTTTTAGTTCTTTTTTTTTTTTTTTTTACGTTGCCACGAGCTACGAGCTAATTCCCGACTGTATGGGAATTAGTTTCTCAGTAAACGCATCCTCCTTCCTTGCACATATGTGAATTGTGACGAGACTGACGACCGCTGATGACAAAGTTGGTAGAGCGACAGGCAGGACTTGCAGTTGCCAGATCGGGTGGTTATCCGCGACATTTTAATGGTCGTTTACCATGTGTTTTTACTGTTTTAGCTTGGTTTTTCGCCGAGGGCTCTTGAAATCTGGCACGAACGTAATCTGAACGAAATCAGAGTGCCGTTCAAGAAACAGCAGAATGAGTGCGTTCACAATTTAACGTTCATCAAGCAAAAATGAACGGGACGTTCACGTTCACCCAAAATATGAGTTAGTTCATGAACGAACGTTCTTTGAACGCGTTCGGGTACAACACTGAGTCCGGGTCTGACTTTGATTAATTCTCTAGCTAGTTGATAGCAATGAATTTGCTCATTCACATCCCACTATGCAAAGCTGTTTTCTGCCAAGGCCTGTCAAACCTGACAGCACAAACAGATTGCTTTGGCCATACTGATATTGAACACACCCATCGTGTTACTGCCAATCTGGACTCCAGACCAGTGCCCTCTACTGGGCAAAGCCTTTGACCAGGTGAGTGGAAGCAACTCAGTACTGTTGACCTCATGTGCAGCTTCTGCTCTGCATCATTGTAAAGAGTTTTTTCTAGACCTAGTCTGGTCAGTCATCCAGAAGCAGCACCTCTACAGTATCAGGTATTGTAGTTTCATTGTGCTACATATAGCTAGCTCAAGGTCCTACTGAAACCTGAAAACTGATGAGCTCCATCATCATGATATTTTACAGTAGGGATTCCTCAAGAAGGATTATATTACAATGAAAGGAACATTATACTGTCTACAATGACCAGTTTTTAAAAACATCTTTCATCAGTTGAATTTGCATATACAGGGTTCATTTTCATGACTTGCAGCTTCAAATGTCGCTTTACTGTAAACATTGTAGTCTGAGAGGCATTCAGTGCTTCTTTGCTGATGGATAACAGGACTTTAATCAATCTTTCCAATTCCATCATATTTTTATTGCTCGCTGCTCTGCAGTCGAAAAACTGGCAGGGGAGGTGGGACAGGTTAAGATGGAGAAGGTAAAAAGTTTCACATCAGGTGTCTTCTGTGTTTGTGACACTGGTGAATGATCACGGTGACGGTTGTTTGAAGGAGTTACACACACACCTATGAGGCAGCTTTGAATTTGATTAGGCACAAAAGCTGAGCACCAAATGGAAACCCCTCGCTTGTCGGTGGCCCAAGAGCGTGAGAGAGAGGTGAATCCCAGGAGTTTTAGCTGCACTTATGTAAGCTCTGATCTGATGTGCTGGCAGGCCCTCTCTGCCTACTTCTCCACACTCCTCATTGCTTCTTCCTCTCCTCTCTTCTCCTCCCAGAGATTACCTCGATTACTCTGGCAAGACATCAGAAGGAAATCAGGAAACAGGGAGGAAAAAAAAAGCAGCAAAGAATTACTGTTGCATGACTGAAATTGTGGCTTTATCGTAGCTAACGGGCAACTGCCATCTCACGGATATACTTTGGTCAAATAAAAGATTCTGTTTTTTCTCTCGTTTTTTTTTTCTTTTTTTTTTTCCTGGAACATATGCAGATGCATGTGAAGGTAAGGACTGACAGCCATATGTGTGCAAATGGCAGTTTAGCCGCGCGGTTCATGAATAAAGTATCCGTTTAAGATCAACCGTACAGCAAACTTCAATTGAGCTGACACTCTCTTCAAAGGCCCTGCACAAGATGGAGCTGAACCAGATACATTAATGTTCGGCTGCATATAACAGATGACAAAAATTTCCTTTCTATATTGTTTTCCAGCTTTAATTATAAATCTATAAGTGAACCAACAGCATGTTTTTTTTTGTTTGTTTGTTTGTTTGTTTGTGTTTTTTGCCCCGCTGTGTTCCTGCGTTTACACACACCAGCATATCATCCGGAGTGATTGGCTCATAAAACACGTCTAATCTGCTAATACTGAATGAAGAAAGCCCATCATCTCGCCAAGACTTAACACAAGCCTCCCCCCCTCCATCCCCCCTCCCCCACCCCCCCGTCTTTGTTTTCATCTCTGATGGAAATAGCAACACATGGGCCACTGTGTTTGTCTTTAAGATGGCACACGGCTAATCCTGTGTGAAGCTGGAGGGATCTCTTCAGCTACTCTTGTCAGCGTTGATTTGTCAACAACAATCTTTTCATTTCCTCTGTAAGCTGACACCATCATGTCCGTGCGATAATGTGATAGAGGCGACGCTGGATTGAATCTGAGCGGGGCGCGTTCACGAGCCGGGCCGCCACTCTGCCACCGGTACGAGTGGAGCCTTTTGTGGGGCTTGTGCACTGTGGCTTTAAAAATAAAAGCTCAACAGTTTAACAAACAAGCCGAACCAACAAAAAACTGTTGACTTAACTGCGGTGTTTTTGAGGACGTGGGAAGGAAAAAGCATATACATACTGCAGAGCACCCATTTAATCATGCAATTGTTTGAAATAAGGGGGACAAGTATTGAAGGTAATTAAAGATTCCAGCCATGGCCGCCTGGCTGCTGAATGTGGAGCTATGAGCAAAAAGAAGCAAACAACAATTAAAAAACCTCAATAGGAACACCCAGCTTAAAGCGAGCAATCATGTCCGAGATGTTGGGCCTAAATGAGGATGTTGTTTTCTCTTTTCTGTTCTGTCAATCTCCGCCAGAAAGCGATTTCCTCCTGAAGAGTGGCGGCCAGGGCTAAAAGCATGTTTTAATAAGCGCGCTGACATATCCATCTTTGTTTCTGAGAGATAAGTCACAGCGAGCGCAGAGCAAAGCATCCAGGGCTAGCTGGAAGGATGCCCATTGCTGCGTATCAGTCGAATGTGCTTAGGCACACAAAAACACACAAGCGCGCACTTGCACGCACACACATACAAACAGAAGAGCTGTCACCCTAACTTAAATCCTATTTACCACCAAACCAATGGAATTTTTTCCTTGGAGCCGAAGGTGGTTGGCATGTTCACTTTATGCCTCCTCGGAGATTAGTGAATTCAGCCCTGCTCTGTTCCCACTGTGTCTCCTTTTAAGTCTTCCCTCTTATACTCCCCCTTCCTCTTCTTCTTCACATCATTGCGCTGCATTTAATGTGCTTTTATTTGTTTATTTATTTATTTTGTTGTTTTTCATCTGGGGGGGAGAGAAACGTAGTGAAGTCTCAGATACCTGGGACTTACAGCTGGCTGGGGCTGGCAGCTGTGCGTGTGATTGAGGAGTGTGACAGAAATGTCCTCATTAGGTCTCCACGAATGCTGTGAAGAGAGGCACGCTGCACAGGGGAGGAGAGGAGAGAGGAGAGAGGAACGAGGAGAGGTGGAAGGCAAGGAGAGAGGAGAGAAAAGTTTGCGAGCTTTTGACACTTGGCGCCTTTTATCTGTGCGGTATCTCAGGGTTTAAAGTTGAGTGTGCTCTAAAAGATATTCATGCACGAGCACACACACGTTCACTCGCTCTCTCTCTCCTACACACACACACACACACGCACGCACACACACAATGAATCACAAAGTGCATTGGAGTAACTTTATGTCATTATTATACACTATTAATTAAAGAGAAATAATAGAAGCCAGATGAACTTCTGTTCAGCCTAATTATCATGTCTTTGATACCAAATTGTGCAGAAAAAGAGTGTGAGAGAGCAACAGAGAGGGAGAAATGAGTGTATGGGGAGGTTCAGACTGGGACTTGGGACTTGGGGAGTGGAACTCAGCGAAAGGAGGATCTTACGCTGCATCCCAATATGGCACCCATAACCCTTCCTTGAAATCAAAGCTCAATTTCTTAATTACAGAATGAAATGAGACGCTCAGAGGGAGATAAAGACAGAGACGGACTACGGGGAGGGGGGGAAAAAGGGTGTGAGGGAATGAAGGGATGGAAGAAAGGGGTAACAGTAGGGGGTAAAGGGGTAGAGGGAACTGTTGCTCAGGGGAAAAACGGCAACAACAAACAAACAACAATCATCTGTTTTATCTCTCTGCCTTTCCTCCACATCCCGTCCTCTGCGTGTATCTAGTGATCTCTGAACTCTGCGCTTCCACGCCAACTCCCCCGTCGCCTTGTTTACATGTTGTTGCCGCTGCCGCGTTCGCAGCACGTTGATCATTAACATCATTATATGTCTATGATACTGCATGTCGAGTCACAAATCAACTTCCCTTCCATCCTTCCCGCTGGTCTAATGATCTGACTAAGTTTGCAACCACTTCTTTTTTTGCTGAAATGTCTCTTCGCTCATTGTCATTAAAGCGCTGCGAAAACACACCTGTTTGTTGTCAATGTGGTGGATGTGACAAACCACCGCTCTCGCCGCGTTGCTGCCGACTGCCTCCGCCGCCTGCGCCAGAGATTCAGAGGCAGACGGCACACATGCCGGACGCAATAGGGAGAGACGATGGGGTGATCAGCGGCGGCTTTCGGGAGAGGTATTCGGCAATAAATGAAATGTGAATAAGTCAAATAGGGGAAGACAGAGAGATGGAGATGTGCAGAGAGAAAGAGGAAAAGTCAAAGAGATAAGGGAGAGAGGGAGAGAGGAAGAGGGAAGGAGAAAGTGGTGGCACAGCTGAGGTTGACACTAATGAGGAGCCTTTGTGATGGGACCTGACAGAGGAGAAGAAAGCAGAATCCCCCGACACCGATGCTCCACAACACTCCTCCGCTTAATTGGGAGAGCCAGAGCCCACAACGAGGGTGTGTGTGTGTCAAAAAGAGTGTGTATCTGTTTTAGGAGGAGTAAGTGAATGTAAGACAAAGTAGACTTATATATGCTCACTTAATTAAGCCTACATATTGTGCGTGGCTTGATAAATGTATGTAATGGCGCTAATGTAGGTATTCACAGCTCACTCCGTGTTCTTGGTGGATTTTCACACTTTTTGGTCCAGAATTTCACGCTTTTAGTTGATGCTGGCAAGATACGCAGCTTAGAGCATTACATGCACGCTGATGGCTTTGAGGTTCACACGTCGGATATCTGCCATCTTCTCACATTCTTTAAAAGTGTCAGGAATCCAATGTAATAAGCCCACCCTTCCGTTCTCGCCGCGCGCACACAAACGTACATGCATACTGTACACACGCGTTCACTCCGGCGACAGCACTCACACGCTCGCATGAGCCGAGGATTTGCACTCGACGGTACGGTGCAACACTCGCGCACATGCATGCACTTAAACACATGCGCTCGTGTGCGGACATGAGTGGGGACACTCGCTCGCTCCCTGCGGTGCAGTTTCCATCTTTGACTCTGAATCAATCATTTTTAATTTATCAGAGGGGATTTGTGTCATGAAGGCTGATGCCAACTCCAATAAGAGGGAAAAAAACAACACAACAGCAGTGAAAAAGCCAGAGCAAATCCTTGCTCTGATGCGATTATAACACACAACCAAATCAGGGCTGACTTGAATAGACACAGAACACAAAATCATATTAAGGGAAATTCGATGTGCATGGCATTACACTGCTCTCAATCCTCCCCTCTTTTCTGTTTCTGGTCTTCTTTCCCTCATTCTCTCTTTGGATTTCTTACTCCATTTCTCCCTGTCCTTCTTTCTATCTGTCATCAGCACCATTGCCTCTCGATTTTTCAATGCGAGTGACCCGAAAAATTTGTGACTTGTGCGGCCCCTTCCTCTCCTCTGAGCGGATCTTGTGGTTTGTGCCGGCAGCAGTGATGGTGCCGTCCACCCTCTCCCTGGGGACAAACTCAGTTAGCTCTTCATGTCACAGGTAGCACCCAGGCTTAACAGCAACAGATTGAAGCCTCATACCATATAATTTTCCACAATACCTCAGATATGCGGTAACAGATGAAAGGCAATCTCTTCAGCGCTGTTGAAATATGGCCACAGCAAAAGCTCTCGTACAATAATGTTTAATTTAAATGACAAAATAGCTCCGCCGCGAGCAGGTATTCTACAAACAACAGCTTTGCGATCAGCAAGAGAGGTGAGTCAGGGAGAGAAACTGCGAGGTATAGAGAAGGGGGGGTGGGCAAAATACAGTATAGAGAGTGCGAGAGAGAAGAAGCTGAAGAGATGGATAGAGTAGGGTTGTTATGTCAGAGACAGTCGAGCTGCTCTCATCTTGCCATTATCTCAAGCACCCTCACATTACCATAATAATGGCTTTTAACCAAATGTAGCACTCTCCAAAGCAGCACAGGCAGAATCTGTTTTAACCAAATGTAAAACACTCATCTACAGGCAGAATCAGAGGGGCTTAACGTTAACATCACCATAGACCGACGAGTGCTGTGTGGAAGGCATGTGTGGGTTTGAGTGGGAGTTTCAGGCTGGATATAGTCTGCTGATGTATTCTTGATTATACATATAATGTGCAAAGATCATTTTGCGTGTCACATACGCACCCACAGACATACATCCCTGTAAATGTTGTGCGGCAACGCATGTCAGCTGTCGAGTGTGTGAAAACGTGCGCAGCCGTGTGTCTGTTCCCAATCATGCTACACGTGCTGTGTGTGTGTTGTGTCGGTGTAGAAGTGCACGCGTGTGCGATTGTGTGAGTCAGAGTTGAGGTCCAGGTCTGGCCAGGTACTCTGCATGTGTTTCCCCCGTCCAGATGGCCTCTCGGCAGGCCTGGGCCGGGGCGCGGGGTGTCCTCCTGCCCTCCCACCCAGCCGTTGCAGAAGGTCGACTCGACCGCGCCGCCCGCCTGCCCTGCAATGCTGCCTTCCAGACCAGCAGCTCCCTGCCAGAGGAAGAGAAAGAGCCAGAAAATGGTATTGAAAGCTTGTTTGTGCCATCTATGTCATTAAGCAGGTGCATATATAATAATGACCTTCTTTTAAAGTGACCATAGAAGCACACACTTGGCAATGACTTTTCTTTTTTTAAGCCCTATTTCTCTTTCTTTTCCTTCCTCACATGCTCACATTCCCGTCCTCCCGTCTTTTCCCTACGTTGCTCTTCCTTCTTGTCTCTTTCTTTTGCCTTGTGTCTTGTTTTACAGTTATAGTTGTGTGTGTGTGTATGTGTGTGTGCTGTGTGTGTGCAGTGTGAGGTGCCAGGAGGGTGTGGAGACCCACAGATGGTCAGGGTGGTTCCCACTCAGTGAGATCTGGGTCAGAGCCCGCTCTCAGATTAGTGGGCCTCACTCGTGAAGCACCACCCACAGGTTTCTGGGCAGACCTGGATCTGACACAGAGGTTTTGTTTTGTTACAGAGCGACACGCTCATCCATGGTATCATATTGTTTCCGCCAGCTCTTGAAAACAGGAATATCACCTTTGTGTGCACCTGACTGTTGTATTAGTTGGTATTGTTTGGGCTTTTATAGCTGAGCGTTCACTGTGAGTGTTCCTGGATCGGAGATTTAGCTCTCTGCCCAAAATGTTCATGTATATATAAATTAAAATCACAGTGCAATGAGGTGCTAAAAGCATTTTGCTTGTAGTCCATGTTTCATTTTGGGGGGTTGTCCAGGCCTGCAGAGCTCAAAAACAATGCAGTCCCTCGACAATTCTTTTCAGTGTCTCCTATGGCAGAAAAACTACGACGCAGCACCAAAACAAAGGCAAATCTCCAGCCACCACAATGAAAACAACAAACAACACATGTATGGATGTGCATTACCGCCAAGAGGTTCCTGAACATCAAATACAAATGCAGATAATAGCTTTAAGAAGTGAATAAAAAGTTTCAATACGTGGTGTATGCTCTGGATCTGCAAAGCATTTTGTGCCTTATTCAAGGATACTTTAGGGTGATGAATGCTTGCAGAGCTGCTTGAACTGGTTCATGAAGTTCTGGTTGTGTATTGAAGTTATACTGAATACACAACCACAGTATTTTGAGTCTTTATGTGTTTGCACAGTTGAGGCTTTATTCAAACCAACGGCTGCAACATGTGAAAGAAACATCGCCACAGAGGGTTACAGCAAAAAAGTTGAACTTGGCTTGAGTTTTGCTGCTACAATATGATCACTGCTTCGGTCAATTAAATCCATATGCAAGTAAGTGCGCATTCCTGATTGATTTGTAATGTGAACATTAGATTTTTACTGTTGATCTTGTAATCGTCCGGACGAAAAAGATGAAAAGGTTGCAAGAGTGATAGTTCGAGTTGTAAAATCTCACCTCTGTGGTTTGGTGTCTCAGAAGCCTTCAGTCTCATGGACATGTAGCTTGGTCTCCATCCAAATGTAGTTCGAATTTTTTTACTGAATTTCAAAAGAAAGTAAGAATGAATGCTTGTTTCCATCCACTGCTGTTCTGCATTTACAGGAGTTGATTTATCAATATAAGCAGTAGGTGGTGCCATTTTTCCCGTCCGGTGCGATTGTGCCATAGCGGCGGAAGAGAGATGAGCAATGTCGTCATGAGTGCCAGCCAAACCTCGAGCGGTGATAAACAATGTAGGAAACATCATGCGCAAATGCGCAAATTTCATGCATTCATTTGTTGAACTTTAGTTTTCTTGTTGCTGAACACAGATCTCAGGCTTGAGTCTGCTGCTGTGTTTCATCTCTTCTGTGGACGTTTAAACGTTGCTTCATGTCTGGCGTGATTTATCAGCTAAGTCTGTGTCCATTGCACTTTGTCCACTTTGCTTCCATCTACATCAGCTTTTCAAACCTTTAAGCAATATTTTATAATTTTTTGCTTTTCTCAGTTTTTTTATGTGCAAATTTAGAATAGGTGGATGGAATTGGTAGAAAAAGGATTATGCTTGCAAGATTTTAACAACCACAAGCTTATTAACCCACCTAAATGCTCTTTTTGATCAATGCCCAGTAGATGCTATAGAGCTGACCAGTCAGTCATCCACGGTTCATAAGTGGCCATGACAGAACGTACAGAGGGATAATGGTGTCACAGTGTGTGGGGCAGCATCCCATCGGTTTGAGCCACAGCATGCCATCACAGATTCTGTCAGCTCTCATTCTTTACAATGATGCTCATGTCCTTCAGACACGCGCACACACACACACACACACACACACACACAGATATATGTTCATGCACACACATGTATATATGCTGGTACATGTGCTGCCATGTGCACAGAGCCCCCCCCACACACACGTACAAGCGCACATCCCCGACCCGCCCAATGAATTAATTACAATCACAGCCATTGTGTTTGTGTGTATGGGGTGCTAATAGGAAGTGACAGGGGCTGCGGCGATGTACTCATCACTCCGGGCTTCCTGCCTTTCCCCACCGCCTCTCCTGACACCCCTCCAATCACCCAGTTCAGCTTGACATTTCTATCTTTGTAGTGTGGTCACCTGTCATTCTCTGAGCTGCCTGTTAGCTCATCGCTTGTACTAACACAAGGGCATGTACATAAATACACACACACACACACACACACACACACACACACACACACACACACACACACACACACACACATACATGCATGTCTGCTTTCACCTAGTAATTACACATATATACACCGAGCAATACAAAACCGCAGCACGGCTTTAATTACCAAACATACGTGTGTGTCTGTGCGTTATTTATTCATCACATAGTGGAAATAAAAATCAGTTCACGCTGCCACATGTGGGGGCAGAATATAGTCTCTAAGGGTTTGTTGAAGAAGAAAAGGGTTGTTATAGGCTACTATGCATGTGAGTGAATACCTGCATTTTGACCTCACAAATGTAGGGGAACAAGTTCATGTGTGAAGGTTCAGGAAACACACAGTAGAACAAAATGAAGCTTCCACAGCAAATATGTGGCTTCTCACCTCATTCATTATGTAATGGGAGTAACAGCCCTCCTCCCTCTCCTCCTTTCTCTCTCTCTCTTTCTCCTCACCTCCCTCTCTTCACCCCGTCCTCCCCTCAGCCTTCACCTTCTGTTCACCACCTGTACGGGAACAGATTCTCTCCTCTCTCCGCATGACACTTCAATCTGTTCTATAGCAGATAGAAGGACAGAGTGTCGGTATTTTATTTTTCTGTCATTTTCTTTTTGTTTTTTTTTACGTCTATATCTTGTCTCTTTGCACGTGGTAGTCGGGGAATGACATGCCTGGACGCCACCTCAGGTCAAATTCAAAAGGTTAAAGGTCTGACATTTGAACACACTGCCAGCAGGGTTGATGTTCGCATACACGTGACGTCGTCCACACACACACACACACACACACACACACACACACACACACACACACACGTGCACACGCAGGCGGCAGGCAGTTCTGAATGTTGTGTGTGATTACGCGTGTAAGCAACCGTGCGCGTCTGTATGTCTGTGACCTTAAACAAATGCCTCACCCTGCTTGTTTCGTTCCACATTTGACATATGAGCTTGACAAGATTTGCAGCTTTTACCATAATGTCAATTGCCATGTTCACTATTGGCTTCCCCATTAGATCAGGAAGGTATAGAGGCTGATCTAAATCTGTAAGATGTGAGAAGATGATGAAGACAGTTGTGAATGACATGAAGAAAAAAAATACGTGAGGGATGCATGATGCAGATGGATACAGGAAGACAGGAGGAAGGCTGAACAGCAGGTGAAAGGAGAAATCATTTACATACTCGCACACACATGCAGGTTATTGAGAGGTGGCAACAGAGGACTGATGGTTCCTTCTCATTGCTAAAGATACAACTGATGACAATTCCATTAATCCTGTCAGTCCTCTCCCTCCATCTCTCTCAATCCACCCCCCCACCCCCCCTTTTTCTCAGTCCTTTTTTAGATGAAAGGCTTCCACTTTTTCTGTCAATGGCCTGCAGTCATCTGAATTAAACATTGATTTTATCGGAAGTTTAGTCACTGCGCCCGTGACGGCTCGCTGCCTCCTCAAAAACCATGTGTGCGCGTGTCTCATCGCAGAGGAACGCAGAGCCAAGGAGAGAAGGATGAAGGAGATGAGAGACGGAGCAGAGAGAGTTAGAACAGAGGAGACGAGGGAGGATGGGAGGGAGAGCGAGATTTCAAGAGGACGACATTAAAACGCAATAACAGAGACAGACGGGGACACGGGGAGCCGAGGAGGGAGACAAGGAGAACACAGGGGGGATGAGAAGAAAGAACAAGGGATTCGGCGAGCAGCAATTAAGAGAGGAAGAAGGGAAAGGAAGAAAGACTCAGCGGTGGATGAGGCAGGGCTCACGCAGAATAGAAAGGGGAAAGGGTTTTTTGAAGTGCTATGTTCAAATCTCTCTTTAGTTCCCGTCATTGTCCAACACCTGCCACAACTCATCTCTGTAAAACTCCCTCCCTTTTTCCCTCCCATTCCCATCCTCCCTCACTCCCACCATCGCTGCTAATCAGCTGGGCTACCACCACGCCGGCCCGCATTCTTCTGCCTCTGAAATATTAAGAAGTTACAGCTTCAACATCCCTCGTCCAGGCGTGTGCTGTTGCTCACAGCCAAAGGATCAGAGATAAAATAAAGAGAACTGCGCTTTGCACGTAAAACCTCCTCGCTTTCACATCCACAACCTCTGGTGAGAAAAGGGGAAAGGAAGGTTATGTTGACACCCGGTTCTCAAACGCACCAGCCGCACTAAGATAAACAGACGAGGTTGACCTCTAGCTGGGAACGCACCAGCTTTGCCGTCTTCCCCCGTCGGCCAAAACGTCTCACTTTTTCTTCTCCTACGTTTCTTTCCCCTCTTCCTCCATGGGTGGTTTGTTGTTGGGCACCCTGAGGAGACGGGGAGATGAAAGGGAGCTGGTCTCAGGGGAGTGCCAGCGCTGAACGAGGGAGGCCCCGCGTTCTCATCCCCGCAGCGGCGCGCCATCTCCGCGATGAATCATCTCCAGAGTGGGACGGCGAGATCTGGGTCCTCCGGTTCAGGCTCACCCCTGTTCACAAGTGCACCGCTCACACACATTTACACACAGACAGACACACACACACCTTGGAGGATGTGGTCCCATGTGAGCATTACAAATAAAACTTCCAGTCTCCACAGCAGTCGTGTTCATAGGGTGTGGTAGACTCGAGGGAAAGTTAAAAGCGAATTCAACATAGATAACAGCAAAAGTGCGTTAAGGAAGCAGAATAAAACTAATGGGCTATTTTTCATAGAATTCATGAATATCTCCCGCCCTCCCTCTACGTTCCTGTCTGAGGTCTTCTGGCGGCTAATGGTGGAGTTCCCTCACACCCGTGGCCCCGGGGTGGCACAGCTTTGGCTCCCAGAGTGCACTACTGCCCTAGGAATACCTCCCCATTTGGGTCAATCTCTCTCTCTCTCTGTCTCCCTCTTTCTATCTTTCTCCCGATGTCTCTCTTTCCCTCGCTTGCTCTCTTTTTTGCTGCAGTAGGTATGAATAATTAAACCTGCGTTTCCTCTCCTCTCATGTCATGTCTCTGTCTGCCACCCCTCCTCCCGCCCTCTCCGCTGTGTCTCTCACTCAGGCTGAAGTGTTATAACAGAAGTGAGTCATTTAGAAGAGGGAAAAGGCTGCAGATCAAGGAGAGTTGAGTTCAGTTTGGAACTTGGCATGTTACATAAGCTGTCACTGTGTGTTATTGACTGAGAGAGGGAGAGAGAGCGAGAGAGAGAGGGATGGATGGAGGAGAGAAAGAAATGGAAAGAGAGTGAGAGAGGAAAGGTGAGACTGTGATAATGGTGAACAGAGAGCGAGTGAGAAAAAGATCACGAGTGAGTTGCCAGCATGTCGACAATGTTGCAACAGAGGTGATAAAGTTGCATTTTCTCTTAAGGTGTTGTAAACTACTCTTCATGAGCAAAAATTAAATCACTTGCCACAGTCTGTAAAAAGGCCCTTCAGAAGCTGAAGGATCCGATGTTGCATGTGTGATAAATGTGTAGTTATTGCGGTCAAAGTTGAAAAGTTACCTTTTTTGTATTTTGTATAACTTTATTTAACTCGGAAGGTGCTGCAAGGAAATTTAAAAACCAAAGTGATGAAACTAAAAACAGACTTATAAATAGAAAAAAAAGATCTGGGGGGAATATGAGCATGAAAGTTCATTCTTGACAATGGGAACATCACAGACGCCCAAAAAAATAAAGAGTGACAGATATGGTAAGAAGATTAATGTTGAATCAGTAACATAACACCAGTCAATATCAAGAATATGAAAACAAATATGCAAAACAGTAAAGTGGCTAAAAATCATTTTTTCTTTCACATTATATATTATAATAATCAAGAATTAACAGTAACTCTACAAAGCCTTGTAGAGTCTTTCAGCTCATTGTTTTGAAGTTTCAGCTTTACAGATTTAGTTCAGTTTCACTCTCCTCAGTGAAAAAGCACACTATCTGCTCAGCGCCAAACAGCAGGTGAACACACACACGCAAACATAAAACAAACACAAAGCCATATTAATACTACATACATGAGCTACATGCTTTATATAGCATAAAAAAATATTTATTGCCCAAAGCACATTTGTTGAGCATGAATAATCAATTTTAAGGTAATACAAGTGAAATATAATTCTTATTTTTACTTTGTTAATATTGAAAAAAAAAGTGAGACACTTATTGCAGGTTTTTAGTGTCATTGCATTCCTAAAATAAAATCAGTAAATAAAATCTAAAAGTAGATAGTTACAAAATATCCCAAAATGTAATCACATGAATTAGCATGTTTGTCAAGACCAATTAAGACAAGTTCGAGATAGTTCAGAGATCAAGTCAAGACCAGAAAAACAAGACCTTTAATATCCTTCATATTTCTAGTTAACTGCGAATCTGGTGCATTATTAAATTCCAAGAAAACAAATCTGAATTATATTACAGTAGAAATGAAACATTCATGCACAATGTTTCAAACTTACTATTTAAATATCACATCTTGCATGAAACTGTACATTTCTAATAAGATGCTTGGTTGCTACATGAACATTATGGAATAATAAACATCTGCTCTTGCAATGACAGTGATGCAGTGCAAGTAATATTACTGTAAAGACTTTGTGTGTCTATGGGGAAGTGGCAGCTGACTGACAGCAGAGCAGCAGCCTGATATGAGAACTGCCAGTGACGCTGGGCAAACACAAAGACTGGGTTGGTCTTGACCAGTCTTTGACTTTCCCCAGATGCAGACAAGTGCAAGCTCGAATGCATATGAGACCAATACAAGTCTTGAGACCAGACTAAAAACCAAGTCGCCCCAGAATGTTTTTTAAACTATGCAAGGAGATTTATGAAGATTATGTCCAATTGAAACATGCTCCAATACATCAAGGCTCTTACTTTCAGTTCACAAGGGATGTACTGGAAGAAGATTTAAGTTATCGGGCATCAACGGGTTCACTTTTATCACTTTTATCCTCTGCCTCTAAACAAACTTCATCAGCCTGCCAATGCCAATCAGAACAATCACATAACCACTTCCACCTCTTCCCCTCGTCTTTCCTCTTCCCTCCATCTCACTGGCAACTCTTTCCCTCTTTCCGTCTGTCTTCCCTCAGGTGCCGTATTACCATAATGGCTTCTTGTGACTATGATGTACTAGCAGAAGTAGCAGTATGGAAATGCAACATGCCACAGCGCACATTATCAGAGCTGTATGCATTAGATGTCATTTGTGAGTATACAGCTGTATGGTCATTATGTGTTAAACTGTTCTGTGGAGAGAAGGGGGACAGAGGGAGGGAGAGTGATGGTAAACTGTTTCCCATGTACAGTACAGTTGAGGTATTCTGCAGCTTGCGTGCAAAGAGGAGTGAGGATTAGCAGGGAGATGAAAATAGGAAATGAAAATGGCCTCTTGTCATTTTTTTTTTTTTTTGCATAACTACAGTATTCACTGGTGCACATTTGTGGCGTGTTTAACCACTGAACTGGTTGAGGCTGGTCTGCGTGTGATGGCACCACCTTCCTGTAAATCTGTTCATGGTAGTGACAGATGTAGACGGTCGCAGTAAGAAGAAGATGGCATGATGCATTTGTTTGCTTTCTCCCTCAACTAGCCAAGCTCTAGGGGTGGCGACGCCTGTCAGTCCACCACTTTGGTCCAGACTGAAATATCTCAACCACTATTGGAGGGATTGACATGAAATTTGGCACGTTCATGTTTTCATATAACCAGCAGCTGTCAGAGCAGATCCTCTAAATTGATAATCTTCAGTGTCCTCAAAGTCTTCTTTGAACTTGGCAAAATTGCATTTTCATAGCACACACCCCGGGCATGGAATAATTTACAAGACAACTTAATTTGGAAACACGGCCTTCATATGAGGCATTCAAAAGCCACATTCAAAACTTTTTATTTTTTATTAAGATTAATGGAGTATAGAGTTTTTTCCATGTGACTCAGTGTTATCTACTCTAAGCTGCCGTTTTGATCAGGTCTCTCTTGTAAAAGAAATAATGCATCTTAAGGGACTTCCTGGTTAAATACAGGATAATTTTTCATTAAGCATCGTTATTAGGCCACAATTTTACTTGGTCAATAATTTGGTTTATTATTATGATCAGTCCAAGGCACACCTGTCAGGTGGCTGGATTAACTTTGCGAAGAAAAGGATTTAAACAAATTCATGCTCCAAATTTAAGAGAAGTGAGCCTTTTGTGTTTACTGAAAAAGTCTTAAGTCTTTTGCTTTTACTTTGTGAAAAATGGGAGCTAAAAACAGAAGTTACATTTATGTTTTTGTTGATAGTTTTTCTAAAAGCTGGAAATCTAAAGTGAGCCACAGAGCATGCATTTGAGAAAGACTCTGTTCCAGTGCTTTATTTTCAGTCATTAGCGTCGTTACAAATGTCACAAACAGATTTTGAATTAGTTTTTTTTTTTTTTTAACTTTTGGAAGAGAACCCTGATGTTCTGGTTTCACTTCGGTTCTCTGTAGCTGCCAACATATTAGCAATGTCATTGTGAGCATTCTAACATTTAGCTCAAAGCCCTCTGTGCAGTACATCCTCACAGATCCGCCAGCACGACTATAGACTCTTGGCCTTGTTGGTAAATGCATCAGTGTGAGATGAGCTGCGTTTTCAACCAGTGGCATAATAACCTGAAATGATTTCCATTAGCCGATTGTCGTTATTTCCCCTCTCCTCTGATTTTGAGTTTGCTGGAAAGGATTCAGATAGATTTAATGCTAAATCCTCCACTTTGTCCCTAATTATTTTCTATTACTGCAACCCTCTGAAAACATTTTACCTCTTGTGCTTTGCCGACTCTAACGATGACTGTTCCTCTTTCTAAGAACACTGACCTCTTCTCTCCAACATAATGATTTATTTCCTCCCATGTGTATTTGTGTGTTTGTATGTGTGTGTGTTGCTGCAGGTGTGAGTGTGTGTGTGTGGTCGGAGGTTGGTCTCCCCGCTGCAGCAGGACCCTGAGATGAGTCACTGTGGGGGCACTTCCTGCCCTCCTCATAAATATAGCAAACCTTAAAGTGCAGAAAAATGTTCCTTTTAGAAAAATGGGCAAAAGAAAAAATGAAGGGGAAAAATATGTATGTATATGAATATTTCAGCATTTATATAAGCTCTGAGAAACACTGAAGGTCTGTTGTGGAATCGTCGTGAGGAAATTAAAACAAAGGGTTCGTGGCGGTGCACAGGTTTGATATGTGCAGATGCATGGGATGTATTTGTGCAGGTGAGAAAAGTTTTTCAACGCAAAGAGAGCGCTCAAAGTTCATACGAGTCACAGAGACGGTGTGCTTTTTTGTTACATAAAGGGAAAGAGGGTGGGGGGAAGAAAGGAGAGTGTATCCGTGGGCATCGCTTCAGGGCATCGCACACTCTGAGTGCCAGCGAGAGAGAGAGAGAGAGACAGAGGGAGTAGAGGAGCATCCTGTCACCTATCAATCTCTCCTCTTCAGGTTTTATTTATTTTTCTGTTTTTTGCCTTCGCCTGTTTGCACAAATTGTTTTTCCTTCAACCTCTGCGCTTTTCAAATCCTGCATTGCTCAGTGTGAACGCATGTTATTGCCGTGGAAGCTCGAGAGAGGGGACGACGAGGCCTCCAAACTCCAAACCTCCCTTTTTTGTCTTTAGGCTGTCAAAGTTATCGCTGTCACTTTTCACTTACTGTACAATAACCTTACAGTTTATGCTTGTAATAGTTCACTGACATGTCTGTTTACTACTCTCTGCTCTGTTTTTCAAGTACTTCTGTGCTTCTGCCACCATTTTCCCCCTCTGTTTGAAATTATTTGTTGCATCCCGACAGAACAGATGATGGGAATCAGCTCTTTGCAGCAGTAACTCTCAGTGATTCACGCTAAGCGCAGCCTCAGAAACACTTGTACAATCACATTTCTGCCGAACTGGGTGAGAAAGTCAAGAATTCATTTATAGTCTCTACCCACTCAATCCTTTCCACAGTCACCAAGGACTCTGAAAAGATCACCAGTCAGTCAGTCACAGGGCCGTCACAGACAGACAAACGCTCTTTCAGTCATATTCACACTCAGAGTCTTACCTAACGATGTTTCCTGAGTGTGGGAGGCATCACAAGGAAACCCATGCAAACTCGGCACAGGCTGGTGATCGAGCTCTGTGAAGCCACTGAGCCACCGTGACGCCTTCATTAGTGATTATACATTTTTATTGAATCAGTTAATTTTCAAATCTGAGCAGACAACTCGAATAACCTGTTCTCTGTTGTTGTTGTTGCTGCTGCTGCTTCCTGCGGGATGTTTTCCATCCACTGACATTTTAACAAAGCTGTTGGTTTGTTGGCTGCGTTATAGTTTCGTGACATCACAGCAGGACTTGTTAAATGCATCATATAAAAACAAATCAAGAATCAGCCTAATGGTACTGTTAAGTCTTTTAATGCTATTCTCTAATACATATATATTTACACGACTTTTATTTTTAACAATCCATGAAATCCTCCATATAAACCCTGTAAAACCACAGCGTATCATTTTTCTGTATGAAGGTTTTTGTACGAATGGAAAAAATGTTAAGCTAAGCTAAGCTGATTTAACCTGCTCTTGGTGGTGTCTTAAAGCAAAAACTATGAAATATTACATTTATTTCATTTATATTTAATAAAATGTAAAAATCGCCTATTGCCATAATTTGAATTGTCTGGACCGCCTCTTATTTGTTGATAAGACACGACACAACTCACCTGCTAGTAAAGCGAAGAGTAAGGTCTTACCATCGTACGTGAATTTATGTTTCCTTTCCTCTCTGTCCCAGTCTTGTTCCCCTTTGAATAGGGTTTCCCTTCTGTAACAATCCGAAATCCAATCACTGAATTCGTCGTTTAATTACCACTTGTGGCAGCAGGGGTCGCTGTTGTTGCTGTTCGGCAAAAGTTACATGATCTCGCCTTAGAATTTACTGTATAGGGATAAGAGTGTCACGATCTTCTTATATAACTCTCACAAAGAACAAATAAGGATATTTCCCAAAATGTCAAACTGTAACCATGGTAGATATAATAGTGATAGTGAGTTTTTTTTTAAAGCGGCTAGTGGAAAGATGGACATTGTCTGTGTGGGCGAATTCAGGGTACAATTTTGTTGTCCAAATAATTCTGTTTGTCACCGCTATATATTAACAATGTCAGCTCAAATGCCATCACAAAGATCACTTTTCCCCCGGTTGCTGAGGAGCTGTTGGTGTTTGCCGTCTGTTTGTGGGACTGAGGGGGACAGATGGAGGAATCCCTGTCTCATCGCCCACTCCTGCTTCAGTTTTCATCCCCCAGGAGGACTCACATCTCCCTCAGCACAGAGGTGTTTTCAAATTAAATACTATCTAATGAACTGGAAAACCTGCCCCCATCATGCTGTGTGTGTGTGTGTGTGTGTGTGTGTGTGTGTGTGTGTGTGTGTGTGTGTGTGTGTGTGTGTATTTGTGGAGTACATGTTGGGGAGGTGCTGGAGAGCGGGACGAGAAAATGAAAGAAAAACTGTGTGAGAGATTAAAAGAGAGAGGTATTTGCATTGCAATCTAGTGATTGCACAGCCTGTGTGTGGCGTCATGAAGCGTGTGTTCGTTAATTGTATATCTCTGCAGTTCTAATTGCTTTAATTCCCTGTAATTAATCAGTAATTGCAGTGAGGAGCCACGCACAGCTTCGCTCTGAAGGCAAAAGAACTTTTCAATATCGAGTACATAAATATAGATGAGAGAAAGGAACCGATGGAGATGGTGTGGAAACAGAGACGAAGGGAAAGAAAGATGGAAAGAGAAATAAAAAGAAGGAAAGAAACGAGAGAGACAAGAAAGGAGAAAAGACAACCTACTATATTTAGTGTTCTCTGAAAGGCCTCAGCCATGTAGTATATGGCAGGGCCTCATTTCTCATTAATGTATTCTGATGTGAATGAAAATGAGAGATTATGGGTGAAAGTGGAGCAGTCCCTACAGACTTACAGCAGTGCTGCAAATAAATCCCCACAACTCGGAGGAAAAACCTTTTCATTACAGAGACACTCGAAGGTTTGTTCACAAATCAGCCACACTGTTCAGGAAACATCTTAGTGCACCTAATGTTTGAGATCTCGGCGCTCGCAGGTTTCTGTCTTTTCAATGTTTTTCTTAAGGATATCAGCCCACCTCTCTAAGCATGGTGTGGCAGCTGTTCCAAGGGAGATCCCTGTCCCATGAGTCCACCACAGACCAGGAGTGAAAGGAGAATCCCTCCCACCCGCCTTACTGTAGCAAGGTAGTCCCCTCCCCTCTCTCTCTCTCTGTATCTCCTCCCAGCCCTCACTTCCTGCCTCACCCTGCCCCACTCATTAATTCCAAATTAAGACAGCAGCCCACCCACCCACACACCTTATTGTACATATTGCACATAAATGCTTTTTCTGGTCAGACTTTTAATTTACAAAGGTTTTGAGCTGAGGCTAGCAAACTGAACTGTGTGTGTGTGTGTGTGTGTGTGTGTGTGTGTGTGTGTGTGTGTGTGTGTGTGTGTGCGTGTGTATGTGTGTGCATGTGCATGTTGTATAATGATCGCTTCTCTGTTCCTTTCCTCAACCCCAGATGAAAGCAAACCTTTGTCATTCTCAATCGTTTTTTAAATGAGAGTTGGTGGCTGGTCTTCGGTGACCTGCTGCGCCCCTACCTCCTCCTCTGCCTTCTATCTGCCCCCTTACACCCCTCCCCACCCACACCCCCCTCATAAATGGCCCCGGTTCCTTCGTAACAAGCTGGATTCTCATAGATCTCCATCAATTTGTGTCACACCAGGGATTCCCTGAACAAAGATGCCTTTGCCACATCACCCACAACATCTATGCATTATTAAGGCTAGAAAAACAGCCTGCAAAGTGTGTGGCACAGCCTTGGTTACAGAGCTAAAAGATACAAAGACGAGCGAGAAACAGGAAGACAAAGCTGAGAGAAAGACAGAGGCCAAAGGAGGGAGACTAATGATAAAAGACTAACATTTTAAATACCAACGTGGCCATGTGTTCCTCAGTATGTTAGTGATTTGACTGTTAAGCGAAAAGCTCGTGCCGCCACTCTCCATACAGTGTTCCTTCATTTAAGAGATTTCCCAAGATGCATCTCATCCAAGAGCCGCCAGCATCAGCATGTGCATGGTGAGGCTCGCGTTGATCTCTAAATGGTAGCACAATACTATTAAAGTGCAGCAAGACCAAAGGCCCCACATCAGAGAAAGGACGTTTGAGCGGCCACATATTCAGCTCCTGAGAGCCCTCAAACAGCAGGCTGTTCTGTGCAGCCGTCACCTACAGCTGCTGATATACTGAGGTTCATCGTGTGTCCAGAAAGGGCAATTAAAATAAAATAACACGCCGTGTAACCTGAAAATTCCCTCAGGGCAACAACTCACCTTTAAACTTAATTTATGATGTCATGATCTTTGAGAAATCATCCATGATTCATTAGCAGGAGCAGCTTTCTGTGGCACGGATACAAACTGAACAATCATGCTCTAATTTGGGATTTAATTAAAGGAAGTCAGCATGAAGAAGCTGCACTGACAAAAAAAAGGAGAATACGTTAACTCAGAGGATGCTTCATCGAGTATTTAGCCACTAATGAGTTTCATTTAACTTCAGCTCTGAAAGGTCATGAACCTCAACTTGAGCCCATTTGACCATATCATCACTGTACAGATTCATTTTCAACCACTGTGGAGATTCAGGATTGATTGTAAAACCACAGAGAGGAACAGACAAAATTAGACCATTTAAAAAAAAAGAAAAGAAAAAGAAAAACTCAGGGTGGGCTCACTAATGAGAGCAACAATGAAAATGAAAGACTTCCTGTACTTGCACCTACACACATTATGCCATGTGAACGCACCAACAGCGCAGACATCTCTCTCAACCATCAGATATGATGGCAAAATATATATATAAGTTGGGGACCATCACCATCAGCCCTATCAATCGAATATGTGCCTTCCTTAAAGTGACGAAGCCCTTCAGTAATTGTAACGGGAGCAAAAGTGGAAGTCACGTGACGTTATACAGCGACAAAACCAGCAAAGGTGGAAGGATGGGACAACAAAACATCAGACTTTAACATTAGCGTCATGAGGTTATTATTCAAGTATTTTGAGTTTTTGAGAAGTAAAGCATGAAAAGTTGTTTACATATTGTGTAGAATGAAAAAGAACGAGTTGGTAGATTTTGGTAGCATCATGACAGGAGCAAACATAAGAAATAACCCGAAGTACAAAAGTATTTAAATCAAAGTGCATAACAATTATTGACACTAACACGTCCTTAAAGTTGTCTAAGTATCAACCAAACTGCAGCAGTGAGTCTCAATGAAAAGCTCCTTGGGCAGCAGGAATAACATCCACATGCTAACAGGCTAACAAGCACTGAGTCAACTGTCGGACTCTGCTAAATGAACGGATGTGACGAGCCCTGGAGCGGTCTCTTCGGTATTCCTCATCATAGCGTCTGCAGTTCGGCGTGGACAGGAAGTGTTGGGGACAGTATGAGAGCTGATTTTAGCAGCAGCACAGTCAAATAAAGTATACGGGTTCGCAGCGCTGATCGGTCTCAGCAGCAAACACATGCAGTGATGGTACAACACGATTCAGTCCGTCACAACCTGCAGAGAAGGGGAACTTTTGTCACAGAGGCCTGAGCGAGTTTGTAAAATTGGTGAAGGTTGTAATGCTTCTTCTTATATGGCTGGTAGTTAATTTGGTAGCATATAAAAGCTGAGAAGGTGAGAGCCTTTGTCAGAGTGAGCATACGGCTGTTTCCTGGATGCAGTACTTACCACTGCCCCTAAAATTAATTAAAGTTTTTTTTGCCTCAATTTAGCCAAACCTTATTCGTAGTGGTTGAAAATGATTTCTTTTTCAGCCGTGATTTGGAAGGTTTTGGATAAATCATGTCATTCTTCCGATAGAGGCATCCGATCAAGGTGTGTTGTTGTTCTTGAGGGAGTCAATGTTACCTTGGACGACTTGTTGATGGGTTGTTAATCGTGATCGTCCACCCTGTTAGTTATCACCTCAGTGATCTGGCCCTGCTGACACACACACACACACGCACACACACACACACACACACACAAAGACACACCTTCCTGAATTCGCAGTGCACCTTTACCTTCTCAACAGTCGCAGTAATAAGATCAAACTTGCTCGGTGAAACCCAACCTTTGTTTTATCCGATGGAGGCATGAAATGAGATTCTATTAATACCTGCAGCCCAATTGGGCTGGCTGGCTGACTCCCAACGGAGGCAGCACTGAAAAGGTTAGGTGCGGCAATTATGCAGGTGGAGTTGCAGAGGAGATGGGGGTGAGGAGGAGATGATTCTGCCTTGATCACTGGCTCTGAACAAGGTGTTATCAGCTGCGGCAGAGAGAGCGAGAGGGAGAGAGAGAGAGAAGGGAGAAGGGGGGGTGAGGGGAGGGGGGATCGGCTGCCAGAACGGCGTTAATGACTCGCCTTGTTTTTTGAAGCGAGGAGTTGCCTTTTCAAAGGCAAGGCAATTAGAGGGGGACTTGTTCCGTTGTGCTTGGGCTACTGCAGTGACTTAGTAAAGCTGTCACCTACTGGCCAATCAATACTGGACAGGACAGACTGGTGAAATACTAACACACACATATGACGCAATGACTGTGCCACACACACACACACACACACACTCACGGTGCACCTATACATATCGAAGCAAGCTTTTCCTATGCAAACACACTCGTTACACATGCACATTGTCTTTTTTTCCCGTCTCGTCTCAGTGAGGATGGCACACAGACAGTATAGTTATCATATGTCTGGGTGCTTTACATGGCAGCCACACGCAGCATGCGAAGCACAGGTGACACAGATAATTGGAGCCCTTCAAATCTCATTATGCTGCCTTGCTCAAAAGAAAAGAGAAAACATGGAGAAATTTGCCCCCTCTCACTCCCCAACCGCTCTCTTTGTCTCTTTGGATTATCCGGTAGCACAGCAACACACCCACCATTAGTTTGCTGCTGCTGCTGACCCCAGTCATTCATTTAATTGGCTGTTAATTGCTATTCTCTCTACAAGACACAATGTATATGTGGAGCTATATTTAGGCTCGCCCCTCGATGGCTCTTCATGCTAAATTACAACTTTCAGCCAGGCGCTGAAGGGCCCCATTGTGGCCTGTCGTTCTCCCCCTCTGTGACTGACTGACAGGCTGGGGAGGGGGGTGAGACATCCTCCCTCTTTCTATCCCTCCCTGCTTCTCTTCTCCTCTCCTTCCCTCGTTCTATTAGCTGCTGCACTGTACAGCCTGACACCTGGATCAGGCTGGGTGTCACTCCCTCCGTCCCTGTCTGTTTGAGACAACAGCAGCAACTTTTCATCCGTTGCCAGGGATGTCTGAGGACCCGGTCCACATCAGTTTCTCATCAACGTCTGTCTCGTGTGCCGTGTGCCGAGGGAGCGAAGACGTTTTCATTTGGCAGATTTTACAGCATGGACTATGGAAAGTATTTTACCATGTATGACTCCCTAGTTTATTTGCGTTCTTTTTTTCATTTCCCAAGAATATCTTGATTAATGATTTCCACACAGAGCATCAAAGTAGTCCTAAAAAAAGTATTTCTTTTTTTTTGTATTTCCCCACCCCTCACTGTCCCCTTCAGCACGGAGCAGACCAGCTGCGTCTGAGTCATGTAGGATTGCAACACACACACACACACACACACACACACACACACACACACACACACACACACACACACACACACACAAACCGCAGTTATCCCACTCATCTCAGTCATGTCCACCTGTTTGGCTTTAGAGGAGGAGGGGTCGGGGTCTGGGGGGGAGGAGGGAGGAGGGGGGAGGCAGCTACCACCAATGCTGGCGTGGCTGAGGGAGCGATGGCCGTAGAAGGTTATTTTTTGCTCCTGGGCTGCGCAGAGTTCCTCGTCACTCCCATCCCTCCCTCACAATCTGTCAATCTGGCTCATCTATTAAAACAGAAAACTGACTCGGTCGCCTGCTTCCCCCCTTCAAACACACACACACACACACACACACACACACA